>CM040241.1:98672981-99096186 GCA_022545495.1 Chrysanthemum lavandulifolium
CGTTCTATGATTACAAAATGCCACAACAAAACACCTTCGAGCTTGTCCACAACCATAAACGAATCTCAAACACTTTCATGTATTTGGATCCCTTTGCTATCCGAATAATGATCGTGATGATTTTGGAAAGCTCAAAGCCAAAGGCGACATTGGTGTCTTTATTGGATATTGTGAGAATTCTAAATGTTACGAATCTGGAATCGTCGTACAAAGCAGTGATGGAAGCGATTCATGCTCATTTTGATGAACTCACGGAAATGGCTTCCGAGTACAATGACTTAGAACCGGTCACAACCGTTTAAACTTCCTCGACCCCATCATCGGTGAACAAAGCCCCCACCACTCGTCAACAAAGGGAAGGTTATTTGCTCGATGTTCGGTGGCGATATTGATGAAGCGTGCTCCGGTGTATCTGCGGCTGCTTCGGCGCACAACCCGATAATATTCCTATACGATACACTGCTACAATAACTTTGTTGAAGAAGCACCTATCGACTTGACTCCAAACAACAGATTGAACAAACCGCTTCCAATAATGATGAACCGGTGATGATATTCAATGAAGTACCCCGCATGCGATTTTGATCCAAATGTTCTTTAACCCGTTTGCCAATGAAGCTGTTGCACCCGATGTCGCGGAATCATCAACAAACCATTTGAATCCTCGGAATCGCACAATGTATACCAACATCAACCTCTACACATCGATGGACAAAAGACCATCCTCGGCTAATATTATTGGCAACCCAAATCAACGGTCGTTGCGAGACAACGTCTTCACTCGGATGGTGAACATTGCATTTATGCCTCACTATATGCCAATCGAGCCTAAAACATCAAAGACGCAATGACAAAAGACACCGGATTGAATCCATGCAAGAAGAACTCAACCAATTCAAGCGTCTTGAAGTATGGGGCGGTTGAAAGACCAACAAGGGTCTACGTCATTGGTCTCAAATAGATTTGGAAAAACAAATTGGATCTTTGAAGGGCGTCATCCGCAACAAGTCACGTCTAGTTGCTAAGGGTTATCGTCTGAAGAGAATAGACTTTGAAGAATCTTTGCTCCGGTTGCTCGCCTTGAGGTCGTTCGGATATTTCTCGCGTTCGCGGCTCATATGAATATGACGGTCTTTCGGATGGATGTCAAAGCTGCGTTTCTCAGCGGACAAGCTGAAAAGCTTTATGTCATCAACCCGAAGGATTCGTTGATCCGAGTTCCCGAACAATGTCTACAAACCGAACAAAGCTCTTTATGGTCTCAAACAAGCCCCTCGGGCATGGTACGATAAGCTATCATCTTTCCTCATTGCTAATATTTTCACCAAAGGTTCGGTTGACCCAACTCTTTTTATACAATATCATGGGGTACATATCTTAATTGTTCAATTTTCGTGGATGACATCATTTTGGTCTACACATAAAAAGTTTTCAATCGCTCTTGCAAAACTAATGAAGAAAAATTTTGAAATGTCCATGATGGGTGAACTTACGTTCTTTCTAGGGGCGCAAGTTCATCAATCATCCGTGGTATTTTCTTGAGTCACCCAAATATGCCCTTGAATTGTTAAACAAATTTGGAATGAAAACACAGTGATACTTATGCCACACCCATGACTCATAGCAAGAAGCTAGACTGAGCGATTTACATGGGAAATTAGTTGACCTACCAAATACCAAGTATTATTGGGTCTCTCATGTATCTAACACTAGCGAGACTGATATTGTATTTGCCGTTTATCTATGCTCCCGTTATCGATCGCGACCAATGAAACCCACCTCTCTGAGGCTAAAAGAATCCTCCAGGTACATCAAGGAACCATTAACTTGGGATCCGGTATCCGAAGGATTACGGTTTGAACTAATCGCTTTTTCAGACACGACCACGCAGGATGCTTAGACTCAAGGAAAAGTACTTCAGGAGCACTAAAATTTCTTGGTGATAAAGCGGTGTCTTGGCAATCAAAGAAGCAGGGGCGTACATCATTGTCATCAACCGAAGCATAATATGTAGCCATGTCCGCATGTTGTGCTCAAGTCATCGGATGAGAACACAACTCAAAGACTATGGTTACGATTTGATGAATCTGATGTATCTGCGACAATCGAGTGCCATTGCGATCTCGTGCAACTCGATTCAAGATTGAAATCAAAGCACATCGATCTTAGCTATCATTTCATCAAGGACCACGCGTGGAGCAGTACCGTTGAATTATACTGGGTACATAATACCAATTGGCGATCTCCTCACCAAAGCCTTGCCTCCGCTAGGTTTAATGAGTTGGTCCACGGATTGGTATGAGTGTTTGACTCAAGAGGAATTGGATGACCTCTAAAGCAGATCTTAAAAACCATCAAACACCGAAATATCTTTTGTAAATAAATTTCAAAACAAAATACAAAATATAAAATCTTATAAAACTTCAAAATATTCTTCTAATCTAATTTTTCTTTCAACATGGCAAGTACATTTCTTCCGTCAACACTTTTATCTTTCAAAATTCAGTATTTTTCGATCAAGTGTTGAAGGCGTAAAATATATACCTCAACTGTTTCAAAATATTTTGTACTTGCATGTTATCCTATCCCAGTTGTTTCTTTTATCAATGGTGGTAAAATTTCGGTTTATGACACTCCTCGGACTAAAATTTATAACCTTTCATTATTTACTTAAGTCGAGGGGGAGGTCATGTTTCTTTATCAAAATCCTTGTTTGATAACCAAAATGGAAGTTAAAAGGCTTTGTATGAAAAAGGAAAAGGTGGAGGGACCAAAGCTGTCAAAATGTTAAAGTCATTTAATAAAAACTCTTCCACCTAACTTATCCATCACATTTATTACTCATAACTTACTTCATCCCACGCATAAAAATCATTCAAGAAATCCGTGTATTGGATCATCAATTTGTAAGTGGTTTTATGATCTTAACGTGTTTACAAACATAGGTTTTGATTCTTATACAAATCCAACGGTCAAATTTTGGTCTATGTTTGATTTAGTGTTCTACGATAAGCGTATGAACACTCAATCAAGAATGGGTGTTGTGGTTAAAAATATTGTGTCAAATTGTTTCTTTTACATCAATAAACACATTTTCATCACTTAAACATACCCGATATACACGAATTGATGGTTTTTCATATTTAGGGTTCATGCGTTGGTTTGGGTATTTTTAAATGTGATTGTATTTGGTCAAAAGATTGTTGTTTGATGTTAGAATCATGATGAATTGATGATATCTTAGCTCTATAACTACCCAGAAACACTAATTGATTGTGAATTAGTAATTAGGGTTTAATGTTCTCGAGTATTGGGTATATTTGATTCTCTGCGTATTAAGTGTTAAAACTTGGGTATTTCATTCTCTCAACATCTAAGACCTTGCGAATTACTTTGGTGCAATTTCCATAGCTAGATTCCTTAGCGTTACTTTTGAAACTAGGTTTTAGGTTACTCGTAAGGTTTTCTACGCTTCTTGACTTAAATGAGTGATTATGTTTAAATCGTAATTGAATGAATGTAAAGTGTCAAAATTGATGTTATGATGTTTTATTTCGGGCTTGCTCGCATAAAATTGAGAATCAAGTTTGATTGTTACTCACATATGATTACCTTCACGGCGTGGCGATTATGCGTAAGAGAAATCCTACGCGTAACTACTACGCATAAGGTTCTACAATGGGACTACGCGTATCCCTTGAAGGATATGCATAAGCGATGACTCACGCATAAGGTCTACTCTTGCAGTAAGCCTTACGCGTAAGGTCTTTATACGCCTACGCGTTAGCCCCACGCATAAGGTCCCTTTCCCACGCGTAACATTTCTTACGCTGTAAGTAAGGATCCTACGCAAGCCTACGCCCACGCATATACTTCCTCTGCTTACGTAACTTTGCCTAATCTACGCCTATGCCTTGATTGACCTTCATTATGAATTATTACGTGTACAAACTTGTAAATAAACTAATCATAACGTCACGAATCCAATAATGTCACTAATAAACTTAATCGTTTGATATGTTGTGAACAATAAGTGATAACATAAACTTTAAAACTTAAAGTTAACTAACTCACTGAAACATTTCACACGTCATTGGACTATTGGACAAACAAGTGACTTAGGACTCGTAACAATCATTGACATCACATTCATTAACTTGACAATAAGACCTTGTTGACTAACATTATGTCTTCGATATGTTGGTTCTTTGGCTAATGTTATTTCGATCACGACATGGTCTTTCAAATGAATGTGGATGCACCCGAGGTTCTTACTATTGGCGATATCTTCCCAAATGGCTATCCGAGAAAGATTGGAAAGAATAACCTTAGGGTTGACTTTGAAACCCTCACATGCTCGAGAATCTTCTTGTCTCATTCTTGTGGATATTCTAAGGAATCATCCATACGAACATGCTCTCACACTGCTACGATGACGGAAATCTACATTCAAAGAATTCTAGAATTCAATGCGAGAGGATCAGGTCAAAGTGCCATGATAGTGACTCTTAATCACAAACAAGTCACCATCACTCCCGCGGACTTACGGGTTGTTCTCATCATTCCAGGACATCGCCCAACCGACTTCTTTGCTACACTCACTTGAAGAGCAGCTCGCAATTTCTTCTTGACATTGGCTATGATGAAGCTTGTGGATTATTACTAAGCATTCTCACGTGGAGCTTAAGAACATTCCTCAACCGTGGAGAACTCTCTATATCATCATTACCAAGTCCGCAGTCGTGACGGTGGCTATGAGCATCCTAAGCTCATGGAACTGCAAATCTTCCGGTCTCGATCAATAAGAAGCACATCGAAATCAAGCACTAATATGGGAAGACATGATACTTTGTCACAAGAAGCTTGGCTCAAAAATTCCTATGTCGATACACAAAGCTTTTGATCCGAGAGCCCTTGGGCTTAACTCGATATCCCAAGAGGCTCAATGACCCCGACAATCACGACTTGTTGTCCGAACCTATCCTTTCTATCGAATCAAGGAATCGACAACTAAGAAGCGGTGCCGTCTTTGCGATCACCTTCTATCTAAAGAACTCAAGAAGCTTGAAACATACAAAAGGTATCTAGTAGCGGAAAAGAAGGAAAAGTTGGTCATCTTGATGAAAAACCTCTGTGAACTCCTACTCGGAGAACCGTAAGAGGAAGTCTTTGGAAGTGCGATGAAGTTCGAAATTCAAAGGAAGTTTCCCAAAGGAATCCTCCCGCAAAAGGATTGTTCCGAAGGAAGCTAAACCTATTCCCACACCTGAACCGCAAAGAAAGCTTATGGACGAAAGCTCAAGGTCATCAATCGGAAGAAGAGATTACATACTCGAAACCGCAAAGGATGACACTCCATTAGTACCGAAACCTCCTAGTCCTCGGTGAACATGGCAAAGGGAAGACTCAAGACTTGTGCCGTATGATCAAAGCTCAAGCTCGAAAGTGATGAAGAGCAACTGGATAAATCATATAGGAAGAAGTTTAAATTCGCCGACACCTTCAAAAACTCAAGAATTTGCAAGAGACCAAATGGGTGGCCCCGGAGGATCAAGTGGTGTCGCCCACTCTTCACCGGATCCCGATGTTAATCGAACCCGATAAGGGATCCGTGCCACCACTCTTATGCAACAACAAAAGCTTGTGGAGGATACTATCGAATATGAGTTTGAGAAATCAAACGAGAAGTCCGAGAAAGATAAAGATCTTGATTATGACAAGTTGCTCGGAAAGTCCTACACGCCTGCTGAATGAAACTTCCGAACCGCCCAAGGACCCCGAGTCTCCTCATGTCTCTTCCTCATCGATTCATCATCTCACTCCTCACCACCACCATCAAAGAGATCAACCAATCATCATCCAAATCACCAAGAAACCACCTCGTTCTTGGATTTCTCACACTCATAAACGATTGTGAATCTTGTCACAAAAGTCGAAGAAAACGTGCTCAACAAGAAGTTGAATTTCTTTTTCGATCACATCAAACATCATGATGACAAGAATGAAAGATGAAAGGAGAAAGTAACTTTATTCAGGAATTCATGAAAAATCATCGTCAAGAGGAACTGAACAGCATGATTGAAGGCTACACTCAAAAGTACCTTCAGGATATCACTTGTAATACCTGAATTTCTAAAATTCACAAAAAGACCAAAATACCCTTATGATCAAAAGTAAGAATAACTAAATAAACAGAATACCAAATGAGCTACGTAAATTCAGAAACCTTATAAGAAAATCACATATGATCCAAATAAATTTTGAATGACTTTGTAAAGTTAATTTTATAGTTTATGATTTTATAAAATTCATTTTGTATTTTCCTTAATAACCGAATATATTTAAATGTTTTATAAAAGAATTTAATTAGTAAAGCCCAATATAAATTTATACTATTAAGAGACCATTTAATTTAAGTCCAATACATATTAAAGCCCATAATAAAAATAATAAATCAAGTATATATACATATATTCGGTCCCTAATAACTCATTATTGCCGATTAACCCTAAACCGACTCCAAAACCCTAATAAATCAATTCAGTTTCAGAGGTTGGGACCATTTTTCTTGGACGAGATTCAAGGTATAGAAGGTGGGAAAAATAGTGATCGAGTTCGAGTTCTTTTTTAGTCGTGGTGTGTTTTGAAGGAATTAGGGTTTCGACAAAGGGGTTTTTGTGTTTTCTTGTTCTATCGATTCAAGCTCATCAAGGGTATGTTTCTAATGTTGATTTCAGTCCTATAAGTCGTATATAACACATAAAATTGGCCATGCATGATTTATATGTCGTATGGAATTATTTGAAATCAAAACCCTAAAAGCGTATGAATATAACGAATGAGCTTATAATATCTTTAGAGATTATGAAACTATTTTCCAGAAGTTAGTATATGATATACAACCTGAATAAAATACATGTCCAAGGATTTGAAGCTTGTGTAAATTGTTTTGGGTTTTTCTTGATTCGAAAAGCATAAAAGGAAAGGTTTTAAAAGGGGCGATTAGGGTTTGTGTAAACTAGGGTTTCCTTATAATCATGGAAGGTAATTAATGAAGTAGTAATGATAAGCTAATGATTGGTGAAACCTAGGTTTAGGGCTTGTACTTGAAATTATACTTATTCGGGTTTTAAATAAAGGTTTGGGTTGGTTTTGTAAATATTGAAACTTAAAGGTTATTTTTGTAAACAGTAAAATAAAGGTCCTAAACGTATAAAAATAAGTGTGGGGGTTAAACATGTAATTTTGGATAATTAAAGGGCCATTCGAATTGTATTTAAATTATTAGGGTACGTTTTGAAAATTCTAAAACCTTTGGGTTAAAAGGGTAAAATCTGATAAAGTAAGGTGAGATTGTGAACTTAAAGATGTCAAGGGTGTAATTTGTAATTCTGAGCAATTATGGGTTCAACAAGTGTAAATTGATTTTGTAGAGACACGCAAGAGTTTAAGTTAATTTCGTTTGTTATCATTTACGTTCTAGGTTAAATTGGGAAATCATTAAAAGAAGTAATAGGTGAATTTAATGTGTATTTAGTAATATTTAAAGAGTAAGGAAACCCTAGAACCTAAATAGAAAGTTGGTGAATTAATGAGGTATACCTAAAATGTTGTAATTAAATGCATAAACTAAAAATGGGAATAATCGACAACTCTAAAAGTATTAATGAGATTAATCCGTTATACTAATAAGTATTAAATAAATCATAATCCGTGTAGATTCGTTGAGGGAGACGCGACGTTACTTCTTCATATTCCTACATTCGTTTCTTTTCTCTCATTGCTTTAAGGTACGGATATTCTGACCTTTTCAGTAAAGGTCCCTCATGTTTCCCTTCTTTGTCATTCTCTTATGCTTATTAGGATTCCCAATACCATTGCTATGAACCCTTTTCTGAATGTTTGATCTGTTACTTATCTGAAATTATGATCTAGTGAACTATGCCATATCTGATGTGAACTTTATGTTAAGAAGACTTTGATATGTGTAATTGATGAACTTTGCTATATTTGAATATGAACTTTATGATATGATGTTATCGATAAGTTATATGAGATCTTTATGATGATTTATGATCGTGTCATTTATGACAATTTGTTTGACCTAAGTTAGTTTGACACCGAGCCAAATAATAACTAGTCATGGGGTTCCATGTCCGTCGATGATGCACCTCGATATGACTCTAGGCGAGAGAGTGATGTCTCGCCACGCCCTTATCTCGTATCATTATGAGCTCAAGTATATGTTATGGCCAATATTTGTCTGTAGGCGATGGATGCATCCTAGATCCGATCATTATCCGATATGATTTGTCGGTGAATGATGTCGTGTACAATCTGGCGTCTTCACAACTTCCGGGAGCTAGCTACTCCAAATTATTTGCTAAGATGACTCATGCATATGTATGATGATTTTGATATGATGTGTTCGGGCTCGAGGTAGTTAACTAAATCAGATTTGCTAATTATGTGATAAGTATTACGATTATGTTTTGGTATGTTAAATGCTTATGATTATGTCTTGACTTATTATATGTTATACATGTGTATGCTATTGTATGTTTATGTGAATGCCATCTACTATGCTTAAATATGATTAAGTATCTTTGCAACTGATATTATGATAGTTTATCGTTATGTGGATTCGTTGGTGCGTGAGATGAATGTGTTAGTGTGATAGTTAGTATTTTATAAGTTTAATAAGTATAGTTTGATCGATTAATTTTGGTAACTGCGTAGATGTTAGTGTTTTATTGCCTATGTGATCCGCCATGTCCGAACTCTGCGATGTTAGGATTTGATCCGAGAACTGGTTTAGCTTATGATATCTGTTTGGATAATTGCTAATGGTTATGCTATGTTTTGTTTGGTCTTTCTAATTATAGTTATCTCGCTATGTTTCTATTTGTTTGTGGATCGCCATGATTTGAATCGCTAATTCATTGTTGCAATATTGAATTAAGTACATTAAATGTTGATTAATTGATTTGTATGAATGCCATGTTTATTTTGCTAGAAACTGTTCCGTTAGTTTTGAGACTTTCCGTTTGGCTTATATGTAACTGTTATCTTGATATGTTGTATGTTTGGTTGTCTGATGTGTTTGTGTTTGTGTCTTTAATGTGCTATGTGATGTCTATTTGTTATGTTTTGTTTGGATTTCTGTATATTTGTGCTTCCGCAGAATCCTGAAAGATCCTTCGTCATTATTTCATTTTATTTTGTTATTCGTATATTTGTTTTGCTTTTGTTTCGTTATATTCGTTCACTGGGCTTTGTAAGCTCAGCCGCACTTTTCTTTTCCTGCGGCAGGTATTAAGCATTCAAGATAAGCTTATGGGATAGCTGATCTGGGTTGAGAGTAGAGATGAGAGCAAGACTTTGACCATAGAGATCTTAGATTTATTTTGAATATAAGTTATTTATATTATCTTTTGTAAGTTTTTGTAAAGGCTTCCGCTATTATACATTAGTTAAAGTTCTGATGTGAAACCAGACAGATATCTTTACCCTTGTCGGGTTGGGGTGTTACAATTTATGGTATCGAGCTCTAGGTTTTAGGACCCTTAGAGCTTAGGCTATGACCCGTGAGAAGTGGGTAGATTTAGGATTTTCCTTCTGCGTGCTTCTTTGCGTGTTCCCCATCGTATTTAAGTTTTTCGATAGTTGGTATTCTTTTAGATGGTTATTCCCCGTCGCTAGTTCATCGATAGGAGTAATCGAGGACCCGCTAGGCAACATAAGGAGAAGGCGAAGTGGGCGTTATCATTGCTAAAGGGCTGCACGAGGTATGGTAAGGTGAAGAGGACTAACAAGAGGATAAAAGTTCCGCCAATATGTGGCCATGTACCATCGAGGAGAAGTCGACCTTGAGGACCATTGACGGAGAGTGGTGGAAGAATATGAAACTAAGGTGGTTGACAACGAAGGTTTCACTACTACATATCATGATAGGTGCCCCAAGTTCGCTGAGGATGAAGGAGAAGGACGAGTGAGAGTCGCGATCTGTATGCCTTCGTGGATCGTGTGCCAGAGGAGGAAGAGAGGAAGCGTAAAGGTGGCTTTGCTAGTGGCTTCCTACCACAGCCTGAAGGAAACAAGAACGGATGGATAAGCGAAGAGGAGGAGGAAGAAGAGGAACCCAAGGAAGAGTACGAGGTGGAGTCGGAAACGGAGTCTACGGCTACTAGTAGGTTCAATCCGACACAAGAATAGGAGTTTCGTTTCTGACTTGTTACTCTCTTTATGAGAATTTTCTAACGTTTGATTTTGAGCTAGGCTCTTTTGTTTTCATTTGACGTTTGAATCTAGGATTTTTAGGTTTTGTTTTGGAAGATCATCTTGAGACGATTCTGCGAATTTTGTTTGATTAATGGAATAAACAAATTTGATAATATAGTTCCTGTTCGTTGTTTTCTTTCTGATAGATTCGTTGGGTTTCCATTAGTCCTCATCAGTTTCGTCTGCTATTTATTTTCCTATATGATGTTGTTTTATTATTGTTTGATTAGGTATGACCATTATGATGGTATACTCATATGGTTTTGGCCTATTGTAGTAGGATTATTTGTTATCAGATATTATCTCTATATGGTTTGTTTTGCTATGATATTCGCTATGTGTTGTATCATGACCGAGACCAAGTATAGTGACGATAAGGACTTGTTATGTGATGCAAGTATTATGGCCTTTGATCAACGTAATAATACCGAGATCATATAATCTGAACTTATTGAAAGTATACCACGTCCGGGAATGCCTATGATTGATAGATGTATGGATTTGCCTTATATCCGTTATTTGGTGCTATTCATATTGGGTTGAGACTCTATATTTGATTATGAGATTTTAATAAGATTTCTGTTGCATATAAGTTTTGTACCATTGGGATCGAAGTTGTTATTATCTGCGTTAACCTATGGATTGTTATGCCTTCCTTATATCATATGTTTCACATACTCCTGCGATTAGTAGACCGTTAGGATTCGCTCCATCTATGCATATGATAGTTTCATCATTTAATATCGTGTGTAAGTTAGGCGTGTTTTGAATTTTCCTTATCTCATCTTTTACTCCTAATACTTTACTAAGTATACGAGTAGCATTCGTCATATATTCCATGAAGTTTGAAATCCACAATTGTCGCCAGACTATTCCGTCTTGTTCAATTTCGAGGACGAAATTTCTTTTAGAGGGAAGAAATTGTAATACGAATTTCTAAAATTCACAAAAGACCAAAATACCCTTATGATCAAAAGTAAGAATAACTAAATAAGCAGAATACCAAATGAGCTACGTAAATTCGTAAACCTTATAAGAAAATCACATATGATCCAAATAAATTTTGAATGACTTTGTAAAGTTAATTTTATAGTTTATGATTTTATAAAAATTCATTTTGTATTTTCCTTAATAATAGAATATATTTAAATGTTTTATAAAAGAATTTAATTAGTAAAAGCCCAATATAAATTTATACTATTAAGAGACCATTTAATTTAAGTCCAATACATATTAAAGCCCATAATAAAAATAATAAATCAAGTATATATACATATATTCGGTCCTAATAACTCATTATTGCCGATTAAGCCCAAACCGACTCAAAACCCTAATAAATCAATTCCAGTTTCCAGAGGTTGGGACCATTTTCTTGGACGAGATTCAAGGTATAGAAGGTGGGAAAAATAGTGATCGAGTTCCGAGTTGTTGTTTTAGTGGTGTGTTTTGAAGGAATTAGGGTTTCGACAAAAGGGTTTTTGTGTTTTCTTGTTCTATCGAATCAAGCTCATCAAGGGTATGTTTCTAATGTTGATTTCAGTCCTATAAGTCGTATATAACACATAAAATTGGCCATGCATGATTTATATGTCGTATGGAATTATTTGAAATCAAAACCCTAAAAAGCGTATGAATATAACGAATGAGCTTATAATATCTTTAGAGATTATGAAACTATTTTTCCAGAAGTTAGTATATGATATACAACCTGAATAAAATACATGTCCAAGGATTTGAAGCTTGTGTAAATTGTTTTGGGTTTTCTTGATTCGAAAAGCATAAAAAGGAAAGGTTTTAAAAGGGGCGATTAGGGTTTGTGTAAACTAGGGTTTCCTTATAATCATGGAAGGTAATTAATGAAGTAGTAATGATAAGCTAATGATTGGTGAAACCTAGGTTTAGGGCTTGTACTTGAAATTATACTTATTCGGTTTTAAATAAAGGTTTGGGTTGGTTTTGTAAATATTGAAACTTAAAGGTTATTTTTGTAAACAAGAAATAAAGGTCCTAAACGTATAAAAATAAGTGTGGGGTTAAACATGTAATTTTGGATAATTAAAGGGCCATTCGAATTGTATTTAAATTATTAGGTACGCGTTTGAAAATTCTAAAACCTTTGGGTTAAAAGGGTAAAATCGATAAAGTAAGGTGAGATTGTGAACTTAAAGATGTCAAGGGTGTAATTTGTAATTCGAGCAATTATGGGTTCAACAAGTGTAAATTGATTTTGTAGAGACACGCAAGAGTTTAAGTTAATTTCGTTTGTTATCATTTACGTTCTAGGTTAAATTGAAATCATTAAAAGAAGTAATAGGTGAATTTAATGTGTATTTAGTAATATTTAAAGAGTAAGGAAACCCTAGAACCTAAATAGAAAGTTGGTGAATTAATGAGGTATACCCTAAAATGTTGTAATTAAATCCATCACTAAAATGGGAATAATCGACAACTCTAAAAGTATTAATGAGATTAATCAGTTATACTAATAAGTATTAAATAAATCATAATCCGTGTAGATTCGTTGAGGAGACGCGAGCGTTACTTCTTCATATTCCTACATTCGTTTCTTTTCTCTCATTGCTTTAAGGTACGGATATTCTGACCTTTTCAGTAAAGGTCCCTCATGTTTCCCTTCTTTGTCATTCTCTTATGCTTATTAGGATTCCCAATACCATTGCTATGAACCCTTTTCTGAATGTTTGATCTGTTACTTATCTGAAATTATGATCTAGTGAACTATGCCATATCTGATGTGAACTTTATGTTAAGAAGACTTTGATATGTATAATTGATGAACTTTGCTATATTTGAATATGAACTTTATGATATGATGTTATCTGATAAGTTATATGAGATCTTTATGATGATTTATGATCCGTGTCATTTATGACAATTTGTTTGACCTAAGTTAGTTTGACACCGAGCCGAATAATAACTAGTCATGGGGTTCCATGTCCGATCAATTGATGCACCGATATGACTCTAGGCGATAGAGTGATGTTACGCCATCCCTTATCTGTATCATTATGAGCTCAGTATATGTTATGGCCAATATTTGTCTCGTGGGCGTATGGATGCATCCTAGATCGATCATTATCCGATATGATTTGTCCGGTGAATGATGTCGTGGTAATATCTGGCGTTCACAACTTCCGGGAGCTAGCTACTCAAATTATTTGCTAAGATGACTCATGCATATGTATGATGATTTTGATATGATGTGTTACGGGCTCGAGGTAGTTAACTAAATCAGTATTTGCTAATTATGTGATAAGTATTCGATTATGTTTTGGTATGTTAAATGCTTATGATTATGTCTTGACTTATTATATGTTATACATGTGTATGCTATTGTATGTTTATGTGAATGCCATCTACTATGCTTAAATATGATTCGTATCTTTGTAATCGATATTATGATAGTTTATCGTTATGTGGATTCGTTGGTGCGTGAGATGAATGTGTTAGTGTGATAGTTAGTATTTTATAAGTTTAATAAGTATAGTTTGATCGATTAATTTTGGTAACTGCGTAGATGTTAGTGTTTTATTGCCTATGTGATCCGCCATATCCGAACTCTGGCGATGTTAGGATTTGATCGAGAACTGGTTTAGCTTATGATATCCGTTTGGATAATTGCTAATGGTTATGCTATGTTTTGTTTGGTCTTTCTAATTATAGTTATCGCTATGTTTCTATTTGTTTGTGTGATCGCCATGATTTGAGCGCTAATTCATTGTTGCAATATTGAATTAAGTACATTAAATGTTGATTAATTGATTTGTATGAATGCCATGTTTATTTTGCTAGAAAGCTGTTTCCGTTAGTTTTGAGACTTTCCGTTTGGCTTATATGTAACTGTTATCTTGATATGTTGTATGTTTGGTTGTCTGATGTGTTTGTGTTTGTGTCTTTAATGTGCTATGTGATGTCTATTTGTTATGTTTTGTTTGGATTACGTATATTTGTGCTTCATGAGAATCACGAAAGATCCTTCGTCATTATTTCATTTTATTTTGTTATTCAGTATATTTGTTTTGCTTTTGTTTCGTTATATTCGTTCACTGGGCTTTGTAAGCTCACCAAGACTTTTCTTTCTGCTGCGGTATTAAGCATTCAAGATAAGCTTATGGGATAGCCGATGCGGGTTGAGAGTAGAGATGAGAGCAAGACTTTGACCATAGAGATCTTAGATTTATTTTGAATATAAGTTATTTATATTATCTTTGTAAGTTTTTGTAAAGGCTTCCGCTATTATACATTAGTTAAAGTTCGATGTGAAACCGTATTGTGATATCTTTACCCTTGTCGGGTTGGGGTGTTACATCCGCTAAAGTCACAAAGGATTTAGAGAAGGCGGCAAGAGAATATACTCACAAGTTTCTTTCGACACTTTGTCCTCGTGTGACCAGAAGTATTTTCGGACAACTCATTCCAAACATCGTCGCATTGGTTAAACATATAATGGCCAAGGAAGTTGATCGTTCGAATCGAGTTACTCGCTAAAGCGGTGATGCAAATGTCAAAGCGATGCGGAGCGCTTACCGGATGAAGCTAAATTTTTGAAGGTCTCCTTGACTTTCAACTCGAGATCTTCATGCAATGAGTCACCGATCAACCCAAACGGCCAAGAGATGGCGATGATGCGGACAAGGACTCGCACCTAAGCGTCGAAGCGATCGGTGAATCTTCGTCTATACAACCTCCTCAGCGAACTCTGTTCAACAAAGGTCCCTCCTCGTTCTTCTACAAATAAACCTCGGGACGATTCGAGTTACCATACGACTCAAAACCGGTGATCACTTTGAGTATACGGTGGTGGCGATGAAGAGGTCCTGAGCCCTACAACAACCCACTCTCCCAAACAAGTTCAGAACTGGAATCATCATCTAGGCCTTGAAAAGAAGAAGAAGAAGGCACCCATGGTTGACGTCATTATCATGGCTAGATGACGATAAAAGCAAGAATTTGAATGGTTCTCTACTCTTGTTAACAACACTCCCTACCCGAAGAAGGTCAATTTGGTGAGCGGTAATACATTGAGCATGCAAAACTTTTGCAAGAAAAGTTCCATGTGAAGAAGATGACAATCCGAGTTGAAGCGAATCAAGAATGAAGCATTTCAAGCTGTTAAAAACGACTCGAAAGTGCCATCGAGGTCGAATATCACCTTGAGAACATTGCTCGAGCCATGTCTAACAACATGGATTGGCTCAACCGAAGCAAACATCGACTTCACTAAACGGGACAACCCTCCATACTACACCATTGGTCAAAACCTCTACCAACAATTGGCCAACCAAATGAACCTAGGATTCCATTGGATATTTCTTCAACAAAGACACGGAATTTCTTCTACATGGTAGCGATGGATCAAGGAAATACGCTACATCTTTGACACTTCCATTTCCTGCACCATATACTCAAGCGCATAGCCATCGAGGAACATGCCAATCACTTGTGTTCGACAAAGTGGAAGCATACGACCGTGATGCAATGTCGGGATTCATCATTGGCGAATGCGAAGAATCTACTACGAAGTCATCGAGTTGAGAAGTCTCAACATGCGATGTTCATTACTAAGGATATCGTTGCCATCAAACATCTTTGTTACGTCATCTAAGTGGGACTACACCTTCCTTAAGAATATCGTGGTCAAGCGACAAGATGAAAGGGACTATGCTTTCTCTGAAGGCGACTTTGAGAATTTGTCTATCAACGACATTGAAGACATGTACCTTGCTAAAGTACAAGGTTGCATGAGACAATTTTCAACCAAAGTACAACATGAATTCATCAAGTCATTGCTCATCTTCATCGACGCATAGTCATCAAAGAACATGTTGAAGATCTTGGTGGCGATTGAATCTTATCGGACCGTGTCAACTTCACTCCACCTCTGCTAGATCTTCCCGACATCAACCAGCTCTCACAATATACACTCATCGACCAAACCATTCGGCGTCGTTTACGTCGTGAACTACAAAGAAATTGCTTAATGGCGTGTAGTGAACTTCACAAGTTTGGGGATCACACTTTGAAGATGGTTAGGACGGATTGGCATATAGGTTGAAGGACATCGTCAAAAGATTGGGTCTCCTAAGCGATGGAATTCTCGGGATCGAAGGGATGTGAGGAGGATCATCGAGAATGATTTATGAAAGGTTGTATAAAGGGATCGATTGTAAGATTGGAAAGCTATGTTGGTGGTCACCCCGGATTAACATCACTGACTTTCAACGGATTCACACTCTGGCGATATCTCGGACTTCTGGTACCCTTGAATTGTTTCTTTCATTATAAATTTGGATGTGTGATTATATATGTCTATGGCTTTTGCATAATGATGTACAACCCGTAATCATCAAGAAAGGACCACGTAGTGCGCAGCTTGCCACAATCCTTATAAAAGGGCCAAAGCTTCTTACTTTTGAGTAAAACCTATCAAACCTTTCATTATTCAAGGTTTTGCTCAAAAGAACAAGTACTTCCGTATGATTTTCAAAACCTCAACCATTTATATCACTTGTTGAGGGGAGTATTTGAATTACAACTTTGTTCACAAATTGTTCATAGTGGTCATCTTCCCGAACACTCGAAATGGTCATATTTATTTCAACTTTTCAAAATAACATTTTATATGCCATTTTGAGGGGAGAAAATTATGTGATAAGAAATATGTTGTGTAAATGCAAATGAATTTTGTGTAATAGACTTAACCAACGAATTGACGGTACTAAACTGTTAGTAAATCGAAAAGACTTGTCGGGACGGGTAATAATTTCAAGCTAGTTCGCTAGTAATGTAAACGTGTCTCATGAAAGGACTTGTCCAAGTAGAAAGTACCATTCGAGATAGTCTTGGTAGACATGAACTCGACGGGTTTGACAACCTTTCGAGGTTTGTCTACACCTTCAAGATAGTTATTAGAGCCAGTTGTCACCTAAAAGGCGACAATGTAACTCTTTAACTATACAACGAATCAGATCTCGCGGAGATTGTCTATCTTGAGTTGATCAATTCAAAAGTGCGCGCTCTTCCCACACAAAGGTGATTTCCGTCAAAACTCTAAAGCACCGATAAGGTTTTAAAAGGTACCATTTGAGGGGTCGTTTAAGTCCTTATTTGATCACTTTTTATCCGTTATTGCTTAATATCGTTCCTTTTCACTTTTTAGGTCTGAAGGCAAAATGCTGGAATGGCACTTATTTGGACGAAAAGGCGAATATATGAAGAAAATGGTCAAAGTCAAAATCGAGACACTCACGATTGTCGAAAGTAGAAGGCGACGGCGTCGGTGTTAATGGCGGCACCGTCCAAAATATTGTGACGATCTGGTCTCAAAACTCGTATTTTCAAGTAGCGACGTCTGGCTGTGGAGGAGTAGGCGTCGCTACTCGGGCGGCCTAGATGCAATCCAGACGGCGCCGGTTCAAGAAGGACGGCGTCACGGACATAAGGTGACGCCGTCGCAAGGTTAATGTGGCAAGGCGAAACCCTAATGGCGGCGACACAGCAAGGTCACTAAACATAAGGTGGCGCCGTCGCAATTGTAATCTTATATATAGAATCCGAATTTTTAGCCTTTATGTGGAGAGTCTTTGGAGTAAAACCTAAAACCGAACCTAAGGTGTCTTGTCAAAGTATTTTAGGGTTTTAAACCCTATCTTACACCAAGATAAGTCTTTACTTCATTAATTCAATTATGTCTTTGATTATTTGTGTGTATGCTTGCATGTTCTCCATGTCCCGCTAATTTATTTGTGTGTTTGCTTAGGAAGTATGAAACTTAAATATTGAATATTGATTGGTTGTTTCTTATCTTAGTTGATTAATGATCTAGTAATGCGATAGGTCATTCGTTGTGTACTTAATGCTTGATTCATCTTTGTGAACCTTAGAGTATAATTACGAGTAATTGTAGGCTAAACCATCCAAAGATCGCCTTAGAGCAGGAGTCTATAATCTCTAGTGGTTTGTAGACAAGACCCTTTGGTAAGTTCGAAGAGTTAGGGAGAAAGCATACCCTACAACTTTAGACACACAACGACTAGGAATAAGGCGTGACACTCAACCATCGATAGGAGATAATTAAGAGTAATACAAACTAAGTAAACACATCTTTAAACTATCATCTGAGCACACATTAATTAGACATAGACTCCCACAACCTTAGTTTAGATAATTAGATAATAGTAGAGTAATCGGTGAAATACCAACCCCCAAATCCAATACCAGAGATTCGTACCTTTCCATTTTCATAAAATATAAAAGATAAAAATAATCTTCCTCAACCTTAAACCTTAGCGTAGTAACTCCCTACTAGCATTCCTATTCCCAGAGAGCGATATCAATACCGTGGCTTACCCTAATTGCTACACTACAGCGATTAGGTTCACCGCCTAGGTGTTATAAAACTTGCTCGAAGAAAGGAAGTTCCTTTGACCCCGAGCAGCGTGTGGCGTTATCAAGTTTTAGGCGTCATTGCCGGGAATAGAATAGCTGATTAGTAGTCCACCTCGTTTAGGTTTCTTTGCTTGATTCCTATCAAGTAAACTTTTTCTCATTTTAGATTTCTCTTGGTCTATCCCCTTCTTCGTAACCTTTGTTCGTAACCCCATCACTTTTCATCATGGAAGGTGATAACCCACTACCATTCATCAACCCACCACCAAATGACCCGCCAAGAGCCCGTACTCTTGGTGAATACTCTAGACCAAGCCACCTGGGCTATAGGAACACCATTGAGCTCCCGACCAAGCCCAAACTACGGCCCTGCGATCCGACACCATCCGGTTGGTGCAAAGCGGATGTGCATTCCATGGACTTCGTTAGAAGATCCAAATCGACATCCGAGGATTTCCTCAAAATCGTCGATTCCATCGACCTTGATGCTACTACTCGGGAGACCACGCGCTGCGTCTCTTCCAATTCTCTCTGGGACCAAACTAGTAATTGGCTTGGCGACTTCCCCGGCTCCATCTCGAGTTGGGATGATATTACTTCTCGCTTCCTTGCTCAGTTTTTCCCACCGGGGAGAACCACTAAACTTAGGAATGACATCTTGATGTTCCAGCAACGTCAAGGTGAATCTCTCTACGAAGCATGGACCCGATTCAAGGACTTACTTCATAAAGTCCCTCATCACGGCATTGATCTTTGGCTCCAAGTCCAAATCTTTTATGATCATGTTAGTCTCTCTCTCCAACAAACCATTGATTATGCCTCCGGTGGAAGACTAAGTAACCTTGATGCTGAGGCATGCTGGGAGGTTATTGAGGACCTTGCCCAATATGAAGAGGAAGGTTGGGAAATTCCAGTTGTTCATGAACACGGGTCAACTTCCCGAGCACAAGCAATTATGAGTATGGAGGCCCAAGTGAAAGCATTAATGGGAGTAACCACGCGTGCTGATGAACACACGAATGCGGTCAAGGAATTTTTGATCCCAAGAAAATCCAGGCAGGATGAATTTGAGGACATTATGTTGACATTTGTCTACAAGCAAGAAGAGGAAATAAAACGCCTCGAAGCTCAAATACGAATGACTCATGACACTTTCTTGGGCCTAGCTAATAACTTCATGTCGAGCATCCGTGGTGAAATCGCAAAGAAAATACACCTAAAAAGCTTGAAAAGGTGTATGCGATACCGGGACATCTTGGGGTGATTCCGAACCTTCTCCCTTAGTAAACCTCGATGAATCATATTCTTGCCTAAACACCTATCTCAACGTTCCCCACTTGTTCCTAGAAACACATTCATTGGAATGGTCCACGATCACTTCGATTTTCCCAATGCTAGGGAAAGTTCTTTCGGTTTTAAACCTGGAAAGAAAGGACTTCACCCTCAAGACTTCGGAACCTCTGAGATCACGATTGAAAGACAATTTGACATATGCGTTACTTACCATAGTGGAGATTATTGGTGGAATAACCAAATTGATTTTAAAATAAAAGCTAAGTTTCTTGTCAAAAATAGTAACCAGGTTTTTGATCCGGGCGGACTAAAAAAAAAAAAAAAAAAAAAAAAAAAAAAAACTGTTTTCTTTTACGAAAATTTGGACGTGACGCCGTCACACTTTAACGAGTGACGCCGTCGCTAAGCCGAATCGACGACGATATTGTCTGACACCATCTCTTTCATTCTTTACCCTACACATTGTTTATCCGCCCACACCACACAAAAAGCGATTTCCACCTCAAATCCACCATTTTTTCACGACAATCTCCACAAGGTAAGTAATCTACATTGATCTTTGTCTATTCAATTGTTTTAATTCATGTTCAATTTCAATTTCCCTCTATTCTCAAATCGAAAAACCCAACTAATTTGATCTATTTCGCCTTTAAATCTTGTTTGATTAGCGAGTAGTAGTGTTACCATATGGGGATTAACTGCGAGAAGCCTTACGACTTAGGAATCAAAACCACCTGGCCGTTATGCCATTGTTCTTTGCAACAAGGGTGTTTGGGTTAAGGGTTATGGTTAGAAACTTGGACTTTTCCTCGAAAATGTCGGATTCAAAATAATTGGTCGATATGACGGCGTCGGTGTATTACGTGAGCGCGAGTCATTACCAACTGTGTCATCCTTCGCGCATCATAAATGATACTCATTTGCTCTCCACTTATTTGATTTCTTGTTTCGGATGAGCGGAAGAGTAAAGAGGACTAGGGACAATCTTCTAATGCTCAAGAAAACATTGCGGACACAATCATTGGGTGGGGGTATTCTTGAAGAAAGTTGTCAAGTTAGTTACAACGATTTACTCCATCAAACTATTGATTCGGGAGTGTGTTGGATTGGGCATTTACAGGAGAATGATTTGGCTAGGGAATTTTCGAATAGTTTTAGGAGGGATAAGTTCACCGATCCCCAATGGGAAAGATTGTTTGAATAGGAGAGCCCGTGTATGGCGAGTTGATGCGTGAGTTTCACGCATCATATCGCCAAATATCAATGCATGTCGGGATAATATTAATTTCAAGGGATCCGATTTAGGTTAGGAGGGAATGGAGGGCAATGTCGGCGCTTGAGTTTGGATGGAGGTTGGGACTATATGCATCCGAGGATCTTTGAGTGATGTTTTAGGACTCGATTCGCAAATGGAATTACTCATAAGGATGAGATGTTGTGTATTCGGTTACGGAACACGATTCTTGATGGGAGTATATTCTTGGGGTACCCTCGCTTCACAAATCCGGGATCCACGGGTTGGGCTCATACATCGATGCCTCACCTTCTCTCATCAGAGAGACATGCCACGAGTCATCGTGTCACCCACGGACCTATTCTATCTATCGCATATTGGCCGAGGGTGTGTCTTTGTAACATCCCGTTGGTTGGCGATTACTTGAGATCCGCAAGTGGAGTTAGGTTGGCGGATAGGGTGTATGGGGCATGCTTATTACAGGTTAGCTCGATCCCTAGGTATATTGGCGGAGAGGTACCTTCATTCACGAATCGATGGCGGCACCTAGGGTCGTCAAGGCTAAATCTCTGAAAGCTATGAATGTCACGATGGATTATGGTAGAGTTACGCTTGGTTCCGTTCTCGGCCCGCCATTCAAGGTGGTGATGGCGATGATGATGAGGAGCCCGGTGTACCGGCACACCGGCGAGGAGGTGAAGCAGGAAGCTCTCTGATAACTACGGGCGCATGTCTAGTGGAGATTGGCGGGCCTACCAAGGAGCATGGATGGGGCGCATGGATACATGGATGGCGCAGCGGGACCGAGGGCTAGCGGACTTACGACCATCTTGTCGAGACGGATGCATCATCTATCCATGCGTGATCAGCTTGACCCACATCTCCAGATTGATCCTTTCCCAGGGCGGGAGGAGGATTATCCACCCTATGGGTATTTGGGCCATCTTCCCCCTGGTTATGACTATCGTTATGGACCCCCTCCCCCGTGATTGATGTAGTAGTTTATGGATTAAGTATGGTTGGCTGTTGAAACAATTTTTATTTTGGCATGTAATAATCTTGGACATCTTAATTAGTAGTGACCTTTGAACTATGTGGTGTTTATTTACATGTGGTGTAATTTAGTTTGCATGTATGTTTTATCTTTGTTTATGATTTATCTCTTATATCTTTTATTAATTGTTTATCCTCATGTTTAAATTTGTAAAAATGCTTTATTTTGTTTTTAACCGTCTTAATTGCATATAAAGGTATTTTACATAAGGGATAAGTGTAGGGAGGATTACACGTTTTCAAAGAAACGTAAACATGAGAATAACAATTAACTAAAAGATATTTATGTTTGTTTGTTCGAGTCAAATGCTTGTATCGAGTCATAATGGATGTTTTTCGAAATTTTCCGATTCTAAAGATGTAAATTTTCCGAATTTTTCCGAAAATCGCGAGACCGGTTTTTGTCGGGATAACTGACGGGCGTCAGATTGCAACTGACGGCGTCGGGGAAGGAGTAAAACATCGATTACTTTTCTCGTTTTCGAGCTACTTATAAATTTTTGGAATTTTCCGGTCTTAATTTTCTTAGAAATTCGTAAACATCCATTCCACAAGCATTATATCCTAGTTTAAATCGAGTCTTATATATATTATTACCGCGGTATTATCACGAAGGTTTCGTTTGTTTTCTTCAAGTGTGCGGGTTTAGTTTGTCAAGAAGAAGTTACATAAGATTGGAAGGAGCTTTTCACATAATAATTCTTCTTGAAAAGAATTTAACCACCACTTTACGGATCTACCGAGCTAATCGGGGAGTATTAGTTTCTTTCGTTTTAATTACCTTCTTTTATCATAACTTTGATACTTTCGGGAACATTGGGGACAATGTTCGGTTTAAGTGTGAGGGAGGGAAAATAAAGCGGAACTTTGAAACTATACTTATCCTTGATTATTTGCTTTGTCCAATTGTGATTGTGTAATAAACCATGAGAAAATGTCGGTTAGGGTAATTTTGGCACCAAATTTAAAATTTTCACGACATATAGGGTGGGCCATTAGTCTTAACAAAAGCGTCTCACGGATAGGAAGTTGCATGACTAGCACAAAACCCTTTACCACCCAAATTCCACCAAAATGTGAGGATCGCCCTTAGATTAGTAGGAATTAAAGCATTCATCTTTAATGCTTAGAGTGTGAACCGTAGTATATTAGATTCTAGAACTTGTTTTGTGATGCATTCGAGATATAAGTGAGGCTACACTTGTGTAGTTAGGAATAACTAAATGATAAGAGGCATTAGGATAACCCTTGTTTGATACCGTAATATAATTACTTCTTCCACTTGGTTGAGTAATTCCCCACACCTTTACGTTGTACTCATTTTTAGTACACGATACCCTAGTTAACCCCTCGAGCCTATCCTTTTCGCGGTTCTCGTGATGTTTTGGTTTTCGAATATCAATGAAGAGCATTGTTTACACCCCACCCCAAATATACACCCAAATCGCCTTAGCCTACCCTTATGCACTCACTTTTAGTGCAATTGTTTGTTATCACCCTAAACCCTTAGTTCAATTATCTAGTTGCTTGCATAAGTTCTTTGAGTCGAGTCATATCCTTTGTATATAGTTTTGGGATGATTGGGATTCATGGGAAAAGTTAAAGTTTATGAAATGACGGAAGGGAACGTTAAATTCAAATTCCCTTTGTTTGCGTAATAATGTACCCCAAGTGTTTTGATCTTTTCAATTCGGGTCAAATTAGTGTTAGAGTAATAAAAATCAAGTGTGAGGATATGCCTTAAATCCCTAGTATTTTGATGTTACCATAGAGGATGGTAGAGTAAAGTGTATATATAAAAAAAAAAAAAAAAAAAAAAAAAAAAACGCTACCATCCTACATATATCCTTTAATTTTATGTTTGTTTATTTTCATTACCTAGAATTTTAGAGTGTCGAGTCTTGGCTTAGCAACGTCATTCTTCGTATGCATTTAACATAGAGATTTTGACTTACCACCACTAAATAGCATATCCCACCAAACCCTTATTTCCTACCGTAAGCCTAACGTTACATGTCACAATTCTCAAATTCGGTCATTTCTTAAACTCAATTATGCTTTTTCATAATTTCATATTAAATAACGCTATCGCGTAATTAATTATTTTGAACATTTGATCCGATACTTCCAAAGATTATTCCGATATATTTTTATACTCATATTAAGATGATAAAAATATTATTATTAGTTTACCGGTGTTTTAAATTTATTTCGTATATAAATTGTTATATTTACATAATTACTGACGGTTTTCTTAAATATTACACGATAATTATTATTTCACTCAAATTTTGCAAGAAAGGTATTTTTATAAATTTTATGACTTCAATATGTTTTATTTTGAACCGTTAAAATTTATTTCTAGTTGACGCTATTTTACAAGCCTAAATGTACACTTAATTACTTAATTATACTTACAAGAACACATTTACTTACAAATTTACTTACATTTACACTTTACTACTAAAAAAAAAAAAAAAAAAAAAAAAAAAAAAAAACTAGACAAGATCCATGATTTGTGGATCTTGTCTTGCAAACAAGTCATATTATAGTCCAACAATAATTTACACATCCATTTTCCTTTCATTCTTCACTTTGCAAACCAAAAGATCAAATATCCATTTCTTTCTCTACATATTCGCAGCCAAGGGACCAAGATAAAGAATCATTCCAAGTTTACAAGTCAAGTTTTATAAACACTAGTATCATTTGTTGCAAGGTTTTGTAATATAAACCTCAAGTGATTAGGAAAACCTTTTGTCCATTAACCTCATCATATCACTAGTAAGCATTCATAATCATATTTTTATTTCATATTCATTTTCATGGTCATATCATTTTATTGAGAAACATGCAAGTCTCATGATATTTATACCATTTTAAGGTTTTTAAGGTTTTATGTGCTAAATATATATAATCCATCCTATAATTACTCCTTGTTATATTTTAGTTTTGGTAATGTCTAGGAACCCATGACACCCTAAGAAGGTGTATGGTAGGATTAGATTAGCTTCGGAGTTGTTTTGAATGAGTTAGAATAAGTTTGGCGAGAAAAACTCATTTCGACACGTTTTGAAAAGGGTCTGTCCTTAAAATTTAATTCGGAAAATCCGACAGTGAACAAAATATTTGGCCTAGATATTTAGAAAATATACTTTAAAACGAAACCGTGGCGCTTGAACGGATTAAAACGGAGTTATAACGAAGAAGTTATGACTTTTTCAATTTGGCGACGAAAAATATAAATTTCGAAATTTCGGCATGAAAATGTCACTCTTCTGAGTCAAAATGAGTCTTAAGCTTTATAAATTGTGTCGACTTATCAAAAATATATTAGTATACTTTGACACGAATCTAAGGATGTAGAAAACGAGAAAACGGACTTGTAACGAGTAAATTACGCGATAAACCAAGTTGCCGTAACTTTATTCTATTAGCAACATTAATATATTTTCTATTAAACATATACTACGGCAACTAGGGGCCATGTTGAGGGTCGTTTTAACATTGATAGGATACTCTTTATAAAAGATGTCTTCAAGTAAAATCAAGTTCGCCAACCATATTTTCCAAAATATCCAACCGTTCGTCAAGCGGAGTTGTAATGAATAAAATATAGTCGCTCAAACTTTGCCGAAAACCCATCCTTAAACTATATTTTGGACTAAAAGTACCATACTTAACCTCTAATTTTCTTTATGTACGAGACCTCTAGGACGAAAACTTAAACACTAAAACTTTGAGATAATGATACAAGCTTCCTAAAACCGTTGAGTTTGCTTCCTAACACTTGACGTGCACCATTTTACGACTAGCGTTTAGAGGCCGTTTTAGTCACTTTCATGGAAATTTCAATGACATTATTTTCTGACGAAAAGTTATATTCTCTTAATAAATCACTAAAAGTTTATCGTCGGATATCATTTCAATGTAAATACATGTGAAGTAATTTAAAAATGGTCAAGACGTTAAAAGATTATATTTTCGACGAGAAGTATTGTTTTCAAAAATACATAAGTGGTATAAATATCATCCGAATTGCGTGCATAACATTACATCATGACTTATTGCATATCATATCATTCATAATAGGTCGGCGAGATTCACGCTACATTTCGTGTAACCACTTTTGTCATCGCATCTATTCATCAAGTGAGTAATCACACCCCTTTTACCGTTTTACTATATTTTGGGGTGAAATGCATGAACCGTTCTTGAGCTAAATTGTTTACTACTTTTATTAATTAGTTTGACTAGAACTTGTGAACTTGAATCAAATCCTTGAACTTAATTATGAAATAATGCCTTACTTGAACTTATTGAACCGTACATGTTATGACCTTGACCTAAAGTCTCCTATGTTCGGAGCATCACTATAAAGTCTCCTATGTTCGGAGCATCACTATAAAGTCTCCTATGTTCGGAGCATCACTATAAAGTCTCCTATGTTCGGAGTATATCTTTGGGAAGAGGCACCCAAGATATCTTTGGGAAGAGGCACCCATTATATCTTTGGGAAGAGGCACCCATTATATCTTTGGGAAGAGGCACCCAACATAACTTTGGGTAGTGGCACTGACTTAATTTGGTTTCATCAGAGCATCCACGAATTATTATATTCGCGGTTCTATATTGTGAACTATTATGACCGCTTATACTTGACTACTTCATACGCTATATTTTGTGCAATGGGTTGTGAATACACAAGTTGCAAGTTTTGTATGGGCGGAACTTGGAACTGAGTGGATTTACAATGCCTTTGCTTTGTGGACTATTTTCGTTGACCGAAAGCTTTGAATATTTCTTACGAGTTTTCTTATTTTGCTAAACATGTTTACTCACCAACTATTTTCATAGTTGACCCGTTTTTCTCTCATGCATTTCGGTGATCGTTAGTAAGCTTTTTCTATCGGTCTTGCATAATGAAGTTTTCACTTGTCAATATAAATCGTTATGTAATAGAACATAATATTTTGGAATCTAAACTTTGTAATATATTTACCGATGTCGGCTAAACTAGTATTGTAATGGTGTATTATTTCTTTTAAATCTTAACGTTGGTATGTTCTATTATCTTGTGCTTATGTTCCTTTCCGTTACACTCGTGTTTCGCCTCGGTGAGGTGTGACAGATTGGTATCGAGCTAAAGGTTATAGAGAATGCCGATTTTCAAAAATAAAAATCACAACTATAACCGGAATAAAATTTTAATTTAACACCGAGCGTCATCCGAGTCAACTAGTCCTATCGTTGCATCGTTACTCATAAATTATACATAGCCCGATCAACTATGTCTAATTTATGAAGAACCATGCAATGATAAGAGTGATAGTTTTAAATCATGTTTAGTCGAGTCTTTAGAGTCCGGTCACTGAAGTTGCATTGGTCGGGTGGGTATGCATAGCATGATTTTATGTTCACGTCTACATTACCGTATCTAGTTTATATCTTCTCTTTTCCATCTTTCGACTTGTTAGACATAGCATGTCCCCGATCTTGTCATATTTCGATTCACTATAACACACATTACCACCGTTCGCACCTCATCGACTTCGCTCGAATGTCGTTTACTCAACCCGATGTTTTGGTCCTTTCAGGATCATGGCCGCAAAACACACGCTCGGGAGGCAACAACAACGACAACCCAAACAACAATGACAATCCAAACAACAACGCTGCTAGAATAGCGGATCTACTCACCCAAATTATAACACATCTCGATGCTAGGCAGACCAACAACGGAGAAGGTACTTCAAACGTTGGTCAAGGATGCGACTACAAAACTTTCATGACATGCAAGCCAATGGAATTTCATGGTGCGAGGGTGCCATTGAATTGCTAACACGGTTCGAGAATGTTGAGTCGAAGCTTAGTATCACGAAATGTCTTGAAGAAAACAAGGTTGAGTTCTCTGTTGGTCTACTACGAGGATCGAGCATTGACACGGTGGAACAACCAATTGCGAGACTAGAGGAAGAGGGGCGCAAATGCGTTATCTTGGGAAGCATTCAAGAAACTACTAAGCGATGAGTACTGCGAGAAAAGATGAAGTCTCGAAGCTAGAAGCGGAATTTTGGAACCACTTGATGGTTGGAGTGGAAGTCGACAAGTACACGATCCGTTTCCACGAGTTAACTAGGATGGTTCCTCATATGGTTTCCACCGTGGAGAAGTTGATCGACCGATATATATGGGGATTGATACGGAAATTAGGAGGGATGTCACCGTCGAACCCAACCACTCTGCAAAGCTGTGGGTATGGCGATCGCTTGACAAATGATGTGATCAGTCCGGAGAACTAACAAAAGCAAACGACAATGGACGAAAGCGGCAGGAGGATCACCAGGAAGCCGAGACCGAATCAAGCAAAACAAGAGGCGCGAATAACCCGAACTATGGGCGACCACCCAGAGCGCAAAGGATATCTGGTCCACATCCTTTGTGTACTCGATGTAATTATCATCACTCGAGAGGCTAGAAGGTGCGACAAATGTGGACAGACGGGCCACTTCGCGAAATTGCTCAAACAGAATCGGAAATCAAGGCGGAGAAAAGCATGTTACGAGTGTGGAAGTCTAGATCACCTTCGCAATACCGTCCAAAGTCGAAAAGAACTCCCAATCAAGGAGGTAATCGTCCAAACTGGCGTTGGCAATAGAAGGCCCACAAGATCGAACATTGAAATTCCCCCGCGTGGTCGAGCATTCTATCCGGTACCGAGGAAGCCCGCAACGCGTAACGGGTACATTCTTTTGAGCAACCACTTTATTTATGTACAACATGATTTTGAGTGCATAACTTCCTTCCGATTCATATCACGTTCACGACATTGATTAATTTGAGACCTATTGATATCGATCTTAGTTGTTATATATTTTGTTGATTTGATTTGATTTGTGTAAGCAAATCGAATATCGAGCGAATCTTTCAAAAGACTTCATTCAAAAGACTTGTTTCCTAGCTTGATCTAGTGACAGTTCTTGTTTGATGAGTTGCGAAAGTCGAGCTAAGAAACAAGTTTACTCAAGTCACTACCTAAAGGTCTTTTGAGGACTACGTTCGATATTGGGTAAGTTTACCCCATCAAATCTAATCACGGGCATGTAATTAGTTGGATGAGGAACCCTTATGCATGAGCATTGACATGATCACTTAGACTATTAAATACGAGCATGAACTTTTAGAACTCTTGTCGAGGTTCGGACCATAGTATCGTTAATCGAATCACGAGGACGTGATTCACCGACATGGGAAGAATGTCACAATTCTCAAATTCGGTCATTTCTTAAACTCAATATTCATCATATTAGTTCATGCATGATTTTTCATTTCACGTTAAACATAATTTCATATTAAATAAACGCTATCGCGTAATTAATTATTTTGAACATTTGATCCGATACTTTCAAAGATTATTCGATATATTTTTATACTCATATTAAGATGATAAAAATATTATTATTAGTTACCGGTGTTTTAAATTTATTTCGTATATAAATTGTTATATTTACATAATTACGACGGTTTTCTTAAATATTACACGATAATTATTATTTCACTCAAATTTTGCAAGAAAGGTATTTTTATAAATTTTATGACTTCAATATGTTTTATTTTGAACCGTTAAAATTTATTTCTAGTTGACGCTATTTTACAAGCCTAAATGTACACTTAATTACTTAATTATACTTACAAGAACACATTTACTTACAAATTTACTTACACATTTACTTACACTTTACTACTAAAAAAAAAAAAAAAAAAAAAAAAAAAAAAAAAAAACTAGACAAGATCCATGATTTGTGGATCTTGTCTTGCAAACAAGTCATATTATAGTCCAACAATAATTTACACATCCATTTTCCTTTCATTCTTCACTTTGCAAACCAAAAGATCAAATATCCATTTCTTCTCTCTACATATTCGTGACCAAGGGACCAAGATAAAGAATCATTCCAAGTTTACAAGTCAAGTTTTATAAACACTAGTATCATTTGTTGCAAGGTTTTGTGATATAAATCTCAAGTGATTAGGAAAACCTTTTGTCCATTAACCTCATCATATCACTAGTAAGCATTCATAATCATATTTTTATTTCATATTCATTTTCATGGTCATATCATTTTATTGAGAAACATGCAAGTCTCATGATATTTATACCATTTTAAGGTTTTAAGGTTTTATGTGCTAAATATATATAATCCATCCTATAATTACTCCTTGTTATATTTTAGTTTTGGTAATGTCTAGGAACCCATGACACCCTAAGAAGGTGTATGGTAGGATTAGATTAGCTTCGGAGTTGTTTTGAATGAGTTAGAATAAGTTTGGCGCGAGAAAAACTCATTTCGACACGTTTTGAAAAGGGTCTGTCCTTAAAATTTAATTCTGGAAAATCCGACAGTGAACAAAAATATTTGGCCTAGATATTTAGAAAATATACTTTAAAACGAAACCGTGGCCGCTTGAACGGATTAAAACGGAGTTATAACGAAGAAGTTATGACTTTTTCAATTTGGCGACGAAAAATATAAATTTCAGAAATTTCAGCATGAAAATGTCACTCTTTACGAGTCAAAAATGAGTCTTAAGCTTTATAAATTGTGTCGACTTATCAAAAATATATTAGTATACTTTGACACGAATCTAAGGATGTAGAAAACGTAGAAAACGGACTTGTAACGAGTAAATTACACGCGATAAACCAAGTTGCCGTAACTTTATTCTATTAGCAACATTAATATATTTTCTATTAAACATATACTACGGCAACTAGGGGCCATGTTGAGGGTCGTTTTAACATTGATAGGATACTCTTTATAAAAGATGTCTTCAAGTAAAATCAAGTTCGCCAACCATATTTTCCAAAATATCCAACCGTTCGTCAAGCGGAGTTGTAATGAATAAAATATAGTCGCTCAAACTTTGCCGAAAACCCATCCTTAAACTATATTTTGGACTAAAAGTACCATACTTAACCTCTAATTTTCTTTATGTACGAGACCTCTAGGACGAAAACTTAAACACTAAAACTTTGAGATAATGATACAAGCTTCCTAAAACCGTTGAGTTGCTTCCTAACACTTGACGTGCACCATTTTACGACTAGCGTTAAGAGGCCATTTTAGTCACTTTCATGGAAATTTCAATGACATTATTTTACGACGAAAAGTTATATTCTCTTAATAAATCACTAAAAGTTTATCGTCGGATATCATTTCAATGTAAATACATGTGAAGTAATTTAAAAATGGTCAAGACGTTAAAAGATTATATTTTCGACGAGAAGTATTGTTTTCAAAAATACATAAGTGGTATAAATATCATCCGAATTGCGTGCATAACATTACATCATGACTTATTGCATATCATATCATTCATAATAGGTCAGTTTCGAGATTCACGCTACATTTCGGTGTAACCACTTTTGTCATCGCATCTATTCATCAAGTGAGTAATCACACCCCCTTTTTACCGTTTTACTATATTTTGGGGCGAAATGCATGAACCGTTCTTGAGCTAAATTGTTTACTACTTTTATTAATTAGTTTGACTAGAACTTGTGAACTTGAATCAAATCCTTGAACTTAATTATGAAATAATGCCTTACTTGAACTTATTGAACCGTACATGTTATGACCTTGACCTAAAGTCTCCTATGTTCGGAGCATCACTATAAAGTCTCCTATGTTCGGAGCATCACTATAAAGTCTCCTATGTTTGGAGCATCACTATAAAGTCTCCTATGTTCGGAGTGTATCTTTGGGAAGAGGCACCCAGTATATCTTTGGGAAGAGGCACCTAGTATATCTTTGGGAAGAGGCACCCAGTATATCTTTGGGAAGAGGCACCCAACATAACTTTGGGTAGTGGCACCCAGACTTAATTTGGTTTCATCAAGAGCATCCCCGAATTATTATATTCGTGGTTCTATATTGTGAACTATTATGACCACTTATACTTGACTACTTCATACGCTATATTTTGTGCAATGGGATGTGAATACAGGTTGCAAGTTTTGTATGGGCGGAACTTGAACCGAGTGGATTTACAATGCCTTTGCTTTGTGGACTATTTTCGATGACCGAAAGCTTTGAATATTTCTTACGAGTTTTCTTATTTTGCTAAACATGTTTACTCACCAACTATTTTCATAGTTGACCCGTTTTCTCTCATGCATTTTAGGTGATCGTTAGTAAGCTTTTCTACCGGGTCTTGCATAATGAAGTTTTCACTTGTCAATACAAATCATTATGTAATAGAACATAATATTTTGGAATCTAAACTTTGTAATATATTTACCGATGTCGGCTAAACTAGTATTGTAATGGTGTACTATTTCTTTTAAATCTTAACGTTGGTATGTTCTATTATCTTGTGCTTATGTTCCTTCCGTTACACCTCGTGTTTCGCCTCCGTGAGGTGTGACAAGTATCCAAACACCCCATGTGAGGTGCTAGTATGTAATTCCGTGCTTGTTATGACTTTTCGGGGCTTATATGTGTTATGGACCGTTTTGAATTAATGCTTCATGACCCCTAACTTATAAATTAATTGGCTAAAAGCACATTTGATTGAGGACAAGCAAATAACAAGTGTAGGGATATTTGATAAGGTTTTAAAGGTACCATTTGAGGGGTCGTTTAAGTCCTTATTTGATCACTTTTGTATCCGTTATTGCTTAATATCGTTCCTTTTCACTTTTTAGGTCTCGTGAAGGCAAAATCTTGGAATGGCACTTATTTGGACGAAAAGGCGAATATATGAAGAAAATGGTCAAAGTCAAAATCGAGACACTTTCAGGTTCTGAAAGTAGAAGGCGGCGGCCGGTGTTAATGGCGGCGCCGTCCCAAAATATTGTGACGATCTGGGTCTCAAAACTCGTATTTTCAAGTGGCGACGTCTAAGCTGTGGAGGAGTAGGCCGTCGCTACTCGGACGGCCTAGATGCAATCCGACGGCGTCGAAGGAAGAAGACGGCGTCACGGACATAAGGTGACGCCGTCGCCAAGGTTAACGTGGCCAAGGCGAAACCCTAATGGCGGCGACACGGCGGCGTCACTAAACATAAGGTGGCGCCGTCGCAATTGTAATCTTATATATAGAATCCGAATTTTTGGTCTTTATGTGGAGAGTCTTTGGAGTAAAACCTAAAACCGAACCTAAGGTGTCTTATACAATATTTTAGGGTTTTAAACCTATCTTACACCAAGATAAGTCTTTACTTCATTAATTCAATTATGTCTTTGATTATTTGTGTGTATGCTTGCATGTTCTCCATGTCCGCTAATTTATTTGTGTGTTTGCTTAGGAAGTATGAAACTTAAATATTGAATATTGATTGGTTGTTTCTTATCTTAGTTGATTAATGATCTAGTAATGCGATAGGTCATTCGTTGTGTACTTAATGCTTGATTCATCTTTGTGAACCTTAGAGTATAATTACGAGTAATTGTAGGCTAAACCATCAAAGAGCGCCTTAGAGTAGGAGTCTATAATCTCTAGTGGTTTTGTAGACAAGACCCTTTGGTAAGTTCGAAGAGTTAGGGAGAAAGCGATACCCTACAACTTTAGACACACAAGCGCAACTAGGAATAAGCGTGACACTCAACCATCAATAGGAGATAATTAAGGAGTAATACAAACTAAGCAAACACATCTTTAAACTATCATACGAGCACATTAATTAGACATAGACTCCACAACCTTAGTTTAGATAATTAGATAATAGTAGAGTAATCGGTAGAAATACCAACCCCCAAATCCAATACCCGAGATTAGTACCTTTCCATTTTCATAAAATATAAAAGATAAAAATAATCTTCCTCGACCTTAAACCTTAGCGTAGTAACTCCCTACTAGCATTCCTATTCCCCAGAGAATGATATCAATACCGTGGCTTACCCTAATTACTACACTACAGCGATTAGGTTCCTTGCCTAGGGTGTTATAAAACTTTCTCGAAGAAAAGGAAGTTCCTTTGACCCCGAGCAGCGCGTGTAGCGTTATCAAACACACGTGGAGAGGAGTATTTCGCTAAAAGATAAAACTCTCATAATGGTTCAAACATGTTTTCATTTACAAACCCTTTGAGAGATTCTTCACAACGATGGTTTTAATGGCAACATAGGTTAGTCATGGGTTATAAGGTGACTAAGGTTAGGAATAACCATCCTATGATCCACCGTAGGAGGGATCTTCCCGAGGACATCACAAATAGTTAGTACTTAGAAGTCCTTAGGTATGATTATAAAAGGAGAAAATGAGAATCGGAGAAAGAAGGAGTTGAAGAATCAAAAGAAATGCAAAGAAAGGGTGAAAAGAAATAGCCCTCCAGTTATTCAACTTAGGGCGACACGGGTTCAATTCATATACTCTTGGTTGTCACTTAGTGGCCTTGGTATTGAAGATTAAAAGTCGTCATGGACCCGATGGCGCATGCACTAAACCTTCTTAGCCACTCAAGTTTCTCTCAGCGAAGCTTGTTTCATTCTCATGGGGAATCCTCGTAAACTATTGGCTTTCTCTTAGAGATCATTTGGTATTGAAGAGGAGACCCTCTCCCTAGTCTCACTTTCGGGAAAACCAAAAGCACTATTGAGTCTAGAGCCATGAGATTCATCAAAAGATCTCTTAAGTACACTTGACATTTTATCACTTGACGTTCAACAATAAAATTTCGGTGGTACATTATCGAGTCCTTCACGGATCTTGGCAATCGTCGAGAACATTTATGAGAGGTTCACGGTGTGATCCTCGGTGATTGAATGGAAACTCCGCGGTCAACATCAAGCGACCACGGCGGCGGTCGCCGGTAACTCCCGTGGATTACGCGGAGTGTGTCTCAACGTTCTGATCATGAGGTGATGCTTGATGTACCTCGTGACTCATCGAGCTGTAGATGTACTTGGTACATCGCGTTATCTCACTTGTGGGACTCCGGCCAAACAACGGCCTATGTAAAATTAGAGTTGTGTTTTCACACTATGTCATTAACACTCTCAAAGTTCAAACTTGTAAGTGCTGGAATCCGCTTATTACTAACCGTTTGAAATGTTTTCCTCTTATGGAAGCTCCAGGCGGGATGATCGTGCAGATTCTTCTCATGCTCACGCCAACATCATCACTAATGGAAGTTCTATTCGGAAGCAACACAATCAGAATGATTCTTTGTCAAACCAAAGAATCTACAAAGTTAAAGACTTAAGAACTTCATCGATATTGAATTCCAACGTCAAGAGCGTTTGAGTATGTTGAAGAATGGCGTGGAGACGATTGGAGCGTGAAGCGGACACTGAAGCGAGACTTGATGCGAGACTACAACATACTATCACTTTCATCACAAAGAACAATGATCAAAGAACAAAGTTAAAGATGACGTCAAAGCATAAGCTGTTCAAAGACAACTATCTCTACACCGGGAGATTGTTCGAATCGAGGCAATTCTTCTCACAAGAAAGAAGAATGTCGAAGACGTCGAGCTACTATTACATCAACGCCTTCACCGTTCATCACCAACACTTGAGGGAGATTTTGGAATCACTCTAAACCATAATCAAGTGTTTGTAATTAATATGTAATAGTTAGCTTTATTATGGCTTTTATGTTTGTTATTAGCCTTAAGCTTATGTAGAAGGCCCATGAGCTTAGGCCCAAGTCCATTAAAGAAAGGATGGAAACTAGGAGTGTTTCCCTAGCTTTCCTCCTATAAATACTCTTGTAAACCTTCATTTGAAGGTTGGTTTTCAAGTTATTTCTCTCATTACACTCCTACGCCTAAACCGTATTATTATCGTGTGTGTGTGTGTGTTTTACTTGTTCAATCGCCTTATCTCTTTCTATATTACTTGTGTTTGTAAAACTAGTGACCTAACACTATCCATCTCATCTTGTTGTTGGTTAAAACGGTCCGAGAGCTTAGCTATTTGAGCTTCTTGGGATGCGACTAGGTTTTGTAACATCCCTTCTATGTTTTGTTGGTTAGGGCCATGAGAAATCATTGGAAGTGAATTCTTTGGTTTGTCCCTAATAAAAGTCGGGCTTGCCCTTCCATGATTCTCGGGCGTCATTAAAAGTCCTAGGTCCGGGTGTTGTAGGGAATCTTCCTCTCATTCCATTAATACGCGAGGATGCATAGTCAACGGAAGCTTGTGCGGGGAATTTGGTGCAAGTGCGCATGTTACTACATGGCTCACACGAGGAAGAAGCCTTGTTCACTTGGCGTGAAGACTTAGGATTTTTGTAGGAGCTCACTAGGAATTTAACTTGATCTTCAAGCTCGAGCATCCTACGGTCGGAATATTGTGAGTCAATGGGAGGCAAGGAGATTGCCTTAACGGTTTTGGGCAACTCACGGGGGTCAATCCAACTTTTGTTGTCATAGAGAGCAAGGTCCTCTATTATACCCCATGATTCTTCCGCGGTGAGATCACTAAGTTTTCCACCGGCCGCTTGTTAAATGGATCGCTTGGTGGGGAAGTTGACATGATTATAGAAGAGTTGGACTTGGAGCCAAATATCAATGCCGTGATGAGGGACTTTGTGGAGTAAGTCCTTGAATCGAGTCCATGCTTCGTAGAGAGATTCACCTTGACGTTGTTGGAACATCAAGATATCATTCCTAAGCTTAGTGGTTCTCCCGGTGGGAAAAATTGAGCAAGGAAGCGAGAGGTGAGATCATCCCAACTTGAGATGGGCCGGTAGAAGTCGCTCAAGCCATTACTAGCTTGGTCCCGTGAGAGCATTGGAAGAGCCGCAGACGCGTGGTCTCCCGAGTAGTAGCATCGAGGTCGATGGAATCGAAAATTTTAAGGAAATCCTTAAGATGCTTATTAGGATCTTCGAAACGAAGTCCATGGAATGCACATCCGTTTTGCACCAACCGGATGGTGTCGGGTCACAGGGCCGTAGTTTGGGCTTGGTCGGGAAGCTCAATGGTGTTCCTATAGCCTAAGTGGCTTGGTCTCGAGTATTCACCAAGAGTACGACCTCTTGGCGGGTCATTTGGTGGTAGGTTGATGAATGGTGGTTGGTTATCACCTTCCATGATGAAAAGTGATGGGGTTTACGAACAAAGGTCACGAAGAAGGGGGATAGACTACGAGGAAGCTAAAAAATGAGAAAAAAGCTTACTTGATAGGAATCAAGCAAGGAAACCTAAACGAGGTGGACTCCTAACTAGCTATTCTATTCCCGATAGAACGCGCCAAAACTTGATACGCTTACGCGTGCTCGGGGTCAAAGGAACTTCCTTTTAAATCGAGCAAGTTTTTCAACACCCTAGGCAATGAACCTAATCGTTGTAGTGTAGTATTAGGGTAAGCCACGAGAATTGATATCGTTCTCTAGGGGAATAGGAATGCTAGTGACAAGTTACTACGCTAAGGTTGGGGTTGAGGAAGATTATTTTTTTATCTTTTTATATTTTTTAGGAAATGGAAAGGTACGAATCTCAGGGTTTGGATTTGGGGGTTGGTATTTCTACCGATTACTCTATTTGTCTAATTATCTAATCTAAGGTGTATGTAGTCTATGTCTAATTATTGTGTGCTCGTATGATGGTTTAAAGATGTGTTTACTTAGGTTTTATTACTCCTTAATTATCTCTTATTGATGGTTGAATTGTCACGTCCTTATTCTTAATCGCGTGTGTCTAAGGTCGTAGGGTATCGTTTATCCCTATCTCTTTGAAACTACCAAGGTTAATGACTAAAAATCTCTAGGATTTATAAACTTTAACTCTAAGGTACTATTCGGATGGTTTAGCCTACAATGACTCTAGGTACTATAAGCTAAGGTTCACAAAGATTAATCAAGCATTAACTACACAACGGATGACCTATCGTAATACTAGATCATTAACAATTAAGATAAGAGACAACCAATCAATATTCAATAATTAAGTTTCATATTCCTAAGCAAACACACAAGTAAATTAATGGGACATGGAGAACATGCAAGCATACACACACAAGTAATTGAAGACATAATTGAATTATTGAAGTAAAACACTTATCTTGATGTAAGATAGGGTATGGAACCCTAAAATCTTGTACAAGACAACCTTTGTACGGTTTAGGTTTTTACTCAAAGACTACACTGAAAACTAAAAAATTTGGATTCTACATATAAGATTACATATGCGACGGTGTCACTTTATGATTTGTGACGTCGTCGGGTCGCCGTCATTAGGGTTTCGTCTTGGCCACGTTAGTCTTGCGACGGCGTCACCTTATACTCGTGACGCCGTCCTCTTCAGCTTCTGACGTCGTCTGGATCAAATCTAGGCCGTCTGAGTTGCGACGACCTACTCTTTTAAAGCCTGACACCGTCACTTGTTAATAAGCAATTTGGCTACTGAGTCGTCACAAAAGTTGTCCCGACGGCGTCGCAGTTAAGCAGTGACGCCGTCACCTTCAGTTCCAGCAGCTTGAGTGTCTTGATTCTTGACTTTGGCCATTTTCTTCGTATATTCGCGCCTTTTCGTCCAAATAAGTGCTATTCCAGCATTTTGCCTTCAAGAGACCTAAAAAGTGAAAAGGAACGATATTAAGTAATAATGGATACAAAAGTGATCAAATAAGGGCTTAAACGACCCCTCAAAAAGGTACATTTTAAAACCTTATCATCATTACATTAAAAATCAACGATAGAAAACTTACCCTGAATATGGATGACGTTGGACAATGTCACCCTGTCGAAACTGTTTGTGTTATCAAGAAAGGAAAAAACAAAACTACTCCTACCACCATCATACACAAGCACTGTATTGCTAATGATCGTAATATGCAGGGAAGGAAAGTTGAAGAATACAACAGTGGAAAAATACATCACGGGAACGCCTCGAAAATAATGGAAAACGAGTTTGAAGACGTGTGGCACGAAATTCAGAAAGTTGATTACAAGTACTTTCTCAAATTAAAATACCATTGGTGCAAGGCTATCCCTATTGACAACGATAAAGGATATGATCTTTGTGCTTCATGTAATCCTTATGTGGACATCTGTGACGGTGGTCATGACAAAAAAAGAGTAAAAAACAACAAGTGCCTATGGTCCTCAACTAATGACAGAGAAATAACATTCAAAGCTTGGGTGCGAATCATGTATGGGGAAGTTGGCAATGATGATAAAATAAAAATCTTGACTTCTTAGCCACGGTGAAACCTTTGATAATGATCATGAAGCAACAAATTATTCAACCACAGATCATGGGCTCATTGATCGAAAACATTGGTGTGAAATAATAAAAACCATTGATGGGGATTCTTGGGCCTCCTGCAATCCTTACGATGACAAATGTAATGGAGGAAGTAGGGCAGATAGAGTAGGAGTTAACGAATTTCTATGGAATTCAACCACTGACAATAGAAGAACCGAGATACAATGGTCGGATAGGTTGAGATTTAACGATTGGATTAAAATCAAATATGGGAAAGTGGATACTTCCACTAAAAATAAAATTTGGAAGGATTGCATGAACGAAGATAATCCGGATAAAGAGACTCATCAAGATACGGGTAACTCAACAAATGATGACAAAGAGGACACAAGAGAAGATTGCAAGTATGGGAATATTGATAATTCAGTTGAGACCAATTCCAATGATTATGACATAAAAGGAATCATGGATCACTAGGAGCCACGATGTAAAGCAAAGATAACTGACCTAGAAGATGAAGAGTATGAGCAAAGGAGGTGCAAGCTTCTTGGCATTCAATATAAAAAACCACCACCGATTGTTGCCGAAAAATATGAGTTCACTCGATACCATTTAGGGTCGGACGAAAAATTTTGCAAAATCCGGAAGATCAACTAAAGAGTACCTCCGCACTGCTACCAATGTCGCTTGGGTCAGACATAACTTAATGAAGGACATGGAGGAAGTTTTCCAAGTCCAAGGGCCACCATAAAGCCCCGAGGCTTTGAGTCTAACTTAAAGACTCGTAAATAAATAAAAGTGCTCTTTCGAGACAAGCCGAATTATCCCTTTCATTTGCTTTATTTCCTTTCTGTTGGGTTTTGTGTTTTTAACCATTTTTGCAGGAAAACGGAGAAAAGTTGTTGTTGCAGCATTCTAATCCTACCAGAGTTACGGCGTAACTCACTATCTTGGTTACGCCTGTAATGTGCCTTTGCAGTGAGAACTTGTCGAAGCATTACCAATTACGGCGTAATCTCACTATGGTTACGCCTGTAACCACACCTCTTCGGTTTTGCTTAATTACTTGTAACTCCTTATGGGAGTTATGACGTACCCATCCTCTGTAACACTTCTTTCATTTTAAACACAATAACCTTGTATTAGTTTTCAAATGAACTTTGTGGGTATGTTCCTGTAAGCCCTCACGAGACTACACTCGTCCACTTGGGACACCAACTGGTTTAAAAGGCTTGTTGCATACGCTAAATGCAACCGTGATTCCCTGAAAGTGAGTTAGATTTCATTTTCATTTTTCCTTTTCTTTTTAGAATTATGCTTGTCGGTAGTGTGATTTCAGGGATTGAAGTTTGCTCGTGGATGCTTATGCGAAGGCACGACTCTCTTTTGTGGGCCTTCTTTCTTTTTGGAGCAAATTTCAGGGAAGTTCTCGCTCTAATTCTACTTTTCTCTTCACATTTATTTAACGCTTAGTACAAAAGGGACTTTGTACAATTTAAGTGGGGGGACGGGAGTATAATTATCTCTTGAATTTTATTGCCCTCGTTTTTCTAGTTTATTTTGAAAAATTATGCAATTTTTAAAATTTTGACATGTTTTTCTTAACCTAACTAGATTAGACCTTACCCGAGCACATTATAACCCTTGATATTATATGGTGAGATTAGCCTTATCTATTTCTAAATTTTTACCCCAAATCCACCAAATTATGAGTGTGTCGGTAGCTTGTAAACTTTAGAACTTGGCCTTTACATCATTTCAAGACCATAGACGAGGTATGTTGAGTTAGCTCGATGTATTTGGACTTTCAGTTTAAGAAGGCAATATTATAGGATTATCACCCAAATAGCCTACCATTGTGTGTCTATCGATTAGTCACCTCGACTTCTCGACCCCCATGTTAAACCCTTTGTTTCACTCACCTTTAGTGCAAGATACCCCTAGATACACCCTTCTGAGCCATTCCTTTCATTTTGTTCACCCAACATATTGTTTCGATACACCATTACACCTTAGCCTACCCTGTAGTTTTTATTTGTAATTGGGAAGTCATTATTTGCCTAAGTTCAAGGTTCAAGTGGAAAAGTTCGGGAATCACGCTCTCGTCAACGACATATCCTTAAAGATCATTGAAGACCCCCCAAATTCTCATATTATTCATCTCAAGTGGGGGGATGTTATGTTATTATGTTATATTAAAAAAAAGGTTATAATTATTGTTATTTAGTGATTGTAAAAGTGCGATGTTATAAGCACTATGTTATGAGCTTAATATAGATATAGTATCGAGGAGGCCACCTTGGTCACATTTGAAGAATGAAGTTGGAAGTGTGCCCATCATGATGTCCTCTAATGGCACATCTACCTGATTATATCATGATCCGGTTTCTTGACTTCGAAACTTGAACTTTGGGCAGACGGTAAGTGGTGATAACCTAGTTGTAGATTTAGACTATTTGCTTGATTTTATTTTACACCAATTTTATCCCATGTCTTATCCTACCCTTTAGTCATAAAGCGTGTCTAGGTGATGCAGCGAGCAATCTTTGGTGTCTTGGCCATGGATTTGGTCATGTATCATTGATTTTGTCCACTTTTCCGTGATATGTTAGTAATGACAAATCACCCTTAACCTTTGTCGTGTCTACCCATATTGCCTTCGAGAATTGTTTTGTCCTTAACTCTAGTGGTGGAGATTTGTGTAACCGCCAAGCTTATGATAGAATACATGCTATGACTGGGCAATGAGTGATCACCCCGAAATTGACACTTAGAATAGTTGAGAGATTTGAGTGTTTTGTTCCCATTTCGTAAGGTGTTCGGCTTTGTTTTATTCTAGCATAAGGGATTTGTAAACTTGTATTTTCCAGGTAATGGGAGATATCTTTTTAGGAATCTACCTAATAAGGTCTACTTGAGGGCAAGTAGAGTTCAAGTGGGGGGATATTTGATAACATCAAATAGTCCTGAATATTAAGTGTCAATTTCCCCCGATAATGCCCGTATTTTATATCATTTATATGGATTTACGCTTGTTTTCCTCTATATTTCACTTCCAGGTAAAATATGAGCATTGGAGCTAAAGAGACGCGGATTTTGAGAATTTATAAAAGATTTATCATAGTATGCTCATTTTGAAGCAGTTACGGCGTAACTCCTCTCTCACATTACGGCGTAACTAAAGCGTGGCTCAGAAAACCAACTCCACAGAAGATTACGGCGTAACTCCCCCAAAGTTTACGGCGTAACCAACTAGGTCAAATGAGGTTCCGCGCCGCTGCAAGCTACGCCGTAACTATTGCACCAATTACGGCGTAACCAAGAATTATTGAAGATACGGCGTAACTCCTTCCATAGTTACGCCGTAACTAGCAGTTTTAGTGCAAAATACGAAGAATTAGATGTTACGGCGTAACTCTTATAATTAGTTACGCCGTAACCAGATCTGGCCTATAAATACCCCACGATTTCCAGCATTTCAAAGCATCCCATTTCACACACAACACAAAGTGAACGTGAGTAGAAGTCGAAGGCAGATCTAGAGGAGCATACGGAGCTATCTCCAAGGGAGAAATCACTCCCCTATGATAAGCATTAGCATTTTATATTTTCTTTACTTTCAATTCATGTATTTTGTAATGTAAACATTGAATCGATTGTTTTAGTTAATATGAGCGGCTAAGCACCTCTGGTGTTGGCCTAGTTATGATTCCTTAATTGTTTTGTTTGCGTTTACATTGCTTCCGTATAATTATTTCTAAGTGTATGCATGCATAGTTTGTTGGTAGCTACCCTTGTTTCGGTAGTTTTGAATGGCGGTAGTGGCTAGTTACTTAGGAGATATGACCAACTGACCCTAAGTAGGTAGACTGAGATGGGAAAGGTAAGATATGACCAACTGACGACCCTTTCTACTTGTGCGATTTGACCAATTGATCACCTACCGTTTGGATGAACTTAAGAAGTAGGGGTGAGTGTTTAAGATGCTAGTGCCCGGGCACTCACTATTATGAATCTAACATGTAGCGGTACTTAATGACTTGGCTTAGGGGACTAAGAACAACTGGACTTATGACGGGTCACCTGATTTCTCCAGTGGGACCCTTTGCTGATAGGTTAGGACGAACTGACCAAATGTTGTCCTAGCTACTTTGACCCCACCTGAAGTAATTTGAAGTAATTAGACGTGAACACTACTAATTAGGATGAGTAACTAGGTTAGCACCCCTCTCCTCTATTGATCACGTCCCTCGCCTTTATTTGCTTTAGTAGTTAATTATATCAAGATCATATTAAAATCTGTGACACCTAGACTTAGTTTAAATCCGCACACATAGCTCTTGGGACGACCTCGGTTTTACCGATTACCACACTACACACGACCGGGTACACTGCCCGTTAGTGCATTAGGGTAGACCATAGGTATAACGAGTAATTATAAATATTAAAACCTGGTCAGTAAAACCTGCATCATAACTCCTGGAAGGAGTTACGCCGTAATTATGGCAAAACCTGGCAGACGTTACTGGAGGGTAGCTACGACGTAACCATAGCATGTGATTACGCCGTAATTGGTAATGCTCTGGAGAGGATCGCTACTGGAGATATGTTACAGCGTAATCATTGGGATGAGTTACGCCGTAACTGATGGACAGACCTTGTATCCGCTCAGGTTACTGATGCAATATTCTCCAATTCCTACAAAAATGGTTAAAAACACAAAACCCAACAACAATAGAAATAAAAGAAATAAAAAGGATAATTCGGGTTGTCTCCCGAAAGAGCACTTTTCTTTATTAACGAGTCTTTAAGTTAGACTCAAAGCCATGGGGCTTTACAGTGGCCTTCGAAATAGGACAACTTCCTCCACCTTCATCAAGTTGTGCCTGACCCAAGCAACATTAGTAGTGGTGTGGAGATACTCCTTCATCTCAATCTTCCGAATTTTGAAAAAAAATTCGTCCGGCCCCAAGTGGTATCTTGTAAACTCATATTTTTCAGCTACAATTGGTGGCGGCCTCTTATATGGAATACCAAGAAGTTTGCACCTTCTTTGCTCATATGCTTCATCATCGGGGTCAGTGAACCCATCTTCACCTTGGAGTTCAAGGTAGTCCAATATTCCCTCGATGTCATCATCATCGGACTCAGTATCCTTAAACCACTTATTGTCAAGTAAGTCTTCCACAAGCACACGCTTGCATTCTTCTTTCTCATCACCCGTTGTATCTTTGATATCTTCATCCATCACTTCACTCATATCATTGGGAATTTATTCGCTCGGGTCTTCTTCACTCATACATCCTTTCCAAATCTTATCCTTAGTGGAAGCATCAACCCTTTCATATTTGATTTTCACCCAATCATCAAATCCCAATTTGTCTAGCCAAGGTAATTCTGTCCTCTCCTTGTCATTGGTTGAGGTCCAAAAGAACTTATCATCCCTAACTCTCGCAATGCTACTTCCCCCGTTACATTCATCATCAAATGGGTTACAAGATGCCCAAACAACTTCGCCAACGGTCTTTATCTTCTCACACCAATGCTTCCGAGCTATTTTATCATTGGTGTTGCTTGAGGGAACCTCCATGCAATAGGTATCATCTTTGATTGGTTCTTCATTCATAGACTCGTTTTGGAGACAATGTTCTTCATAGTCGAGCTTGAGCTTTTTAGAAGATTTGGATTAATTATAGCATCCTCGAATCGTACCAAATACCAATCATCAAAGGATAGATCTCCGAACTTAACGTCATGTCTTTCTAGCTCATGAGGGCATGTCCCTTCTTCGCTCTCCATATTACCACCCTCGTTGCAATATTCACAGAAAGGATTGCATGTAGGCCATGCTCATGTGGACTCGTTTTCTGTGATCATTATGGGATTGCAACAATGCTTAATAGGTGGTTCCTCCTCTTCTTCGATTGAGAACTTTGCCAACCTTTTATCATCATTAAATGCAGACCACATGTATTTGTTATTCTTAACCTTCTCCTTATCATCTCCTCCATCCCAAATTTCATTATGAGGGTTGCACGAGGCCCATAGATCATACCACTCACCATTATCCACTGGTATTGCTTTGCACCAGTGATTCTTCCTCTTGGATGAGGATTATGGACACAGGTTTGAATCACTGGACCACCCGTTAATAACATACATTCTTGATTCATCCAATTCGAGAAATTTGTCAGACCACGTATCCTAGTTACGCCGTAACTCTGATGTTGAGTTACGGCGTAACTGACTTCTGTTAGTACCATCAGCATCTTTTTCCTCTATCATGCTAGAACCATCGTCGGATTTTTCTTTTTCAGAAAACACGACCTTGCATGCTATTGATTTGTTCTTTTGTGCATCATTTTTTCTCTGTACCTCTTCGCTAAGCTTTCCAATCATGGTTTCTAAGTTTTTTAGCGAATCGTCATGACTAAAGAGGCTTTTGTTTGTGCTTTCTTGAAATTTCTTAAGCCATTCTTCTTGCTCCTTCTTCCTTTTAGTCGAGTCTTCGAGGTATTTGCTGATTGTTTCCTCCAGATTATCTCTTCTTTCCCCAAAATCGCCACGGTAATATTATATGGGGAGGTCCTCCACGATAGCCTTTACCATTTCGATTATCCCCTTGAAACGGTCGATTTTCACCATATTTAACTTCTTCAACCTTGCTATCATCATCAATGAGAGGATAATTTTGGTGAGATGTCCCTCTCCACAACTTTCACATCCTACTTGGATAGCATGAATACATTCCCTGAGCTTGAGCATGTCCCGACAAAGATTTTCAAGCTTGTTGGTAATGGTGGCAATACCTTCAAGATTTTCGCTTAAGCTTCTTTTGCTTCCTCCATCGTGCCATTTTTGAGAATGATCGGCCATTTTTTGGATGGCTTAAATGGCGAGAGTAGGAGTCATGCTCGAATTGGTCCTTGGTAGTCCAACATCTGTCTTGTCGTCACGTTGATACCTTTGTATAAAATGTTGACCTTTTGCTGGCTGTTTAGGTCATGAGTAGGACACTTGTAGAGGAGATCGTTGTATCTATCCCGAGCTTGATACAACGTTTCATCGTCATCTTGTTTAAAATTATGGATCTCAATGAGCTGATTGGATATCTTCGAAGGAGGACAATATCTTTGGATAAAATGCTTTTTAAGGAGAGCCCATGTATCGATTGCCCCGACGGGCAATCTTTCAATCCATCTTTGTGCTCCCCCAGTAAGAGTCATAGGAACACTCGGAGCATAACAGCGTCATGAGAAACACCAGGAATGTTGAAAAGGCTTGCGATGTACAAAGACATTCTCAACGTTTTCATACACATCTTCGTCCCTGTTTCCCGAGAAAGGGTTAGCACATAGCTCCCTCATAAACTGTTCTTTAATCTCGAAACTGACATTACTTCCAATGGCCGGCCTAACGAGCCCCGGCCCTTGTTCTTCCCTTGTAATGCCAAGTATTCTTCAAGCGTAAGATCATCAATGTTCACGACTTCCATGGTACCTGAAACTTAAAAAAAATCGTGAGAACGCAAGAAAATTCAAAATAAAATAAAAGTAAAAGACTTAAAAAAAATCCTATTATAACTCCCTGGCAGCGGCGCCAAAAACTTGATGCAGGTTTTACTGAACATGTTTTAATATTTATAAGTGTCTCGTTTACCTGGTCCACCCTATGCACTAACGGGCAGTGTACCCGGTCGTGTGTAGTGTAGTAATCGGTAAAACCAAGGTCGTCTCAAGAGCTATGTGAGCGGATTCTAATTAAGTCTAATTGTCACTGGTTTTAATTGTCGGAATGATTAATTAACTAATAAAACAAGAAATGAAAGAAAGCAAATAAAGGTAGAGGTTGTGATCAATAGAGGTAAAGTGTGCTAACCTAGTTACTCATCCTATCATGTTATGTTCATGTCTAACTACTTCCAATTGATTCAAGTGGGGTTTTAAGTCGCTAGGACAACATTTGGTCAGTTCGTCCTAACCTATCAGCAAAGGCTTCCATCGGAGATCAAGCTACTACCCTTGAAAGTCCAGTTGTTTTTAGTCCACTAAGCCAAGTCATTAAGTTTCGCTACATGCAAGATTCGTAACAATGAGTGCCCGGGCGCTAGCATCTTAGACACTCATCCCTAACTTCTTAAGTTCATCCAAACGGCATGTGATCATTTGGTCAGTTCGCACAAGCGAAGAAGTCAGTTGGTCAATTCTTACCCTTCCCACTCAGTCTACCTACTTAGAGTCAGTTGGTCAATTCTCCTAAGCAACTAGACACTACCGCCATTCAAAATTACCAAAACTAGGGTAGCTACCAACAAACTATGCATGTATACACTAGAAACAATTATATGGAAGCAATATAAACGTAAACACAACAATTAAGGAATCATAACTAGGCTAGCACCAAAGGTGCTTAGCCGATCATATTAAGAGAAAAATCAATTCAATGTTGACATAATGAAATACACGAATTGAAAGTAAAAAGAAAAGATAATCGCTAATGCTTATCGTTAGGGAGTGATTTCTCCCTTGGAGATGGCTCTGTATGCTCTTCAAGATCTGCCTTTGGACCCCTACTCACGTTCTCTGCTTTTTGGTGTGGAGTGAATGATGTGAGATGCAGAATTTAGGGCTTGTATTTATAGGCGAGATCTAGTTACGGCGTAACTTAAGTTGAGAGTTATGCCGTAACCTTAATATTTCCATAATAAAGCTCTTCGTAAAGCTGGTTATGGCGTAACACATGGGATGAGTTACGCCTTATCTTCAATATAGGTTAAAAGTAACATGATTACGCCGTAATCGTTGGAAGGAGTTACGGCGTAGCTTATAGCGGCATGGAACATCTTTTGACCTAATGGGTTACGGTGTAATCCTTAGTGGGAGTTACGCCGTAATCTGTTGTTGAGCTGGCCTTCTGAGTCACGCATTAGCTACGGCGTAATGTGAGAGTAGACTTACGCCGTAGCTTCAGCACAGTGGGCATACTATCATAAATCTCTTATAAATCTCCAAATCCGCGACTCTTTAGCTCCAATGCTCATAATTTACCTGAAATTGAAATATAAAGGAAAACAAGCGTAAATCCATATAAATGATATAAAATACGAGCATTATCGGGGGGAAATTGACACTTAATATTCAGGACTATTTGATGTTATCACCTAGTAAAAGGGGTGGTTCAAGCACTGGAAGTTGTTCAACCTGCAGAGGTGGTTAAGCAAAAGAGGTGGTGCAAGGAAGATAGGTGGTTCAACTAGCAGGGGAGAAAAAAGGAAGTGGTTCAATCAACAAAGGTAGTTTATGTCTTAGGGATGGATCAGATGAGGTAAACAATCCAACCATGCGAACTACTCTAATTACTAATTACATCAAATATGAAATGATTTATATAACAAATTCATTACTTTTGCTAGGACTATCAACTGAGTATAGATTTAGAGCCATGCATTAGATGGAGATGAAAGAGAAAGTGGAAGAGGAAGAACAAGCTAGGATGAAAGATTTAGGAGGAGGTTGAGGAAAGTGATAAGTATTGAGAATATATGGCTTATGAAAACCAAAAGTGGATCAATTCAGATAAAGAGAAAGCTTACAATGAGTGAAATAAAAAAGATGGGGAGAAATTTGTTGAGGATGAAGACATTAGCCAGTTTATTGATGATGATGATGAGGCTATTGGCAATGAAGATAAGTCTGCTTGCAAAGAAGATAAGGCTGTTGGCATAGAAGATGAGGCTGCTGGCAAACAACCTATACAAGTAGTAGATCTACCCACACAAGAGAGCAGTTGAACCAAAGACAAAAGAAATTAGATCTAAGAAAGCCAAGCCAGATTCAAATCAGATGAGCATCTATCACAAGAACAAAGGCATATCTGAAAGGTTCAAATGAAGATGAAAAACTACAAGTTTGATAAGCATGGCAGTGGATCTAGTCCAAACAAAGCATTTGATGTTCCTCCATATGAATTTGAATGATGCTTTCAGTTTATGTATTAGAAAATTTTAGTATTTCTAGATGTGTTTAACCAAAACTGAACAACTTTATTTTGTTACGTATCAAATGGTAGTTGGATAGGGTTAGCATTCAATGGATGCTTTCTTTTGTAAGAAAATACTACCCTTTATTGTACCCAAGCATGTGGTAACACTAATCTATGCAAGCTTATTTAAATCTTATATATTTTTACCTACTTTAATACTTTGGTTGTTGAGTATGATGTGTGCCATTAACTTGGCTTTAGTGTTATCTGCAAGTAGGGGTATTATTCGAGTTGACCCGGTCGGGTTCGGGTTAATCAGGTCGGGTCCATTCGGGTCAAGGCTAAAAAAAACATACGAGAACCCGACCTTGTTTAGAACTCGGGTCACTCAGGTCGGGTCAATTCGGGTTCGGATCAATTCGGGTCGGGTCAACTCGGGTTCGGGTCTAGACGTTTAAAAATGATATAATTTTGGTGTTCAAACTTGAAATACATAAAAATTAGAAAGAAAAAAAATCAAACTCGGGTCACTCGAAATGGCCCGAACCCGAGTAAGATGCATATATTTAACCCGAACCCGACCTTGTTTAGATCTCAGGTCAATTCCGGTTGACCTAATTGACCCGAATATAAATCAGAACCCGATTACCCGACCCGAATAGCTATATTTGGGTTCGGGTTCGGGTCGGATCAGCTTTTATGACACCCCTATCTGCAAGTAAAAAAATGTAGGATGCAATAGACATCCAAAAAATTTTGCAAAACTGCCATTAACTTGGCTTTAATGATGTCTGCAATCAACTGCAAATTTCCATCCATTACAACCACACTAGAAACTAACTACACAAAACCTAGAATCTACAAACAACATAAGGTTGTTAATTTTCAAGCTTGTAATGTTCTACTAAAGCACTCTCAAATCAAACAATGGAGATCGCAAATTCATATGCTCAGTAAAAAAATTGCAGTCAACAAAGAATGCAATGGATATCATAAAAGTTGTAACAAAACTGTCATTGAAATGGCTTTCATTAACTGCTACAAATATTGATCCATGACAACATAACCTACAATCTATAAACAAAACATTGAAATACATAAACATAACCTACGAACTACATCTTCATCACAATTAGAACCACAAGAAGATAAAAAATCATGATCTTCCAAAACCTGCAGCTTTTTTTGGCTTTGTTCAAACTTTAACAGCAACGCATTCTGCTCATTTTGAAGCCTTTCCAACTAATCTTGAACCCTTAAATTCTCGACATACTCATCCCTTTCATCCAGATTCTGAGTAACATACAACTCAAATATCTAATACTTATACCACTGATTGTAAACCTCATGATCAATCCAAAAGAAATCACTGCATTTCTTCCTACCAGCAATCTGAGAATTAAGAAAATTACATAAACCCTAAAAATAACCAAGTTTGGGGATTTAAAGGAAATATAATATTTTACTTACATTTGAATTGCGACAATTAAGGAATCGCCAGCAAGGATTCAAATCACTCTATGAAACATGGTTAGCAATGGGAAACCTCATTTACAATGTGTTAGTAGCTCTCTACGATGAGATGAAGATGATGTAGTCATTTGGATTTTACAAGATGATTGGAATGGTTTGATTTGATAAAATATAAACTGATTAGAATTGTGGTTACTATTGGAATAATTATGGTTCTTAAGGTAATATGAGAAAAAAGCGATAAAAACAGGTAATAACATTTTGGGTTTCGGGTAAAAAAAAGGGTCAAAGAATCCGTATTAAAAAATCAGGTCTAAGTCTAGAAACCCGGTCAAATCATGCCAAGGTGTAAATTCTTTAGAAAAAAGATAAAAATTAATGCTACATGAAAAAGACCGGCTGTTATAAAAAATGTAAGTCCATAACGATATTTTCTTCGGTTCAGAGTGTATAATAAGATTGAGACTAAAGTACATGAAACATTAATAACACTCACATTACAAACAGATAAAGCACAATGTGATTTTTGTACAACTAACTGAAACACAGAAAAGAGTGTCCCAATAAGTAATAGGAGTGTGTAAATCACTTCCCTTAAAAGAATGGCATATTAGTTATGGGAGGTAATTTGTGGGAAAAATTGCTTAGGTCTCCTTTTGTTTTAATGATGACAAATAAACCTTCGCAACACATAGAATCACAAACGTTAGCCAAAAACCAAAACAAACCATAGCTGCTCTAGACGTGTTGTTGGCGCTCCGACGCGCAGGCAGCGCACCAGGGACTGTTTGGTTCGGGTCGGTTTTTGAAAGTCGGCTTTCCCCTTACCCAACAAATGTGGATCTTTTAATACATATATGAATATGATATGTTCTTAATTAGGAACACTCGAAACGGGTTTTTTACTTAGAGGGATTCAAAATCACAACTTCTCGTTTTTGACAAAATGCCAACTCAAAAGTATTTTATCAAACCCCTCGAGCCAAGGCTTTTCTAAACCTAGGAGACTCATATCTTTCATATGAAATCGAGGGAAAGTATTCATATAACCATAATCCGTGTTTACGTTTCTCTAATCACGTAATGGGTTTTACTCCCTTATTGGTCAAATTAAGTCAAAGGTCTCTTGACGTAAATGCATCCTTTCCCGTTATGAGATACGCTTTACTATGATGCAAAGAACTTAGCTTTTTTACATCAAGATGATTATTGATTATATCAAGTGTGGAAAACATGAGTTATGATATTATGAATACTTGACGTTGTGTTATTTGGGAGCATGGGTATTCTTTGATTTTCTTACCCGACATACACAAGCCATAATCATCATTGTCCAATATTTTCTTTCTTAATGACAATGTGATTATTTCATAATCAATCATTTGATTATTCTCTTATTTCAAAATAAACCCTTTAACAAATAAACCTTCCAAATCTCTACAAACCTTATCCTAAACATTCTCTAAATATTCCCTTATATACCTTGTACTTGCTTGTACTATCTATCTCCCTACATTCTAACATTCTCCACATCAACCTATTTTTCACCACATTCTCTATAAACCACACACAATCAAACACATCAGTACATTACTATTCACTTTCTTCTACAACCAACTCTCTCTTCACACACACACATATTCAAGCTTGTTTAACATACTTTACTCTATACATACTTATCAAGCCTGCCAAACACACCTTAGTCACTCACACTTTTATCAAGCTTGCCAAACACACCTTACTCACTTCACACGCTCACATATCAAGCTTGCCAAACACACCCTACTTACTCACACACTCACCAAACTTACTCAAAATACTTCACTCTCTTACTTAGGCTCCCCATCACATCCATACACACACTAGGATTCAAATTCTCACACACTACTCACATACACCTTTACATAGGCTCCTCATCATATCTCACTTACACCACAATCTTATCATGTCATTCACTCTCACACACACTACATTTTAAATTACATACACTACATACATACACGCTCCTCCCTCTCTCGTAGGCTCCCTATCACAATCACACATCACATCCAAGCCAACTCACTTACTCTCATCCTCTTATCCTTATAGAATATTCTTTCTAACCTAACCATGGTTTAATCCTAACCAAGCATTCTTACAATATTTTCCCTTTCTCTCTTTCTCTCTATGGAATATTCTATGGCATATTCTTTCTCTCTTATAAATTCCATGTAAGGAATACCCAAACTACCCCTATCCAATTATCCCTTTTCTCTTTCTTTCTTTGATAATTGGTTTTACATAAACACTTCACAAACAATTTTTATCAAATGGCTATTTGAGTTGGTTGACCTTGAGGATGAATGATGGAAGGTCAAAGTGTGAAGTACAATTGGAGGTTTAGCAAGGTCGGGTAGTTAAAGGACAAAACCCAAAGAAAAAATATTACGGGATCCTGGCGCGTCGTTGGCGCTCCGACACGCCAACAGCGCGACATCCTCGGTAATATTTTTCTTCTTTTGGGTGTTTGGCCTATAAATACCCCACCTTGGCTCTTGTATTCCTCACCCCTTGCCATACATTATTTCTCTCAATTTTCTTTTCTCTTTACCCTCTAAGTCTACTACACATATTGTGTTCTTAATCTATCTCTTATCATCTTTGGAAGAACACATTTTTTGCAAGGGAAGAATCACAAGAACCTAATCCACTCTTGTGATTGTGTCAAGGGTCTTCTTCTCTATATCCTTTCTATTAGAATCGAGTCTCTAGGTAGGTTTGGACTTGATTTGAATAATCAAACTTATTCATTCAAATTGGTTGTAAGGGAAGTCTTGTGTCTTAGTGACCAAGGCTAGATCAGTGAAGATCTAGTTGGGGTTTGATACTTCCAGTGGGAAGTCTTTGTGGTCTTAGTGGTTAAGTCGAATCACGAGATTCTTTTGGGTAGTTTCCGAGGGCGGAATACCGTTGGGAGTATCTCTTCTTTGTGAGTGTTGATCTTTGTGCATATTGGTGGAGTGAAGTTGTAACGGTTTGTAGTCCACCGAAAGGATTATACATAGTAAATAGTATCGTGTCGTGGATTTGAAACTAGACGTACAGATGGTATAAACCCCTCATCCCGAACTAGTATATATCGTGGTGTTCTTTACTTACTTTATATACTTTGGTGCTTGTGGTTGTTGGATTTGTTGTATATACCAAAATTTGATCTTTGATGCTTGAAGTCTTTAAACTTGAAGAAGTTGAAAAGACCGTATTCCTCCTTCCTCCACGGTTCTACAATTGGTATCAGAGCGGGATACTCAAGTTTTTTAGTGTTAAAACCTTCCCGAGAAGTCGTTTTAAGTCAGAAACTTCTTTTTCAAAAATTTAAAATACCTACCAAATATTTTGGAAAAGTTGAGTATAGATCCATGGCCCAAAAGAACTATGTTAAGGGGTGTTCTATGAAAAGACTACCTTTTCTAAAATTAAATGGCTTTTGTTTTTGGAAAGTCTGATTTGAGACCTATGTTAGGTCTAAAGATATTGACTTGTGAAAAATAATCCAAAATGGCCATTTTGTGTTCATGGTGGAAGACTCGGAAACAAAGTTGATGGTGGAGAAGCCATCCTTGGATTTAAAAGATGATGAGAAGAAGAAGCTTGGCAAGAATGATGAAGCCAAGATGACGATCTACAATGCCTTACCTCGAAAGGAGTTCGAAAGAGTTTACAAGTGCAAAACCACAAAGGAGATTTGGCATACACTTATTATTACTCATCAAGGTAACTCACAAGTCAAGGATTGTAAGATCGACTTACTCATTCGAAAATATGAGAAGTTTTCGATCTCGGACGAAGAAACTATTGATAGTGGTTATACACGATTCAATGCTATTGTTAAAAGATTAACATCATTAGATCCAAGCTATAGCAACAAGAACCATGTAAGAAAGTTTCTTCGAGGTATTCGGTGAAATGGTCGAAGGTGACGGCGATTGAAGAAGCCAAGAATTTGGCGGATCTTCCTCTTGATGAGCTAATTATTAACCTCAAGGTTTACAAAATGATTTTAGAAAACAACAAGGTCATTTCTATAGAAAAGAAGAAAGAGGTTAAATCAATAGCTCTTAAAGCTAAAGTGACTAGGGAACACACTATTGATGATAGTGATAGTCAAGAAGGAAGTGGTGAAGATGATGAAGAGCTCAACCTTATTGCAAGATACTTTAGGAAGTTCTTTAGACGAGGAGGTAACTCTAGGCACGGTAATCGGTTTGGTAACCATGGTGATAGTGATAGTAGAAATAAGGTTGGAAGAGATCATGGACATAATAATAAAGGTGGCGGAAGATCAAGGTGAGAACGCGAGTGCTATGTGGAGACAAGAATCACTTTATAAGTGAATGTCTAAAGCCCAAGGAAAATAAGGCATTCGTCGGCGAAGCTTGGAGCGATAGTGAAGACGGGGATCATTCGGAAAGGAACGCAACGTGTCTCATGGAGTTTGAAACTCAAAGGGTATCTCCAAACTCTTCTATTTTTAATAATGATTTAAATATTCGTAATTTTCAAAAAGAGAATGAGGAACTCTTGAAATTTAAGAAGGATATTATTAAAAGTTTTGAAACAACTCTTAAAGAAAAACACTCTCTCGAGAACAAAATTGATGAACTCAAATGAGAGGTAAAGAGACTTACTTAACGCAAAGAGGCGGTTGAACCGTGCACAAGTTGTGAAAAACTTGGAACATGAGGTTAACTCTTTGAATGAAAAAGCATCCGAACTTCAAAAGGAGTCATTAGGCTTTGCTGAATTCAAAGAAAATAGTAATGTTTTAAATGATATGTTAAGTCATCAAAAATTGTCCCAAGATATGGAAGGTATTGGATTTTCAAAATGTGAGAAAAATACTTACGGGATTCTAAACAAACTAATAGTGTTTGTAAAAGAAATTCAAAATGAAAAACCCGAATTTTCGAGCTCGACGCTACCGGTGACGCACCAAAGATGCCACCTACGCTTGAAGAGTCCGAGGAAAATGGGTTTTCATTAAACGATTTTGTTAAACCAATTGTTCCTCAAATGAGTTTTGCAAATACTCGAGGATCTCAACACCCATTACAAGAAGTGAAACCCCAAAACAATTTTACAACCCGGTTTCACGTAATGGACTTGGATACACACAAGCTCGAGTCACCCATAGACCTAATCGAAGACATACTTTTCAAAACAATCAATCATCATCAAGAAGAAATTTTTACAACAACCAAAGGTCTTCACATCATCAATATAAATCATACCAAAGGAGAGACAACTCCTACCCAAACCAAATATTTTTTAGACCACACAACCATCAACACTTTGGACCAAGATTTCAAAACCAAAGTAACTTTTCAAACAACCCTTGGCCTATGTTTTCAAGCCATGGTCTTGAGAGACTTAGCCAATTACTTCAAGAACCAAGGATGTTTAACTTGGGAATGTTTTATTCTAACATCAATGGACCCAACAACCATTGGGGACCAAGTTTTTGATTTATATGTTTGTTAGGTATAAGCTTGTACCGGCTTATTAGTTTATCGAAAGTGGTTGCTCTAAGCACATAATCGATAGTAGAAGATTGTCTACTTCATACAATGGGTATGATGGTGTACATAAGCAACCTTTAAGGAAATATCATCGGTTGTCAAAGCATCAATGGTAGATTTCTTATCTCGTGGCCGTAAAATAAATATCATCCAATAAAATCGAGCTAAGTTTCCTTTTTATGTTTATAAATCTTTAAGTGCTTTATATGCTAGTTGTCAAAATGCTATGTAAAATTGTTTGATGCTAGGTAGCTTGATTTTGTCACAACTTCAAAATTAGTTGATCATAGAAACTTAAAGGACAATTACTTAAAGTTAGTCTAACCATGCATTACATGTAAACTTTGTGTGTATTTAATTAATATGCATGCATGAAAATACTTGTTAGCTTACGCGACTAAACATAGGAATTGAAACTAATATATGTGTGGCATACATAAATAATATCATCATAAATCTTAGTTTCACTTCACGTTAAATTAAGATAAACCGGTTAGATGATTCTAGTTTTCACATTTAATACATCATGTGTAGTTTGGTACTTTGGTTAATTGCTTAATATGTATATGTAAGATCTTAAAGGAAATTTTTTAGGACATATACAAATAATTTACATGCATGATTATTGTTAAAAAGTATATGATTTTGCTCAACAAAGTGATAACATGAAATTTGCACACATATGTTGACATGATTAAGTGTCTTTAGAAATATGTTTTGATGCTAATTGCTTATATGCCCACTTGCCATGATGCTAGTTAATTTCATGCATATTGCTAACATGCTAATCATTTACATGTTTGTTAAAGATAGTAGATCACAAGCTCACAACTTCAAAGAATATTATGTAATTAGACACTAGGTGCACGTATATGTATTATTAGACAAACAAGGTCTTGCAAGCAATAAGATTAGCAACACCATTTCAATAAATATAGTCTTAGAGTTACTTCATATTGATTTGTTTGGTCCATAACCTATTCAAAGTTATAGAGGCAACCTATATACTTTAATGATAGTTGATGACTATTCACATTATATATGGACTCTATTTCTAGGTGCTAAGGAAGATGACCTAGATAAGTTTAGGATCTTTCAAGAAAATCTACTTTCATGGTAGTAGATTTGAACTTAGGTTGCAATTTGGGGTCTTTTGCAAACAACATGGAATCGCACATAAGTTTTTGGACATTATTCCTCCTCAAACCAATGAGGTCGTCCAAAGGAAGGACAAGAATTTACGAGAGATATGTCGAGCAATGTTTGCTGGGCAATCCATTCCGCAAAAGTTTTGGTGTCATGCCTTAAATAATGCGTGTTACATTTAGAATAGGATATACTCTGGTAAATAATTAACAAAATGCCCTATCAAATCCTTAGAGGTAGGTGACCATCAGTAGAGTGCTTTACAAACTTTTGGTGTCACCATGTTTGACCCAAAGTCTTACAAAGGTATGTTTTTAGGATACTCTCAAATTAGTAAGGCATACATGGTGCTTAATAAGGAAACAATGAGAGTTTATTGAAACCTAAATTATCATCCGTGGAAGTTGATGATGTCATGAATGAACACGTAATTCAAGTCCATGATGGGTCTTCTTCACTAGAGGTCCATGTCTCAGAAGAAGGAACGCTTAAGAAAACTAAGAAAGCTAAGGGACATCCGATGAAACGAGTATAGTTGAATAAATAAACTCTTAGGTCACATGTTAGGAACACTTAGGATTTTTCATGACATTTCACAAATTCCCAATTGCACATCTTGAGTCATAGAAAATATTGTTCATGGTTTACATGCACCATAGGATGTTAAGTCACTAAGAGTCTTTACAAAATACAATGCTTGCTTGATTATTACCTAATTCTCAAAGACGAGTTAAATTATGTGCTAAGGAATTATGTGAAAGGCATGGTTGAAGTTCAAATTAATTTAATTCCTAAGAAGAAAGAAATGTTGTGGTGTTTGAGGTCACCTTTACATCACATAGGTTTTTCTTTTCAAGGTTATTTTAATCTAGGGGGAGGGTAATACACAGTGTTATTTACTCGTTTAGGAATCCCCTTATTTCATAAATTGTTCTTAGGTAGTGACTTGTGCTTAGGTCATTCATATAATTGGCATTATTGAGGCATCAAGTATGATTGCCTTGCATATATACTTAACATACCTTCTCATGTTTTTTAAGTGGATTGCGTTAGAAAACATAGTATACAATCTAGACTTTTGATTAACCTTCTCACCTTAGGATTATATATGATCATACTTACATTGTTGGTGCAAATATTGCATAAACATTTCAACATAGTGCACTCAAATTTGCATTCATATCGTGGTAGGATTTTGTGTAGATGCCACAATTTATGTCTAGACACACACACACTTAAAAGTAATTAGAATCTATCACATCTCACCTTGAATATTAGGTATTGCTTTGTGTGGAAAGCTAGAAGGGGGGGTTGAATAGCTTTGCCGATTAAAACTTCGTTTTAAAGTATTTAGATCAACTTATATCAATCCATTTAGATCGTGTGTTGGATATTGATAGATGGACATATAAATAAGTAATGCAAGAGATAAATATTGAAGGAACACAAAACCACAACACGAGTATTTATAGTGGTTCGGCTACAAGGACACCTTCTTTGCCCTACTCCACTCTCCGAGTACCCAACTCGAGAGTTTCTAAGCACCACACAACACAAGCTCCTTAATGTGGCGGAGAAGCCTTCACAACGTCGCCTACACTTTATTCGGTACAAGGCTAGACACCAAGTTCTTTCATGAGGTAGAACCAAACCTATTACAACGTCGCCAACACTTTATTCGATATAAGGCTAGATACCGAGTTCCATTACAAAGGAGGAACTACTACCTAACACAACTACCCAAAGGAGACACACTCCTTTTTCCAATACTAGAAAGGATATCAATATCCTTTAACCCAAACTACACAACTTGTACATCGACGCACCATATCGAATGTACACCATCGACACCATACATCAATGCCTTCAACACGACACACTATGGATGGAGGAAAGAACTATCAATAAGATGCACTTCAGTGGTCTTAATGATGACGAAGCTTAGCAACTCATGATCTTGAGCTTGCACGTCTTCAAGAGGTTGTGATCTCGCCTTTAAGAGGAATCTAGAGAATTACACAAAGATAAAACTACATAGAATGATCCTTTGGATCTGTGGTTAGAGAGGTTAGAACATAGAGAGAAAGTATGTTTAAAAGGGATAGTAAGCAAGAGAGAAATGGCTCACTGTTTATTGGCAAAACAAGCCTACTCTTCCACGATTCCGGCGGATCCCTCACCCAAGGGATCCGGCTGCTGGGTCAGCTTAGTCTGGATTTTGGGTTGCAAACCAGGTTATGGGTTATGGGTTATGGACCATGGGTCATGGACTTTGTATCATGGATACCCAACAAGATACAATGTACCTAGTCAATGGGGTTATGGATCTTGGGTCACGGGTCATGGACTTTAGGTCATGGATCATGGATAATATCCAACATGAGTTCTTGCATGATGTCATGCAATGGGTCATGGGTTATGGATCATGGTCCATGGGTATGGGTTATTGACTTTGGTTCTTACCTAACAAGATTCATTATACCTAGTCAATGGATCATGGGTTATGGACTTTGGTTTTTACCCATTACAACATATACAAAGTACATATACATTTTTATAAAATGTAAGTAAAAAATATTACTTGTAAGTGTTTTATAAAAATGGTTTTGGTTTTATATAACTTATTTAACTAAACATGTTTTGATGGTTTTAATATGTTTAGTAAAAGTGTGTTAGTAAACTATTGGCTCAAAGCTTTTACGTATTTTATTTATTTTGTTAAAATGATTTTACGTTTGTTATCGATAAAACATTAGAAGATTGTAAAATATAAATAAACATTTTTATGGTTTATTTGTATTAACAATCTCCCCCTTTTTGTTGATGACAAAACATAAGATTATTTTAAGAAAAAATAAAATTCGTAAAAATTTAAATTGGAGTTTTTACTCTCTTCTCCCCTTTTTTGTCGAAACAAAAAGTCCGTCTAAAAGAAACTAACACATAGTAGAACAGGTTTTGAGAAGAACTTGTGGAAAGTAAAAAAATGAGAAAGAGTTAGAGAAAGAAATGTAAAGGGAAGTAGTAAGGTAAGAAAGAGGTTCTCGTCTTAGCTCCCCCTTGACGGATGCTTCCCTTTGGTGAGGGCGTCAAGTAATTAGGAAGACTAAACGAGTGTATTGCAAGTATTTTGCAATGTTTTCTTTGACGAAATGCTCCCCCTTGACGAGTGCTCCCTTTTGATGAGGGCGTCAAGTAGTTAGGAAGGCTAAGTGAATGTATTGCAAGTGTTTTGCAATGCTTTGATTTGATAAAAAGCTCCCCCTTGTTGAGAGTGTCAAAGTCTTCATGTGTATTTTGAAAATCTACAAAACAAAGGTTAGAAAACAAGTATATGGTGCATTGTTTCCTGCAAATGAGCTTCAAGTTAGCTCAAAATAGTATTACGTCACGGTTCGCCGGATCCTTCAATGAGGATCCGTCCCAGCAAAGTTAGGAACCATGTACCGCAACTTAGTGGCGACAATGTAGATATAAATAGTGACGTAAATGGCCAAATAAGTTATGTATTGTTGCACCAAACATGTTTACATAACTATATAACATACAAACATGTAGTTTCATTTAATAAAAACAAGAGGAATGTTACACATATCTCTAAAACTAAGAAAATGATACAAACATGTATTAAAGAAAGATTCCTAACAATCTAAGTTGCACCTAAGACTAGAGGAAATACCACTTTGTGCTTGCATTCCTAGGTTTAGGGACGATTAGATTTGTTGACTTCATCAAAACATTCAAGAAGGTGATAGAATATAAAACGAAATTCATCACGTACTTCATGAACTAACCCTTGGAATTGTTGACAATGAAGGCAATCATTGTCATGACTAGGAAATGGTGGTGGTAAGAGTGGAGCGGTTTGAGGAGGTAAGTTTGATGAGGAGGGTGGAGGTTCCACAAAGGATGGATGGTTTTGTGGAGGTAAGTTTGATGAAGTAAGAGGTGGTTCAACTAAGGATGAGGGTGGTGATATATGTGTTGGTGGTGGAGGTAAAGAAGTATCAACTTTCATATGGTCCAGTTGTTGATATTGGTGATTCCTCATAATCCAAAATAGACCATTTAAGGGTGAAGGAGAGTAGGACACGGGTGCTAGTGAAGTTCCAAAACCGAATTTTTGGTGAGAAGGTTGTTGTGGTACCATTTTCTCAATTGATGAAAATGTGGGCAATGGTAGTGGATGAGAAGGCCTAGGGGGCAAGTCTTCTAGTGAGTAAAGGTTTGGAGATGAAAGAGGTGTGGTGAAGGAGAGGGCTCTAGGCTCTAGAGGTGAGAGTTTAGTTACTTTAGTGGAGATAGGAGTGTTTGGTTTAGGAGGTATGATAGTGTTTGGCGAAGGTTTCTCCAAGCTACAAGTTCGGATACTAATTCGAGCGGTTTTCCAAGCTTTGGGTGGTAGAGTTTGTTTGGAAGGAACTCTAGTGTTTGAAGCTTTGAAGGGTGATGACTCGGTTGAGGAAATTTCATGAACAATACGAGCACTTTTTTTGGGAGGTCCTTTGGTTGATGAGGTTGCACTAGGTGCTTTTCTCATAGTGAAAAGTTGGAAGTAAGAATATTAAGAAGGAAGTTTTAGCTACTGAGAATGAGTGTTTGAATGGTGATTTGGAAGCACAAATACAAGTGGTTTATAAAGGAAGAAATTAGGCAAGTGAATTAAAGCCTAAACCACTAAGGTTCTTCAAATTGCATGCATAAAAGTCAACTATAGTGTTGTTATGTCCTAGGGAGTCATTTAAGACAATGTGGAGTGTTTAGAAATTAGCCAACACTATATTGGATTTTGGGTCAACCATTATTGGATTTTGGGTCAACTATAGTGCTGCTGGGTCAACTTAGTCCGGATTTTGGGTTGCAAACCAGGTTATGGGTTATGGACCATGGGTCATGGACTTTGGATCATGGATACCCAACAAGATACAATGTACCTATCAATGGGTTATGGATCTTGGGTCACGGGTCATGGACTTTGGGTCATGGATCATGGATAATATCCAACATGACTTCATGCATGATATCGTGTAATGGGTCATGGGTTATGGATCATGCTCCATGGGTATGGGTTATGGAATTTGGTTCTTACCCAACAAGATTCATTGTATCTAGTCAATGGATCATGGGTCTTGGGTAATGGGTTATGGACTTTGTTTTTCACCCATTATTTACCCATTACATCATATACAAAGTACATATATATTTTTATAAAATGTAAGTAAACAATATTACTTGTAAGTGTTTTATAAAATGATTTTGGTTTTATATAACTTATTTAACTAAACATATTTTGATGGTTTTAATATGTTTAGTAAAAGTGTGTTAGTAAACTATTGGCTTAAAGCTTTTATGTATTTTATTTATTTCATTAAAATGATTTTACGTTTGTTATTGACAAAACATTAGAAGATCGTAAAATATAAATAAACGTTTTTATGGTTTATTTGTATTAACACTTTGCACACTTAAAGTGTTTATATGTGAAACTATGTGCTCTAATATGATTATGTGTATTGCTCACTTTAGTATGTAATATGTTTATGCATGATTGATAAATCCGTTCTATGAATAACTATGTGATGATATTATACATGTGTTTATCAACATTTGGGATATAATGATTTGAATATTTATTGCATGCATAGGCTATGATGTATTATGTTTATACCTATTTATGATGCTATGTTATGGACTAACCCATGTTGCAAGTTTCCAAATGGTAACCTAACCCAACTTGGACTTGTACATTTGAGATTGCTTCTTTTGTTGTGTGTTGTTTATTTTTTTGTGTAGCCAAGAACACAGCAAAGGTGATGCTCTTGACCCATGGATCCCTGCCTTGGAATAAGGGGGAGCAACGATTAAGGGGGAGCAATGATCTAGGGGGAGCTATGTTCAAGGACGAGCATGTAACACCCCCAATTTTGTGAACTCATCGGAATTCAAACTGGGTATTACTCGACGATATGAGAGTTATAATAACAGAAAACGATCTCTAACTGAGTCATTTAAAAGGATTTATCATTCGATTTATTCAAATATGTCATAGTCTACAAAATGGATCCCAGTTATTTTCATGGTTACAAATATATAAATAAGTTTTTGAATGATAACAAAATTTATAACCTTCTGGATGTATCCATGTCCCTCCGTACCAAAGCGTTAGCGTGTTCCAATATCATTTGGCATGTTTTTCGCCCCTGTAGGTAATTTTCCGTTATACCTTATGTTCTCAAATATAGTGCGTTTGTTTGAACGTACTTGGTCAACACAAACGGGATTCGTCAATCACAATAGGCCTATTAACAATATCCACACTCACTACACTTAGTGATTAACTGGTTCATGATGTGGGGCCTTTTGGCAATGATGGTACTTAGTGACAATAAAACAATCAGATAAGCATACAGTTCAAATATTTGTGTGTTTATGTCAAAATAGCATTTATCTCCCCAATGGTTTGTAAAATAATTAAGTAATAGAAATCCGGGCTATGAACTCACCGTGAGTAAATGATGTTAAGTATATAACGTAATCGATGGACAATCCTTGAAAACCTCTATGTATAATCGTGTATGTTGTTAAGGAAACGGCTTACTAGTTTATAAAACATGTCTAGTTAAATATTGTACCACTGTTTGGGCCATCATAATTCAGAGGTCATGTAGTAAACGTATTAGGAGCTAGGACACTTTAAATCGTAAATCCAGAAAATCGTCAATACGTCCACCCCAAAGAGGCCCCTCACATGAAGCTCCCTACTAACATGTTATATTTTTAATATTTAAAACGTATACTTTGTACTCATAAGAGTTATAATGCGACATATGGTTTTGCTGTATTTTGTTAATTATTATGGTTAAGAATTTATATATAACACTTAGGTAAATGTTATGAATTTTGAAATAGGTCAAAAATGGTTTTTGGTTATAAGTTGCGGAAAAAAGGGTAAAACGGTCATTATTCCCGTCATTTGAGAAAACACTATTTTGAGGGTCAAGTGTATGATTTTATTTTATGGAAATGACATTTATAGGTTAGTAGTGAAGTTTGGTAAGTTTAGTAAATTATCAAGTTCAGGAACTAGGTCGAATGAGAAAAGATTTTTAGAAAAATCATGTTTCGGGTCTAAACAGCCCGCACAACCCAGCCCTCATCGTGCATTTTCAGGCTAAGATCTCATGAAGCTAGATGTAAAATATCATTCTGGACAACTTTTGTGCTTTACACTTTTGATGATTCGGAATATAAAGTGGTTAACATTGCATTTCAAAATCTGGACAACTTATTTTTGACAAAAATTGATATTTCCTTTTAGTAACTTATCTAGGCGTAACTTTCAAACCACAAGTCCGACTTTTAGTTGATTCGAATTGCTATGATTTTTTTTAACTCCTCTATAACTCATTTAAGGTCTTAGGTTCATGGTTTTGTTGATTTTATAGCACAAGTTACTTGTTTTACTAGCTTATTAACATAAAATTTCACATAAGTCATAAGTAAGTTTATATAAATGTTTACTTGTGTTTTGTACAACATGATCAACATAACAACATATATAGCTAGACAAAACATGCATAAAAATCATAGTAACAAGGATGATGATTAGGATTTAGTCTTACAACTTTTGGCCTTACTTATAAGGAAACTTAGTATCATGATCAAAGAACAAGGACAAGGATCAAAGAAAGCTTGACACAAGCTTTGTAAATGAAGTAGAACTTGTAGCTTGAAATCACTTAGGATCACTTGGACAATACTTGAAGAATTATACTAGAAATTCTTCTTGTGTGGCTTGCAAATCACCAAAGGAATGCGAAAACTAGTACAAGGATCATGTGAAACTTTACAAGAGCTTCAACTATGATGTAGGACTTGTAGCTTGATAATCAAAGATGAATCTCTCTTGGAATATGATTATGGTCAACTTTTATGATAAAAAAAAGAAGAGAATAAGTCTTGGTTTTATAGCATGTTGAGGAGGTTATTTTTCCTAAGATATTTTGCGTTCTATGGTTAAAAATGGTACACATGATGCATAACTATTCAATGGATCATCACCAAGATCACCAAGCCACCAAGGCCTTGGTGATGTGCATAAATTTCATCCATATGCCTATATGGATGACTTAGTTAGTCATTTTGATAATATTTTGATTTACGGAGTGAGTTTTGGTCCCGGTAATCGCTAATGAAAAGTATTTAAATCACGAAACATAAAACCAGGTATTTTAAAAAATATAAAACTTTTACGAAATGTTAAAACTTATAATTATACTCTATAAAAGTATATTAGATAAGTGATAAGTTTAACGGAGTGCGTAAACGCTGTTAATACCTAGAAAAGTAGGTTGAAACGCGTAAAACGTGAAATGTACGAAGTTTACGCGAAAATGGAAAAAGTGAAATGTCACTTTTCTCATATGATTATTATGAACCTAAAAGTCTTATAATGTGTAGACTGAGCCTAGTCTAGTGTCGGTTGGTGTTAAATGTATGTTATATCTAAAACCGGAAATGTTAAATATCTAGTTAAACTTAGTTAATAAGTTTAAGTGAATATCTTAGTTACTTAGGCATTAAGTCGAAATATCTAGGAACTTATCTTGACAATAAGGACTAAAAATGGCTAGTTAAGTTTAGGATATATTTTGTGATATTTAGTGTTAATAATCAAGTGTTGAATTTATGGTTAAAGGAGGAGGAAAATATGTTGACTTTTCTAAAAATGTAAAAGTGTTTAAACGTCTTAGAATGCGGTGTCGGTATAGGTTAAGTTTGTATATAAGTAAAATTGTTTAAAATGCAAGTTTAGACTCATAAATCACAGGGTCTATTTGGTAACATTTAAAGTTAAAATTTTAAATTCCATATAATGGTTATAAAAATTAATCTAATGTGATAAAAATATTCAGAGTCGGTTTTCTTTACGCGCAGGATAACCTAAACAATTATATTTAAAGTTCAAAATTGTACGCGATTTTGGGATAACATGTTTATGTTTTAAATAAATATTAACGTGAAATTTTCGAGTTGTTACAGAGCATACTCAGGTGAATAAATGAGCTCAACAATATCCCACATGCCCAAGTTCGAAACTTGGCTTGATATGGAATCCCGCCTTTTTTATTCGACAAAAGGAGGAGAAAGAAAGGAAAGAGCAAAGCTTCGGGAGAAAGAAAGAAGCTCGGGTAAAGATATAGTAAAGATATATCAAGCTTCACCAAATTACATGGCAAAGGTCAAGACGCAAGGCTACATCAACGGCGTTCTTAATCTTCGCTACGTTATGTAATTTTATTTGCTTTCGAAATTTATTTGTCATCATCAAAAAGGGAGAGATTGTTGGGACAATATTGCTTGGGTCTGTTTTTGTTTTAATGATGACAAATAAACCTTCGCAACACATAAAATCATAAACGTTAGCCAAAACCAAAACGAACCATAGATGTTCATGACGCGTTGTTGGCGCTTCGACGCGCAGGCAGCACGCCAAGGACTATTTGGTTCGGGTCGGTTTTTGAAATTCGGCTTTCCCTTTACCCGACAAATGGTCAAAAAGTCGTCTTGTAAATTTATATTTTACGATCTTTTAATGTTTTGTCGATAACAAACGATATTAAATCATTTTAACTTTGATTTTCTAAACAACAACCCATAAATCATTGTCCAATTCATAAGCCGTAAATGGTTTGTCGAGCCAATAGTTTACTAACATACTTATATTTTCATATAAAACACTAAACAAGTAATAGTGCTTTCATGATTTAGTAATGCATATGTACAACAACTAGTGTTTACATATTGAGTAGATACATACATACTTAGTATGTATTATAATGAGTAATAGAATGGGTAGAAGATTAAGTATTTAACCCATTGACTTAATACATTGAATGTAGTTGGGTAAAACCAAAGTCCATGACCCATACCCATGGAGCATAACCCATTGCATGACATCATGCATAAGTCATAATAGGTATTATCCATGACCCATGGAGCTAACCCATAACCCATGGACTAGATGCATTGCATCTTCTAGATACATTGTATCTACTTGGATACCTATGGTCCAAAGCCTAGGACCCATGACCCATAACCCATGACCCATGACCCAAAATCCATGGGCAATGAGGAGCGTCTCACGGATCCCTAGTATTACACTAGACGGATCCCTCAAGCAAGGGATCCGTGGAACAGTAGCATGTTTTCTTCTATAAATAGTGAGCCATTTCTTCATTGTAGGTTGCCACTCCTACACATACTTTCACCTAGTATTGTAAACTCTCTAACCTCAGATCCAAAGGATCTTTCTATGTAGTTTGTGTTTGTTTTTGTGTGATTCTCTAGGTTCCTCTTAAAGGCGAGATCACCACCTCTTGAAGTCGAGCAAGCTCAAGTCCATGAGTTGCCATGCTTCGTCATCATCAAGACTAATGAGGTTCTCTTGATTGATAGTTCTTTCTTCCTCATTAGAAGTGTTGTGTCAAAGGCATTAGTGAAGGATGCCAAAAGGGTCAAGACGAAGGCATTAGTGAAAGGTGCTTAACGTCCGTGTCAAAGGCATTAGTGAAGGATGCCATAAGGGTCAAGACGAAGGCATTAGTGAAAGGTGTCGAACGTCCGTGTCAAAGGCATTAGTGAAGGATGGTCAATCGAAGGCATTAGTGAATGAGCGCATGTCAAAGGCATTAGTGAAGTGCCAAAAGTCAATTTGAAGGCATTAGTGAAAGATGTCAAGGGTGTACAATCGATATGGTGTATCGATGTACAAATAGAGATAGGTTGTATCCAAGGATATTGATATCCTTGATGATGTTGTAATAAGGAGTGGGTCTCCTTTGGGATAGGTGTTGTGTAGTGTTAGGTGATAGTTCCTCCTTTGTAATGGAACTCGGTATCTAGCCTTGTACCGGATAAAGTGTAGGCGACATTGTGATAGGTGTGGTTCTACCTTGTGGAAGAACCCGGTGTCTAGCCTTGTACCGGAAAAAGAGTAGGCGACGTTGTGAAGGCTTCTCCGCCATAAGGAGTTGTGTCGTGTAGTGCTAATGAACTCTCGAGTAGGTGACTCGGGGAGTGGAGTAGGGCAAGGAAGGTGTCCTTGTAGCCGAACCACTATAAACACTCGTGTCGTGGTTTTGTGTTTCTTACTCTTTACCTTTGCATTACATATTTACATATCTATCTATCAACATCCAACATACACATCTAAATAGATTGACATAAGTCGATCTAAATATTTTAAAACGAAGTTTTAATCGGTAAAACTATTCAACCCCCCTTCTAGTTTTCCACAATTGGCATCAGAGCTTCGTTACCAAGTTTCTTAGAGTATTTGTACTTTAAAAACTTGATACGATCCGTGTATGATTGAAAACTACAAAGAATGAAATTTCTTTTTAAAACAAATTGTTTCTTTTATGTTGGATAGTGATAGATTATTCTAACAATTTCTGGTTAAGAAATCTTCTTGCTAGGACTTCTTCAAAGTCTTCATTTCTATTCAAAAGAAAAACGAAGTTAACTCTCAAGGAAGAACCTAAAAGTAATCACAACTTACTTATACTAAGTACAACGGATTACTTTAAAAACTCATGAAGTATTTCGGATATACTGTCTCTATAAACCATATCAAGAGTTTAGAGGTATGTTCACTTATCCACAAATTAGCTATTTTACATTTACATGGATATGTTGATAATATTTTTTCTTTCACACAAATTAGGAAGTTAATAGTTGCAAGTCTTTAAAAGTCTCTCTTCAACACTTTCCCGACTTACTCATCATCGGGAATAGTATTCCCCTTTGATTTTCTAAAGATCGTCAAACCAAACGTCGCCGTCACAAATAAGATCCTTGATAATTAACACGTTGACCTAAACGTCTATTCGATTAGGAACCTTAAAGTTATTTTTGTTCTATAAGCTATTGTATAACTTATTACAAAAATAACAACAAACACTTTTTTACGTCCACGTATCCGGATTCCACGAGTTGTACTAGCCGGATCCCAATTACAAGGGATCCGGGGGAACCGTGTGACAGAAAACACTTATACGTCTTTCAAAATCAGTCCTGCTCCTTTTCCCTCTCATCACAAAACACAAAAACGACCCAATTTCTACTTCCATCTTCATAGGGCTCCATATCCTCAAGCATCTCCTTCTTGAACATCATTGTAAGTAATTACACTCATATGTTCTACTCGTCATCATCTTCATCCTAGGGTTTATGGTTTTTAATTTTCTAAAAACATCAAATTGATGAAATTAGGTTTTGCAAAATTAATCACTAAAAAGGGTTTTCACATAACTAAGATTCTATTATTGTTACAACATTGTTAATACAAATCAAAACCATAAACCCATCTCAACAAATTTTGCCTAATTGGAATATTTGTTTTTCTAGGACCAACCATGCCCAAAGCTACCCAACAAGACCACCATGATACCGTCCACTACCTCTCTAGATACTATCGAAAAGAGGAGTTTTCGAAAACCGATCGTAAAATCTTCAAAAAGCTTGAAAAACGACTTATTCACGAAGGTCGTGTAGTTAAGGAATGTTTCCTTGAAAATACCGACATTCGTCAAGTCTTCTCGGCAATCAACTTTGATTGTCTCCTTGATATTGATGAACAAATTTGTCCGGTCTTCATCTTTGAGTTTTACAAAAGTGTTAGGATCATTCGAAATAGTGATGATAGCATCTCAATCGCTTTTATCATCAATAATCAAAGCCTTACTCTACCCCTCAACACATTTGCACAAATTCTCCGCATCCCTTGTGAAGGAATTTGTATGTACTCCCAAGATTGGGCAATATCCACTCAATCCTTTGCACTAGATCCCAAACCAATCTACCACACTCCTCTTGATGACCCCGCAATTGTTCGAGACACCATTTTCAAAATTAGAGCCGACCAATCTCGATTCAACCGCAACAAAGAGCTTATTCACCGTGATCCCTTTCAAATGGAACTCTTCGAAATGAATCCCATCTATAGAAAGTGGGAAGAAATTCTTAGGGAAAATGTCATTAGTTTGGTCGGAAACAAAGACCATCCAAATGCATGTCTTGTCCAAATGATCTATTGCCTCATTCACCAAAGACCATTTAACCTTGCCTATTACATGGTGAAGAGAATGGCCGGTGTATTCAAAGTCACCAACATGGTACTTCCCTATGGTATGCTCCTAACACGACTCCGTGAGTATGTTAGTGCAATGCAACCTTCTCCTATCAACGATGATCATTTCCTTGCCGATCACGTCATGGTACCACTCACCAAACAACCCTCTAAACGGTTCATGATCAATGGAAAAAGACCTCGTGCTCTCTCGGACTCCTCGGATGAAGAAGAAGTAAATGTCAACCCGTTGCCAACGTCAACTTGGACCCCATAACCTACTTTGAACAACTTCCAACTCTTCCAAACGAGACCGAAGAATTCAAACAATTGAAGGGTATGATCCAATGCCTAACTAACTACGTCGTGACGTCGGGAAAGAGGAAGAGAAAAGATTGACAAAAGAGACATTAGGATTATGGTTGTTTTTAGACTTATCGTTTATCATTTTGCAATGGATGCTTATGTTTGTGAATGGTTTATCTTGTTTGTTTGGATATTATCACTACTACTCTTATTTATGTTATGGTTTATGAGATATTTGCTTGTTTTGATGTTCATTTATAGTAGAGACTAGTAGCAATTAGTATGCATAGTATAGTGCAAAAACTGCACATTTTCTGTGATGCTTCTGATCTGCAGTTGCCGGATCCCTCAAGTTGTACTAGACGGATCCCTCCTTTTAGGGATCCGTGGGATCCGGGGTGACAGAAATGCAATGCAGACCTCCACACATCAAACCAGCCCACTAGACCACTTCACACTAGCTAAACATAATGCCTTAGGACCACTTAAGTCTGTCTCGAGCTCAGTAAGTTTCACACTCACTCATAGCTCATTTAGGATCACACTCAAGGTGCTTTTTGATTTATCATTTCACCAAAACTCATCATCCTTCCGCTCCTATACTCACACATCATTTCTCAAATGTCAACACATCTAATTTTATAATTCTCTCAATTTTAACAAATTGATTTTAGTCATTCCTACCTCAAAATGGGTCAAAAACTAGTTTCTCAATTCTTATAATTTTTAAGGAGTTTTTAAATTTTATCCCAAGTTGACATCTGATCTCTAGGGTCATTTAACACCACTTGACACTCTCAAATCTCCTAGTGTCATCCTTGATCACCCATTGGTGCTCATAAAATCCCATTTTCTTCCATAAAAGGCAATCATTAGCTACCATCACTCATTACCCTTGATCATTTAAGTCACATTTCATTTAAGACACTTAAGAAGACTAAGACACTCAATATGTATAGGTATTAGACCTTACAAACATCATTTTTCTCTTTTCTTGGCTGTTAAGAGCCGGATCCCTAGGATTAGCCTAGACGGATCCCTCAATGGAGGGAACCGTGGGAACGGGTGACTGTTTCAGCTAAACTCTAGCTAGAACAATCATTTCAAGCTCTCCTTGCTAACTTGACCACTCCATCTTGTCTTAATTAGCCTCCTTGATTAGTGCAACTCTAAAGTTGACTCTTGTGCATGCAAATCATCACATTTCAAATGATATTAGTGGCTTAAGTCTTGAATGCACTTGCCAAATCCTTCTCTTTATAAACCATCTTATTAGGACTTCTTAGTCACCATCTACAACTTAAATCTAAGCAACTAGAAGCTTCTATCTCACTAACTCTTTGTCATATCATCATGAGAAAAGCCCCTAGTGGTAATTCATCCACCAAAGGACCACCCAAGAAACTTGCTCGTGTTCTTCAACCGAATCATCTCCCGTTAAATCCACAAACTCTAGGATTTCTCCTCCACCAACTCAACCAATCAAACCAATCCCCAAAAGGATTGTCCCCACAAAAATATCATCGCCAAACACCACAATTCCTTCTAAACCAAACACACCCATTTCCACCCAACCATCACCTTTGGTGCCTAGAGCCATATCATTTACCACTCCACATTCATCTCCACATCTCTACAACTTGGAGGACTTGCCTCCTAGGCCATCCCATCCTCCACCATTGCCGACATTCTCTTCAATAGAGAAGATTGTGCAACAACAAAACCAAGGTGTTGAATCAACACTTGCACCAGCATCCTTTTCTCCATTTTCCTCAAATGGTCCATTTTGGATTATGAGGAATCATCAAAGTCAACCATCCGACCACATGGAAGTTGACACCTCTCTACCTCCACCACCATCCTTTGAGCCATCATCGAATGTGCCTCTGCCAATCCCTCCTTCCTTTGAGAACCCTCTTCACTTGATCTTCCACCTCAAGCCACTCCATTTCTACCACCACCTCTTCCGAGTCATGACAAAGATTGTTATCATTGTCAACACGTTGAAGGCTTGATACATAAACTACGTGAAGAACAACGTTTCATGTTTTATCACCTCCTCGAACGTTTCGATGAGGTCAACAAACCTAAACAACCACAAGCTTAAGGATTCAAGTGGTGTTCTAGTCTTAAGCTTAACTTAGATAGTTTAGGAATCATATTTCATGTTTAAATCATTCTCTTAGTTTTAGAGATATGTAGATCATCTCTCGTATGTTTATTGAATGAAATTACATGTTTTATGCCATATTATCTTGAGAATATGTTTGGTGCCTTAATACATATCTCATTTTGATGTTAACATCACTTGTTACATCACCATTGCTGTCTTATGCTTACGTAGACGGATCCCTCCGTTTTGCTTAGACGGATCCCTCCAAAGAGGAACCGTGGGATCCGTGCAATGTAAGACATGTTTATTACTAACTTAAGTCTTATTTGCAGGAAATTATGCATTATATACTTGTTTTCTAACCTTTGTTTTGTAGATTTTCAATATACACATGAAGACTTTGACACCCTTAGCTAGGGGGAGTTTCGTGTCAAAGCAATACATTGCAAAATCATTTGCAATATCATTCACATAGGATTACATTACATAACGTCCTCCTTGCAAAGTTGCAATCATCAAGGGGGAGCATATTCGTCACAAAGACGAAACCATTTGCAAACATAGTTGCAATGCGCTAGTTTACTATTTCTTCTTTCTTGACGCCCTCACAAAGGGATGGACTCGTCAAGGGGGAGCTAAGTCGAGAATACTTCTCCTCGGTTACTCTCTATTTTTCATTTTTTCTTTCTTTTCACATGTTTTCTTAAAACAATGTGTTAGTTTCTTTTCGATGCTCTTTTGTTTCGACAAAAGGGAGAAGAGAGTAAAACACCAATTCAAACTTTTATGAATTTTAGTTTTTCCTTAAAATAATCTTATGTTTTGTCATCAACAAAAGGGAGATTGTTAATACAAATAAACCGTAAAACGTTTATTTATATTTTACGATCTTTTAATGTTTTGTCGATAACAAACATAAAATCATTTTAACGAAACAAATAAAATACGTAAATAGTTTGAGCCAATAGTTTACTAACATGCTTACGTTTTCACATAAAACACTAAACAAGTAATAGTGCTTTCATGATTTAGTAATGCATATGTACAACAAATAGTGTTTACATATTGAGTAGATATATACATACTTAGTATGTATTATAATGAGTAATAGAATGGGTGGAAGATTAAGTATTTAACCCATTGACTTAATACATTGAATGTAGTTGGGTAAAACCCAAAGTCCATGACCCATACCCATGGAGCATAACCCATTGCATGACATCATGCATAAGTCATAATGGGTATTATCCATGACCCATGGAGCTAACCCATAACCCATGAAATAGATGCATTGCATCTTCTAAATACATTGTATCTACTTGGATACACATGGTCCAAAGCCTAGGACCCATGACCCATAACCCATAACCCATGACCCATGACCCAAAACCCATGGGCAATGAGGAGCGTCTCACGGATCCCTAGTATTACACTAGACGGATCCCTCAAGCAAGGGATCCGTGGGATCCGTGGAACAGTAGCATGTTTTCTTCTATAAATAGTGAGCCATTTCTTCATTGTAGGTTGCCACTCCTACATATACTTTCACCTAGTATTGTAAACTCTCTAACCTCAGATCCAAAGGATCTTTCTATGTAGTTTGAGTTTGTTTTTGTGTGATTCTCTAGGTTCCTATTATAGGTGAGATCACCACCTCTTGAAGTCGAGCAAGCTCAAGTCCGTGAGTTGCCATGCTTCGTCATCATCAAGACTACTGAGGTTCTCTTGATTGATAGTTCTTTCTTCCTCATTAGAAGTGTTGTGTCAAAGGCATTAGTGAAGGATGCCAAAAGGGTCAAGATGAAGGCATTAGTGGAAGGTGCTTAATGTCCATGTCAAAGGCATTAGTGAAGGATGCCAAAAGGGTCAAGACGAAGGAATTAGTGAAAGGTGCTTAACGTCCATGTTAAAGGCATTAGTGAAGGATGCCATAAGATTCAATACGAAGGCATTAGTGAAGGGTGTTGAACGTCCGTGTCAAAGGCATTAGTGAAGAATGCCAAAGGGGTCAAGTCGAAGGCATTAGTGAAAGATGTCAAGGGTGTACAATCGATATGGTGTATCGATGTACAAATAAAGATAGGTTGTATCCAAGGATATTGATATCCTAAGCCTTCACAACGTCGCCTACTCTTTTTCCGGTACTAGGCTAACCACTAGGTTCTTTCACACCAAGGTGAACCACACCTATCACAACGTCGCCTACCCTTTATTAGGTACTAGGCTAAGCACCTAGTTCCATTACTATGGAGGAACTACTACCCAACACAACACAACACCTAATCTCAAGGAGATCCACTCCTTGTTACAACATCATCAAGGATATCACCATCCTTGGAAATAAACTAGTACTATATGTATAACGATGCACCTCATCGATTATACGACCTAGGCATTTTTCCCAACTGCCACTTGATTTGATTCCTAGGCATCCTTCACTAATGCCTTTGACACAACGCTTAGCACCTTTCACTAATGCCTTCATCTTGACACCTTTAGCATTCTTCACTAATTCTTTTGACACGGACGTGAAGCACCTTTCACTAATGCTTTCGTCTTGACTCTTTCGGCATCCTTCACTAATGCCTTCAACACAACACATCTACGGAGGAAGAAAGAACTATCAACAAGAGAACCTTAGTTGTCTTGATGATGACGAAGCATGGCAACTCATGGAATTGAGATTGCTCGACTTCAAGAAGTGGTGATCTCGCCTTTAAGAGGAACCTAGAGAATCACACAAAAACAAAAGACAAACTACATAGAAAGATCCCTTAGGATCAGTGGTTAGAGAGATACAATACTTGGAGAAAGTATGTGTGAAAATGGTAAGCCAAAAGGAAGAAATGGCTCACTATTTATAGAGGAGAAAGTTTACTGTTCCCCGGATCCCACGGATCCCTTCCACAAGGGATCCGTCTAGCGTAAAGCTAGGGATCCGTGGGACGCTCCTCTTTACCCATGGGTATTTTGGTTATGGGTCATGGGTCATGGGCTATGGGTTGATCCATGGGTTACTTATTAGATACAATGTATATTATGAGTTCAATGTACCTAGTCAAGTGGTTTGGATAATACCATGGGTTATGGGTCAATACCATTTGTTAGTTTTTACCCATTTTAGTATATACTAGTTAAGTATATATTTGCCCAATATGTAAACACTAGTTGTTGTACATATGTATTACTAAATCATAAAATCACTTATACTTGTTTTAGTGTTTTATGTGAAAACGTAAGTGTGTTAGAAAACTATTGGCTCAAACAGTTTACGTATTTTATTTGTTTCGTTAAAATGATTTTACGTTTGTTATCGACAAAACATTAGAAGATCGTAAAATATAAATAAACGTTTTTACGGCTTATTTGTATTAACATTGATGATGTTGTAATAAGGAGTGGGTCTCCTTTGGGATAGGTGTTGTGTAGTGTTAGGTGATAGTTCCTCCTTTGTAATGGAACTCGGTATCTAGCCTTGTACCGGATAAAGTGTAGGCGACGTTGTAATAGGTGTGGTTCTACCTTGTGGAAGAACCCGGTGTCTAGCCTTGTACCGGAAAAAGAGTAGGCGACGTTGTGAAGGCTTCTCCGCCATAAGGAGTTGTGTCGTGTAGTGCTAATGAACTCTCGAGTAGGTGACTCGGGGAGTGGATTAGGGCAAAGAAGGTGTCCTTGTAGTCGAACCACTATAAACACTCGTGTCGTGGTTTTGTGTTTCTTACTCTTTACATTTTCATTACATATTTACATATCTATCTATCAACCTCCAACATACACATCTAAATAGATTGACATAAGTCGAACTAAATATTTTAAAACGAAGTTTTAATTGGTAAAACTATTCAACCCCTCCTTTCTAGTTTTCTACACAATCCTTTTTTTAATGACAATGCGATTATCTCATAATCAATCCTTTGATTATTCTCTTATTTCAAAACCAACCTTTTAACGAATAAACCTTTCAAATCTCTACAAATCTTATCCTTAACATTCTCTAAATGTTCCATTACACACCTTGTAATTGCTTGTACTATTTGTCTCCTACATTCTAACATTCTCCACATCAACCTCTTTTTCACCACATTCTCTATAAGCCACACACAATCAAACACATGACTACATTACTATTCACTTTCTTCTACAACCAACTCTCTACACACACACACACACACACACACACACATATATATATATATATATATATATATATATATATATATATATATATATATATATATTCAAGCTTGTTTAACATACTTTACTCTACACATACTTATCAAGCTTGCCAAACACACCTTACTCACTCACATACTTATCAAGCTTGCCAAACACATCTTACTCACTTCACACACTCACATATCAAGCTTGCCAAACGCACCTTACTCACTCACACACTCACCAAGCTTATTCAACACACTTCACTCTCTCACTTAGGCTCCCCATCACATCTATACACACACTAGAATTCAAATTCTCACACACTACTCACATACACCTTACATAGGCTCATCATCACATCTCACTTACACCACAATCTTATCATGTCATTCACTCTCACACACACTACATTTCAAATTACACACACTACACACATACACTCTCCTCCCTCTCTCGTAGGCTCCCTATCACCATCACACATCACATCCAAGCCAACTCACTTACTCTCATCCTCTTATCCTTATAGAATATTCTTTCTAACCTAACCATGCCAACATACTAACCTAACCATGATTCAATCCTAACCAAGCATTCTCACACTCTCTTCCCTTTATCTCTTTCTCTCTATGGAATATTTCATGGCATATTCTTTCTCTCTTATCTATACCATGTGAGGGATATTCAAACTACCCCTATCCAATTATCCCTTTTCTCTTTCTTTCTTTGATAATTGGTTTTACATAAACACTTCACAAATAATTTTTATCAAATAGCTATTTGAGTTGGTTAACCTTGAGGGATGAATAATGGAAGTTCAAAGTGTGAAGTACAATTGGAGGTTTAGCAAGGTCGGCTAGTTAAAGGCTAAGACCCGAAGAAAAAGTATTACGAGATCCTAGCGCGTCGCCTCCGAAACGCCAGCAGCATGCCAACCTCGGTAATATTTTTCTTCTTTTGGGTGTTTGGCCTATAAATACCCCACCTTGGCTCTTGCATTCCTCACTCCTTTCGAAACATTCTTTCTCTCTATTTTCTTTTCTCTCTACCCTCTAAGTCTACTCACGTCTTGTGTTCTTAATCTATCTCTTATCATATTTGGAAGAACACATTCTTTACAAGGGAAGAATCATAAGAACCTAATCCACTCTTGTTATTATGTCGAGGGTCTTCTTCTCTATAGCCTTTCTATTAGAATCGAGTCTCTAGGTTAGGTTAGGACTTGATCTATACAATCAAACTTATTCATTTAAATTGGTTGTAAGGGAAGTCTTGTGTCTTGGTGACCAAGCCTAGATCGGTGGAGATCTAGTTTGGGTTTGATACTTCCGGTGGGAAGTCTTTGTGGTCTTAGTGGTTAAGTCTAATCACAAGATTCTTTTTGGTGGTTTCCGAGGGCGGAATACCATTAGGAGTAGCTCTTCTTTGTGAGCGTTGATCTTTGTGCATATCGGTGGAGTGAAGTTGTAACGGTTTGTAGTCCACCGAAAGGATTATACTTAGTGAACAGTATTGTGTCGTAGATTCGCAACTGGACGTACGGATGGTATAAACCCCCTATCCCGAACCAGTATATACCATGGTGTTCTTTACTTGTTTTATATACTTTGGTTGTGCTTGTGGTTGTTAGATTTGTTATATACACCACAATTTGATCTTTGAGGCTTGAAGTCTTTAAACTTCGAAGAAGTCGAAAAGAGCGTATTCACCCTCCCCCTCTACGGTTCTACAGTGATATGCACGCCACCAAAAGTGATATGCACACCACAATCATGCATAGGTGGTGTTGTACTATGTGCATCATTGATGTGATTTTGTGGTGTGCACATCACTTTTAGTGATGTGCATATCACCTCTCGTTAGTTATTAGTACCTCAGAGGATTCCAGTCACCCGGCACAGCATGTTTATTCTCGGCAACGATTACATTCTCTTTTAGTTATTACTTATTACACATACAAGTTGTTGCTTCTATCATATTACTTATTTTTAAGCTATGCATTTCTTCTTATTGTTTTTGGCAGCCCAAATAAACGAAAGCTAAACTGAATTTGTATTTTGGTTACCTATAATGTCACATAACTTTTCTTTTATTTAATATTTCATCACTCAAAACATTTATATATCTTTAACTTATTGTTTTGCAACGGAGAAATATAAAAGTGGACATATGATTTATACTACTCACAGGAGTCACAACACTTCATCTTTTATTTCAGTGTCATATCAGTTTTCTCTCTCCCCCATTCTCTCTCACTTTCCACTCATAATAATCACCACTCCCTCACCTTTCATTAAAATACTTACTTTTATACAAACATACCCAACTAAATACCTCACATACACACTCACAAACCAAATAATGGCCTCACACTTGCACGAATTCATATATTGTGAAACACTCACCTTTCGTACACCTTGCCGCCGTGAAGGCTGCAGCTCCCAGCAACAATGCCGCGTGTAAGGTGGCTTGCCATCCATTGCTGGCACTAGTCTTAGATAACTATTAGTCAAACATGTGATATCACAACAGAAGTCTTATGTTCCAAATTCGCCATTTGTCTATTTCTCGTACTAGTAACTAAGAAGAATAGAACTACATGTTTATTATTTAAAACATTAGTTAGATGAGAGATACCATATTTGTCAACATCAGTTAAAGGTGTTTAACTTAATTTCAACCAAAAGAATCAACCTTTACGAATGGTCTTGGATTGAATATGTTATAATGGTTGTTGTCCATATTTTGATATATCTAACTTTGGAAATAGGTGACCACATATTCTAAACCAAGTGGAGGACGTATATAACTATGTAACTATTTGTTCAAAACTAAGTGCTAAAGAATGCTTTAGGAAATGTGTTTTGAAAGTCTAAAACCATCAAACTTTCTATGTAAATGCCACCTGATCAGCATAATTAGTGGAGTATCAAATTGATCACTTAGAATTCATTCCAAAATTAGCAATTTCAATCCATATTTTCTGAAAATATATCCATTAGATTACGTTTATAATGTGTCATTTTTATGGCTCAATCCAAAAGTTTCAAAACTTACCTAAAAAGTTAGAGTTCTAGATTTATAAGCTACTCAAAATGTGTTTTAAGTGCTCACAAGTCACAAACAACCATATGGGTGTTCTTTAAGCATCCTTAATTAATAACGTTTCCAAAATAAACTCATTATTTCTATAAATACATGATTTCAACACATATAGTTAAGGTAAGTGAATTTAATAAAGTATGTATTAATATCAAGTAAGTTCATAATTGAAAATGCTTTTGAATTAAAGTAGCTTAAACAACACACATGTAGTTGTTGTTAGCAAATCTCTATGTCTTAAAATCATCATTCTACCACTAGCAATTTTTGTTTAAAAGAGGCAATGATGCTTTTCTAGTTGCAAGATCATACATCTATATCGATTCCTCTAGTCATGTTAATGTGCCTTCCATTTCCGGTGTAGATTTTTATGCATAAGCTACCATTTTTATACAAGCATGAAAGTGCTCGTTTGATGCCGAAATTAGGCGACATATTTTACAGAGTAAAAACATGTAGTACAACACATTACATATGTGCATCATTCTCCCATAATCAAAAAACCAAGAGGGAATAAAGCCTATATGTGGTGATAATCCAACAAACTATGAATGAACATACTGCTACTATCTACACGAAACTGGCACCGGGTATTAGGGGTGTCCAAACAAACCGAATAACCAAAAGAACCGAAGAACCGTACCAGTATTGACCGAGAATGGGACACTCCCAGTATATTAGAACCATGGTACGGTTTTTGGTTCCTAAAATTCCAAAATTTCGGTTCTCGGGACGGTTCGGGTCGGAACCGTCCGGTTCCAAGATTTTCACGAAAGAACCGACTTTGATGAAAATATGTAATTTTATAGGGTTTGTTTGGGATATGTGCATACGCAAGTATGCGGCCTTTTAAGAAAATAAAAACCCTACGTAAACCTAAAACCCATAAACCTTAACCTTTAATCCATTGATTCCATTCAAATATTCAAACATCATTCATCAAATATGAAAGTAAGTTTTCTCTAAACTGGAATATCTAGTATGCGCATAGCCACATATCGAACAATTCTGTGTTGCTCGGTAACAACTAACAAGAAGTTGTAATTAACTATTGGTATTTGTTGTTCATTAAACTTAATGATAAAAGTCGAGAAACAATTAACGATTATGGCGTCATTGTATGATATAATGTCACCAGTGTAAGTTATTGTGTTTACCACCATGATTGATATATAATATTTTCAACGAGTTTGCAATTATTTTCGTGGATAATGAGTTTCTTATTATCGGATATATATTTTTTGTTTTTGTAAGTCGAGTTGTGGAATACTATTAAAATTTTGCTAACTTTTTCAAAGTTTTAGTGAATCGAGCAATCAGAATTCACATTCATCCAAACATATTTTTTAACACTTTGGTACTCATAGGAATTACCGAAAATTCTCGTACCAGAACCAAACCGAAAAACTTGGGACGGTTCTTGGTTCTACTTTTTCCTTATTTTCGATTCTCGGTTCTTTCGGTTCGGTTCCGGTTTGGGACGATTCTAATACCATGGACCGTGTATGACATTGCTATAATGCTATTGTTCGCTTATGAGGTTTAAGCATTGTTTGTGTGAAAATGATTGGAAGGCCCAAGTCATGTGCTTAATCAAACAATACTATTCGACTCACAGATAAACACATTTTCACTCTTTACGATCACATTTTATCTTGCTACATGTCGCAGTCTTTTTGTTAGGTATGGTGGTGTGCACATATATTTGTAACTTTCCTGTTTTTTTTCCAAAAAGGACAAACAGTTTATCAAATCATTGAAACTCAAAAGTAAAGAATAATCAAAAACCTCACACTATGACAACACTATGACCACATACCAGACAAGTCAAACCAATACACAAACTTCACAAGGCCATACCTTCCAAATGAATTTATATACACCAAACTAAACTATGACCCACCATTACATTAATAGTAAAAACTAGCGGGTTAACCAGCGTTCATGACGAAGTCATTTCGATTATTTTACTTACGGGAATGAAGTTGCTAAAGTTTTTTTTTTTTTTTTTTTTTTCAGGACTGTATATATATATTTTTGTTATTAAGGACGAAATTTGCAAAAGGTCGATAACGGGGGACTAACGGTACGATTTGAAGCTAATTTGAGGGACTAAAAGTGTAAAATGCGAATGAACAGTGCACGCACTATTTAAAACTGGATGTTTACTGTAGCAGGTACTGTTCTGCACTGTAGCAGTAACATTTTCGTTTTCAGTCCCTGAAATTGGCGGCCTATTGCAACGTTAGTCCTTAGGGACTTACGGTGAAAAAAAAGGGTAACCTCAGGGGCTGTTTTTGCTTAATATTTGCACAGAAATAGCCCCTCAAGTTATTGTTCCGTTTCAAATTTAATCCTCGACTGTTAGTTAACGGACGTTAAGGACTAACTTTGCAATTGAGCAGTAACCTCAGGGGCTAAAAGTGGCAAACCGAAAGTGCGCATACATCAGTAGCTACGATTGCCCGTGAACGGTTTTAGTATATATATATAATATAAAAGCTACAGAACTTGCATCTGAAAATCCCGTAAACATTTAGGGATGAGCGAAAAAACCGAAAAGACCGAATAAACTGAAAATCGAAACCGAACCGAACTAAAAATAATTGAACCGAACCAATAACCGAACCGAATTTGCTAAAACCGAACCGAACCGAACTATTAATTCGGTTCTCGGGTTGGATATGGGTTTGGCGGTTTAAACCGAAAACCAAAATTATATAAATATATATATTTTTATATATATATATATATATATATATATATATATATATATATATATATATATATATATATATATATATATTTATATATTTTTATGTATATTTATATATAAATAAATACTATTAAAAGGTTATCATAATATAATAAAACACTTTTTATGCTTGAAATAAATTTTTTGCTAAATATTTATGTAATTATTAATTTAAAAAATAATAAAATTCGGGTTATTCGGGTCAACCCAAGAACCGAACTGAATTAGAATTCAACCGAACCGAACCGAAAACCGAATTTGAATTTGGTTCGGTTCGGTTCTCAGGTTGAGCTAAAAAAAATTAACCGAATTAACTGAACCGAACTAACCGAACAACCCGATAACCGAACCGATCAACACCTCTATGCAAGGTTCACCTTTTGCAAACTTGTAAAGCACAAGGTCAATCATACAACCGAAAACATAATATTAGTCTAATCACAAGTGATTCATGTTTGCTAAATAAATTTTTTTGCTAAATATCTATGTAATTATTAATTTTTAAAAAACAATAATGAAATTCGGGTTATTCGGGTCAACCCAAAAACTGAACCGAATTAGAATTCAACCGAACCGAACCGAACCGAAAACCGAATTTGAATTTGGTTTGCTTCGGTTCTCGGGTTGAGCTAAAAAAAAATTTTAACCGAATTAATTGAACCGAACTAACCGAACAACCCGATAACCGAACCGATCAACACCCCTATAAACATTTGACAAAAATAAAGTAACCCAACATGTGTAAATAGGAAAGGTAACAGTGGCTCACCATGTCTAACGCCTCTCTCGATAACAAACTCCTCGAGAGGCAACTCGTTTAGCGAAACCGAGATAACAGATGATTTCATAGACACCTTTAATACGAAAGATGTTTTCTTCTAGATTTCTGAAGTCCACAATTTTCTTCTTTCCTGCTACTTGTTTGAACATTGACAGTTTTCAAATATTTCTTAAACATAGAAGAGTGGTCTTCATAAACATTTGTTAAATTTTCTTATTTCACTGGTCGGTATATATTTTTTCAGTTTTCACATATCTGCACTGTGATGGACACAACTTCAAAAAAATCCAAAATCAAACTAGATACCGGAACTTATTTTACACCAACTAATGAAATAGCAACTTAAAAAAGGGCGAAAAAAGACACCTAAATTAATTTTGGTTCAGGGACTTCAAATTTTCAAATCAGACAGATCACATCTAATCATAAAATGACAACGCTTAAAGTAGCATAAAAGTTGCAAAAAAAACTATGTAGACACACGAAGAGTGTTTGAAGCAGAAAAAGACGCTGATGTGTCATAGATCACAAGCTCTGCACATCATTTATTTAAATTTTAAGAAAGCAGATGTATGATTTTGAAGCAAGTAGTTCACCAAGCTTACAGAATCATACAACTAGTTCTTAACTACAAAAGAAACAGAAATATGCAGCAAACTAGAAACTGGTAGCAGAAATGGCTACTTTACACATAATACAGAAAAAAAAAAAACTGCTGCAAGTAAAAAACGATGGATGCACAAAATACTATGTATCAAAAGAAAGCATCAAGAAAACAAAAAAGATGTTTTGACTAACAATAAGTTATGTTCACATATTTCATATGAGCTTCTTAGCATGCATCCTTCTCTGATCGATTTGGTCCCCATATACGAATGGTTTGATCATCACTGGCAGATGCTAGCATTTGGTGTCTCTTGGGATTCCAGCTCACGCAGTTTACAGTCTTTTTATGGCCAGAGAGCACCTCTATTGGGTCAGAACTGCGTCGATTCCAAATATACACCTGCTTGGACAAAGGAGGATGATTGATGCAATTGCTAGAAGCTGTCTATGTGATCTCATCAGAGAACGTTAAAGATGGCAAGATCGGCGGGTAAATAAAGGGTCAGAACGGACATGGGTCATTTTTAGTACTGGTCAAGTCAGATAGAGTTAAACCGACTAAATAATGATGATCAGAATCAATTTACCCAAACAAATGAACAATATGCCAAACATCTCCTCAAATCAGACTTAAGTATGAATGCTGTATATACCTGAAAATTCTCGCTGCCACTGGCAATAAATGTGCCATTGACCCCACCAAAGCAAGAACGTATCACATACTGCTCTTGTCTATGGCCCTTGTACCTCAGCGGCTTTTCCCAAGACCCTTCAACATCCCACATATGGATCTCTTGGCTGTTGAGATTAACAATCAAATACTTGTTATCATCCGAAACAGAAAGAGAGGTGATTGGGTGCTCTTCAGATATGACTCGCTCAGTATTTGTGTCCACATTCAGTATCCGAATATCCCTATCTGAGAAAACACTGATTAACTTTTCTCCATTTGGTGTAACAGCAATATCCGTCACTTTAGGCATCCTCCCTCCTCTCCATGCTTTGATTATATTGCCTTCACAATCCCACATGCATATGCCTTTCTTGGGGTCAGAACTGCCACATACGAGTCGCTTTGAGTCGGGAAACCAAGCACATGAGCTAACAAGGAAGCCACTATCACCAAATGTGTGCTTACATGTACCTGTTTCCACATCCCAAAGCCTAAGGACTTCTGAGCTGCCACATGTCAGTAGCATTGTGTCATCGGGGCTCCAGGCTACAAAAGAAACTGGATTTTGGTGATTGCTCAGTATATGTTTTAGAGCTAACTTGCAATCTTCTTGTACCTGCAGCAACACTTTCAAAAATAGGATTCAGAAAACAAGCTTATGTACTTCCTAAAATACATACATTTCAAGATTTTCAATATGAAATCACAAAAGAGAATAAGTTGACTACACATATGACATGTATAAGCGAACACGACATATATAGATAACCGGTGCATAGCAAACGTTGGCCGTCTTTAATATAGTCAGATGCAAGGAAGGTTAAGGGAAAACAGCTAGAGCCAAGATTCAAAAAAAATATGAATGCAAGTTATTCTAATGAAATTAATAAGCTGCCAATGAATTCTCCTCCTAAAGGCTTTTTAGGTTATAACACAGAAGGTTCGTCACATTGGTTGCAGATGGTTAAAAAATAGCAAAAAAATCAACAATTGTTAACTCTGTCAGATTGGTCTGAACTGTGAAACTGAACATATGTCTCACCTGAATTGGTAGTTGGAGGCACTCAAGCCACTATGAGATTAAGTGCCCAACTCCCCTGTTGTGCATAGTTAAGGAGTTTAACTTTCCTGAACAACTGAACAGACAAGTGAACGGAATACAATCAGTTTCCTAATGCCAGTGCATGACAGAAGATAATATAAAATAATATATTATGCATTCATATCTTATCTGAACATTTGATTTCAGTGCTTTACAGTTTGTAGTTGGGTACACAGCTTAGTGTCCAGATGCAACAATAATACAAGAGCTACAAAAAACATTATGTAATAACTGAAGAAGAGATAATATACTTCTTCTAAGTTACTGTTTTGGAGACTTAGCATCACTTGGGTAAAATAATTAGCAGTTATTAAAGAGATCAAGTAACAGTTTAAATATGTCATGTGGCCACAAACCTTACCATTATTCAGGATAACAGGAATAATTGATGTACCATCTGTTAAGCTAACTATCTATATCAGCAATCAAACTTCATACTTTTAAAGAAAAGATTGATTTGTTACTGTTATAAGTTCTACAACAGTTTTACCATACATGATACAATTGTACAGGTTAAAGACGAAGCCCATGTAGATAATATTATTGATATATGTTATCCTGTCCTCACACTAATTTGTTAATAGAATCAAAGATGTACCCAAGTGAAGCTATTCGTGTAACTCCTTGAATCCTTTGTGAGACAGAAGCGTTATGTAGGAAAAGATAGAAGCGCATTTATTGTTCAAATCAATGACGTATTTATTGACACATTTATTATTCAAGTCAGTGACGTGCATTTTGAGTTCCACAGGGTATTTGACGGGAGTGTAATCTTACCTCATAACAGTAGGCTATTTGTAATTAAAAGGAACATTGAGGGAAAATTAGCGTTGACGTCTGTAAGGAAGATAATTAGCATTTGAGTTTAAATAAATTTTCATATGAGTTCGTCAAGTAAAATTAAGAATTAATAAAATGAGAGGCAAGTGTTATTTCTGAGAGTAATCTTGTTTCATTTCTGACTTCTACAGGTAGCGTGAAATAGGAAATTCATAGTTCTCAACTGTAATGAGAAAAACTGGATTCGACCATGAACTCCATTTAGAAACCCACGGATCATCGATCATCAGGTGCCTCATACCTTTCCAATTGAATATAAATAACCGGTCACAAAGAATTCCAAAACTAACTAATATGCATATATCATTACAGATTCTATTTAAGCCTAATAGAACAAAGACCGGCCAACATTTCAAGATAACGTATGAGCAATATGCAAGTAAACACATATAGTAATTAGGTACTTTAAATCTATCATTATTCACAACACGTTGAGAACTGTCGTGCCGTATAAGATATAATACTATAACCAAACAAGTATCAAGAAAGGATAATTGGTTCTTTCTATGATATCAGCTAAAAGCACATCTATGATATTCTCGGATCATTTGAAAACAAACTTGATGAGCAACTATGAAAGTTCTGCTTTTTATTACTTCCGAAAGTAACCCCTATGTTAGCAAATTTCCCACATGTTGCACAAGTAGAATCTCCATAATATCAATTTTATCAAAGACATAATATTTACCTTCCATATAATGGCTGTACAATCACTTGACGAAGATGCTAGATAATCCCCGTTGTTAGAGAACTGAACAAACCAAACTTCATTCTTGTGGGCCGACAAAATCTGCAAAATTTATAAATAGGTCACGCAATCCATCACTCATCAGTCCATTAAAAGAACACCAAAAACAATCATTCACGGTTCACTAGTTGGCCAATTTATTAATGACATTGTATACACTAATTTGCATGTACAACTTAATATAACAAATATCCACGCGGCAAACTTATGAGATATTTGGTATTTACATTTCTAACCTATGACGCGGGGGTCAGTCAAAAAACATTAATTGAACACGTGGCTTTAAATTCTGAATTTACGCACCTGAACAGTTTCTGTAGGGATTTGATCCCGGCCACACCGATGGTCCTTATAGATTGATACTGGTTCAACCGAATTGTGGTAGATGCATGAATCAATTTGGGAACCAACCACTGTATCAACCAGATATTCCAATCTTCTATCAGGCAACGTCATTGGTGGCGGAAGCAATTTTTCCAATTCATTTATTAACTTTTTCCTCAACTCTTGAAAAACATCAAAGCCGTCATGAACTTTATCCAAACCCAACTCACCAAGCGAAAACAAACTAAACGCAAGCTTATGCACTGTCTCTTTTCCCACTTGCAACTTCGAAATTTGTTTACGCAGAACCGACAAAGCTAATGAATCGTCCCCTCGGCCCAAACACTCCAACAAAAACTGTTGGCAAACAAGAAACAAAGCAGCGTCCCTTTGTTCATCCGTCAATTCCTTAATCCCGTAAAGGTTATTGATACAACCCTCCCAATCAGCATCAAGGACCAACAATTCAAGTGACTTCAATTCTGACGATTTGCATGAAATCCCGGACTCTGATTCCAAACAAGCTGCGGATTTTTCATACCCTAATGAGTAGAGACACTGAATAAGGATCCTTACAAATTCATGTCGTTTTATTAATCCTTTTGGCCCAATCATTGTCGGCATATTCTCCATGATTAAACAAGTTCTTTCTATGCTCCAAGATTCTCATATCTCACACTATCCGTTTATCGAAACAAGTAGCAAATCCATTGTCATTATGACTCTAAAAACTGCAGAAAAATAAACCAAAATCAAAATAAACTTTATGTTCACTAAGAAATACTAATGAAATTATATACCTGCATGTTGTACGGATATTTTATACATTCGAAATTCAATAGTCTCATTAAAAAAAGGGGAAGAACTGCCGAGAAACGTAGCCAAATATACCAAACATGACCTTGTGACTTCTAAGCAATTTTCTCGCTCATTAAAAGGAGCGGAAATTCAATTATCTATACCCATAAAAGTAAATGGTTAATTAAACAAATACATAAATGAAAGGTAACCTTTCACTAAGGGCAAAAAATTTCGAAATTTTGTTTAAGTTTTTGTAAATAAATACTCTCTATGTGCAATAAATTGAACTCCCCTCCTTTCGATAAACGGAAAATTAGTCACACGCTACATTGTGACCGTTCGTTACCTTTCTTTAACAATTTTCTCAAGAATCAACAAGATTAAAATACGTTAAATTTGTAATAAGTGTAGGAACATGAACTTGAAGATCTTCGAGAACCGTTAAAATACTGATATGAACCCAATAATCTAGTTATAGAAAAAGAGAAGATTGCCGGTTAATGTAACCGAAAATCCCAAAATTTAACAATGTGGCGTACGAGTAATTTCTTGGACTCTTTCCCATAAGCGAGAAAATTACTCATACCCTACATTGTCAAGATTTGAATTCTTAGTCACCGTAACTTTTAACAATTTTCTCAAAATCTAAAACCAAGTCTTACGTACTTCAAATTTATCAATGTAAGCAGCGGGTTCGTTTTTTATCATTTCCATTTAATCTACGCCATCCAATGTAAATACTTTAGGCCAATTAAAATTCAATGTTTTCATTTTAAGGTATCGAAGTTAAAATTTTGTGCAATGCAAGGTTATTCCGACTTTTCGAAAGACGCTGAAATGGTTAAATAATGTGATATAATGAAATATCATTATATTTGGGCATTTAAAAGCTATTTTGGCTAAAATTGTGAACCGTAACCTCGTCCAAAAAGTCAAAAAAACCTTACATTGCACAAAATTAAGAAAGTTAAATGCCTCAAATTTAAATTGACCTAAAAAATAAGGAGCATAATTATCCAATAACAAAATTATTAATCAATCAATTAAAAAATAAAAAATCATAAGCTGCCGTTGACTTCAAATTAACATATATATATATATATATATATATATATATATATATATATATATATAAAACAACAATTAGATTCAGAAATACATCGATCAGTAAACGAAATTAAAGTGACTTACAGTGAATTGAGTATTTGAATTTGTGTTTTGGTATGTGTAAGTGGTGAAGCCCTAATTTAGTGTGGATGTGATTTGGGAAAATGAGATTAGTTAGTTTGGGATGCAAGTGAGTTTTGTTTTGTTTTGTTTGTTTTATAACCTTTCGATTATGTTGTTATCAGGTTTTTTTTTTTTTTTTTTTTAGTTGTTTGGATAATTTTCAGTTTGAGTCTTTGATAGTGACGTTGTAACTATTTGCACTAGCTAGAAGTGTGTATGTATCAGCTTTTTGTCAAACTTAAACAACTACTATCATATTTTGGGTATGTTTGAGTTCGGTTCTCGACATTGTACCTTTCATACTTTTGTTAAGCAGTAAGATAGACAAAAGTAGAGATGGCCAAAAAAACCAGGTACCCGATTCTCAAATCTGATTTGACTGAAAAATTATCGAGTTGATTGAGGATGGGAATGGGAACGAGGAATCTTCGAATTATGAAACCAGAGATAAAGCGGGATGAGGATAGCGAGGTCCGTAGCTTCCATAGAATTAAAGGTGGAGAATATTTACAGTAATTTCAAAATAATTTCATTAAAGGTAAAAGATGGAATATTTACATAATTAACAAACAATAATTTCATTATGTATTACTTATAGGTATCGATTAAATCACAACAAACTACTACAACGCTTTATAAAGTATACCACCTCATATTTATTTCAAAATTTTATCATAGATAAATGCTTTTTTTAAGACCATATCTAAAATTGAAAAAATTGTTCTTTTGCAAAAGACTTGGGATAAAGACTATTAAATAATTAGAAGGGGTTAAAGTAGAATAAACTATAAAAACAAGGGTCTTACTAGAAGTATGAAAAATAATTATAAGACAAACCCAATTTTCAGGGCCGCACATACAACAGATCGTCTTCTCCAACAGGATTAGATCTCATTGTTATTCATAAACTACATGGTCAAGCTTATTCTTTTCTCTACAATAAAAATCTTTTATTTTCCATCTTAAATTATATTTCAACACTATTAAATCCGCCAAAAATATTTTTATACTTAAACTGAAGTTTTAGAAATTGGAGACCCTTAAAAAATGGAGGCCATGTACGGTTGCTCATGCCGCACATGCTCAAATCCGGGCCTGGAGGATAGCATAAATCCTCGAACCCGAACCCGACCCCAAATATTTGAATGCATAAGTATATAAAAAAATATATGTATATCATACTAAATTTACTTGTATATGTTTGTGAATATTGCATGTATATTTATATTCATATACGGTATTTAAAGAATCAAATATCATTAAAAGTATAAACATTAACTACATATTACTTTATTAACGTTTTGCCCAGTAGACATATATAATGTACGTTGTTTTTATATTATATTTTATGTTTCAATATTTGTGATGCTTAAAGTTGAATTGACATTGTAACTAATCTAATGATGTACGATATACGTTTTTTGAAACATTATATGCGTCAAATTATATGCGTCAAATTCCCGAATACCCACGGAGATCCCCAATCTCCGTTGAGGAGGGATGGGGATGTAAAACAATTTTCCGACGGGAATGAGGTCGGGGATGGGGATGGATAGCAGAAATTGGGTATGGGGATGGATAGTGGGAAATGGGGATATAGATGAGAAATGCGATCATTGAAATTCCCGTCCCATTGTCATATTCGACATGGATCACAAATTCTTTAAAATTAAATGACTAAATTCTGATTATTATTTTTTTTTTTAATTAAAAAAAACTCATTTTTCAACTATTTTTTAAAATAAATATTTTGCAAACAGTAAATCTTTAAGCTATAAAAAATAAACTATTGCGACGATTATTTTTTTATCTTTTCGTAGACTCTTACTTCAATATACTTTCAACTATTTTTCCTTACGAGCTTTATTTTTTAGTGTTGAAGTTTCCGCCCAGAAAAATCACATTGATTGGTAAATCACTAATGAATTGTTATTTTAAAAATTATGTGCGATTTCACAAATCACAAGTAATTTTTTATTATAAAAATCACATGTGATTTCATACATCACATGTGATTTTTTAAAATAATAAGTCAACTTACGAATCACATGTGATTTTTCTAAGCGGAAATTGCAACACTTAAAAAACTCAAAAAAAATCGTCGAAACTATATAGAGGTGCCCTTCAATAGAAAGATGATTTAATTCTCAACATGATGGTATGATTTGTTTCGAGTAACGATCAATGGTTTGTGAGATATTTAATTTTAAAAAGAATGATGAAAATGAGTTTTTATAATTTAATGAAAAAATGTAGTAAAGATTTGTTCATTTGATCTTTAAAGAGTTTGTGATCTATGTTAAACTTTTCTCCTTTTGTTAAAGCTTATTGATATACTAACTAAATATGGCCGGTTTGTGTGGGAAGGAAATGGTACCAACGGTCAAAAAATGATTCGTCGGTGGTTTAATTATAACTAGCATAGTACCCGCGTAAAGTAACGGGTTTGGAGGCGAATGTTGTTTAACAATTTTATGATTTCACGTTTTTTGCCGAATTTTGTTTAACGCTTTTCCATAAAAGATAGTTTTAAATGTGTGTTTATGTTGTGAGACTGTGAAGAATTAATATGACATATTATTATATATGCAAATTCAAAAAGGTGTTAATTTTAACTATAAAAATATTAAATTCATTGTATTAGTTATACTTTATTTATTTTAACATGCATCTAATTTAGTGTCATAATTTAATGTGCAATTAATGTGTTTTTAAAGTTTTAATTTCAAAAATTACTAATAATAGTAAGTGTGTAAGCTTAAAATTTTTAAGACTTCTAAAAATAAAAGTCCTAAATACTTCATAAAGAGTAAAGAAAGATAACAAAATATACACTAAATATACCTCTCAATACCTTTCCATTTTTATACACGTTTTCAAAACATCTTAAATCTTATTAATATAGATATATAGTTCTTATTTCTCAAACAAATGGATTCCGAACAATTCATGTTTACATCGTTAGACGAAGAAGAAGTTAATAGTATAAATGTAAGTCATTAAAAGAGGCGACGACATACTATATAAATTATCGAGCTAAAAGTTCAAGAATAAAAAAAATAAAAGTAAAAAATAAATAAATAAAAAACTCGTTACTACGAAACACGATAAATAGAGATCGTTACGGTGCTCATGATCATCTAGTGACCGCTTACTTCTCTGAAAAGCCAATGTATGATGAAGATACATTTCTTAAGCGGTTTCAAATGAGACGATCACTATTCACACGTATTTTTCGGGAAATAACTGATTATTCGTTGTATTTTCAACTAGGTTTTGATTGTTCGGCAAGAGTTTGGCATTTCCGCATTTATGAAGTGTAGTTTTGCAATTCGTCAATTGACATACAACATCGTTCCTGATGCTCTAGACAAATATTTGCAAATGGGTTTGAAGACTTCCCGTGATTTTCTCGAACATTTTTAAAAGTTTATTATGGACTTATATGGAGAAGAGTTTTTGCGAAGTCCTACTTATACAGAGTTTGAAAAACTTTATGCTTATCACGAGGAGAAACATGGGTTTCCTGATATGTTAAGAAGCATTGATTTCATTATGGTCCAATTGCATAGGCATATCGTGCTTAATATTGTAAAGGTGATCACATGGCAATCCAATCATTTTATTGAAAGTGTGTTGGAATCACTCCTAAACAGTATTTCAAGTATTTATATTTCATATGTAATAGGTAGCTTTATTATGGCCCATATGTTTGATCCAAGTAGAAGGCCAATAAGGAATAAGGAATAGGAGAGGAGGAGTGCCCTAGCTCCTTGCCTATATAACTCTTGTAAACCCTCATTCGAGGTTGGTTGTTCAAGTTTTCTTTTCTTTCACATACATCTTCTCATAACCGTATTATTGCTTAACGTGTGTATGTGTTAGAGCTTGCTCAATCGCCTTATCTCTTCTCTTATAAGCTTGTGTTGTAAAACTTGTGACCTAACAATGGTATCAATCGCCAAATAGTTGGGTGTACTCGCTTGTTTTTGAAGTTTTGGTTTTGGATCTTACGCAACAGAGATAACGCTATCTTTGGTTATCTTAAAAACTCGTTTTTACACTTTTAATCCAAGATTCTTGTACTTTCAATGTTTTGAGGTGTTAAAATACTTGTTTTTGGCAAAAGTTTCAAACTTTACGCTGGATTTACGTTTTAAGCTTGTTTTGTTCGTGGGTGTTATTCTACGCAGAACCCGCTTAGCGCTTTGGTACATCAAAATTCACACTTTTGTGTTCTTTTGGTACTATCAAGCTATTCCATAACAAAAACCGGTTTAGAAACACATTTGGACGTAATCAAAGTTACGAGTAATCCCACGCGTATCAAAACCCTAAAATTACGCTGTAAGATTGTTCCTTGGTTTGATCTTCAATTTTCGGTTTAATCCGTGTTTTCTTACTTGGATAAGTCCGAAAATACGTCGACTTTGGATATCTTTTGCACCGTGAAGTGTAAAAGATCATTTGGGCAAAACCCTAATATTACGATAAGATAAGCTACGCCAGAATTCCTACGCATAAGATTCACTTTACGCGTAAACTACGGTTCACGACAAGGTAATCCCACGCCCACGTTTCTACGCCTAACTTTTGTCTACGCTAACTTTAGTGTTTTCCTACTTACGCGAAGCTAAAACCCACGCCAGAACTCCTCATTGTTACGCCGTAACTTTTGGTGTTTTACGCATAAGTGCTACTTGGTTCTTGTCTTTTCTACGCCTAAGGATACTTCATCAACAAAGGTTCATTCGACTACAAAGATCCATCTTTACCACACAAGTTTATCATCATGTCTCAACCACCATACTCTAACTATTTCCTCACACTTATAATCATCAACAACAACAACAATTAACTCCACAACATCAACAATGGAATCAACAACAAGCTATTTATCAACAACAATTTAATCAAGAACATACTCCACAACTTGGTGCAATTCCACAACCACAAATGGTTCAACCACAACCAAGCCTTCAAGTTCAACCCTACACAACCGATTTCAATCAACATCCATCACGGACCACTATGAAGGAACCCACTTGGTTTGCTAAGATGTGTGAAGCTTTAAGCGACCAACAATCAATTCATGAAGTGGATCACTGATAGACCTCCAATGCTCACCCAGAAACTACGATCAATGGGTGATAAGGTTCTTTAGGTTCGTGATCCAAGAAGCCACATGGAAAGTTCTTAAAGAAGGTTATCTTGAAGGTCCATTTGAGATGCCCATCGCCATCTGCATCCGGAGATCCAAACTGCTCCACCAAGAGATGAACAAACCAACATTGCTACGGTTGTCGATCTTAATGCTACGTAACTTCTACACTATGAAGCGGATGAACTTGCAATGGAATACATCCTCTTAGGATTACCAAACCCAATTCTTCGTAGTGTTGATGCTCAAAAGACCGCACAAAAAATGGGATCATATTCGCCTTCTTATGGAAGGATCTCAGACTCAATCGGAGGATTTGGAATCCAAAATTTACTTGGCTTATGAACACTTCTTGATTGAACCCGAGAGACACTAGAGTCCTATCATCATCGATTTTCAGATATCATCAATGATTTGGATAAACACAACATCATTATGCCAAGAATTGCAAGTGAATACTAAGTTCCCGAGTAGTCTTGGTCCGAATGGGAGAAGTATGTCATTTTTCTCCGCTGTTAAGAATATGCATCATTCTACTTATGGTTTGTTGTACGATTACTTGAAGCCTCATGAAAAGGAAGTTGATCGAAAGGATTCTCCGAGTTCAAATTGCTAAACAGTCACAACCGGACAATCAACAACTTGCCTTGTATGCTCAATGTAATTATCCTCTCAACCAAAGAACTCAACCAATCGCTTCAAATCCACCTTCACAATCACAACCTCAACAAAATCAATTGGTTCCATACAAAGAACAATGCTCAAGCATATGTCGCTGAAGCGACCGAGGAAACAGATCCGTTCAAGCATTGCAACAAGGATTTGTGATGATTGCTAATGCTTTTGGCCGTTACACCAACAAATCCAACAATCGATTCGCTCCTCATCTAACACACGGACTCAAGTCATGTGAACAATGGACGGTTGAAGTTCAAAATCGTGATTATGGTCGCCGATGGGCGGTGGTCAAGGGTTTAATGTTGTGGGTAGGAATAACAATGAGCTCAGTGGTGGAACAGGAAATGCTCGTAATCGGTTAAATGGTCTTAGATGCTACAACCGCAATGAGAAGGACACTGGCTAATGCATGCCCAAAGCCAAGGACTAGGGGCGTGCTTATTTCAAAGAGGCCTTACTTCGCTCTTAAGGATGAAGTCGGTGGATCTCTTACGCATAAAGAACAGAGCTTCATGGCGATGCACTGATGATGATATGGAGGACTTGCAGCGAATGCATTGTTATGTTGATGGCTAATATGCATGAGCCGCACATGAGTGATACAGCCCCCAGTGACATCGATGGCTTGTCTCGTGTACCGAACAAACCATCATCATATCTCGAACTAATATCTCCGCCTAATATCTCGAATCCGCACGGATCGATCGCTCAAAATGAGTCTTCTACATCTTCTTCGATGATTTTCGTTAACCTCAGTAGTTACATTTGACGATCAAGATGACCTTATGGTCTCCTTTGATAATCAAATTGACTCCGTGGTCGCATTTCGAGGATCTCAAGAATGATCATGTTGAGACTCACGTTGAACAAGATGATCTGTTGCCTCATCCGGATTTTGCTCGGTTAATTCAAGACCATAAAATCAAAATGGAGGAATGCTATGCATTAAATCAATCCTTAAAAAGTAAAATGCATCGTTAACCAAGGATTTTGAATGTTTACAAATGCAACTCAACTTTTCAAAACTCAAGAAAACCGTGAAAAAGGTTTTGAAGCCGCTTTGCAAAATCTCATCAAAACGAAAAATATTTAGAGAGATGATGCGTGATCTAGCCACCTCGAAGAATGCTTTGTTGTCCGAATTAGAACAATCAAACATGAACATAAAAAGCAACTTAACGCCTCACCTTGGAAAATCAAAAGCTAAGGCCGAGTTGTTAAATTGTCAAAACAGCTTCTCCGTGATACAAAAAGCATTCAACGAATCGGTAGATGACCTTCTTGCAGAAATTCTCGGTTTGCAAAACAAAATTAAAGAGTTTAAAACGGTTGTTTACAAACATGGTGAATCAAGAATGACTATTGAAAAGTTTACCTTAAAACCCAATCCAAATGGATATGGAAAAAATCTAGCCGACATAAACCAAAGCTTTCACTAAAAACATTCAAACCAACTCTCAAGTTTCAAAGCGTAATACAAAATTGATAATATCGTCATGAGTGTTGTTGAATACCATCGTCAAGAGGAATTAGATGCGTAAGACGAGAGTCGATCTAAATTAAAAACTGTTGTTTACAACAAACCTTTAATTATAAAACGCGTCACTTTCGTCACACCAACGGATTCTTCTAACACACCAAGGGTTATCATCAAAACACCGAGTCTTCTATTGTTAATCCCAAAACAGTCTTTGCACAAACTTATGGTCCTTTACCTTCCATTAGCGAAGTAAACTCACAACCCGAAAATCGAAAAATTCTTCGATATTTTGACATTTTCATGGTCGACCTCAAAATTTTACAACATGAGATAGAATATCGATCCGAAATCAAAGTTGAACATTTTCAATCGCCTCGCGCGAGAACAAAGAGACATTTTTCGTAAAAATCTTTACCTAATGTTAAAAACTTGAAAAGTTGTGCAATTGCTCGAAAAGGATTTTCATAAGGAACTTGGGTAATGAAAACGCTGAGAAAATGTAAACATCTATTACTAACACAAAACGCAAAAAGAAACCGTTGAGAAAAGATGTTGATCGACTCTTGGAAGATGTTATCGTGGCCGATATCCATAATGTTGTGCTATTCTATTCGTTGCCATATGCATCCGATCATATCTCTCGCCGATATTGTTGACATCAAGTTGTTACCGTTGAGAACACCGATAATGTGCTTCAGATCGAGTCTTTAAAAGCGTAAAATAAACGATTACACACGAAATTTACAATGCAAAACGTCGTCTTCAATGGTGTGAAAAGATATTCACAACCATCAACTTAGTTTTCAAAAGAAAATCGCTCAATTGAGTGCAAAATCTTCCGATCCTAAAATTGAGCAACGGATGATCAAAACGTGTCTTTGAAAAGTCAAATCTCAAAATATGAACAAGAAATTTTAAAAGTTAAACAGAATATGGTGTCATATTTGATTTACTCAAAAGACTCGAGATGAAGCATCAAACGAACTTGATCACTATCTTGCTCACACTAGAGAAGTCATGAATTTTGTCGGTAATATTCGCTCGAAAATCAAGATCCGATTCACACCATCTCTAAGTTACGGAAATGTTAGGAAAGTATGAACTACTCCCGCCATCGTGATTAAGAGATTAGCACCACCACACTTAGTAATCGTGAACCAAGAATTCCCACCGCCAAATCACAAGTTGCTAATGTGTTTCCTCATCAAACAGAATAGTTGCATCTTTTCCAAACGTCCGCACTTCACACCTAGAGCACTCAATCGAAGAATAGGAAGTCATGACCTAAGAAAAGATCAATAAGGAATGCTAAAGTAGAAGAACACCCTAGGACTCGAATAAAACTCATGTTACTTCCACTATAGATGTTACGTCCGCAAATGTAATAGAAATAGTGATGTAACGAATGCTAAACCGTTAAGTACCTTTGATATTCATCGATGCACCTTGTGATATTTGTCGAAAGAGTATGAATTCGATTGTCATGACAAATGTGTTGCTAAAGCTATAATCTCTAGATTACGGAATCCTAAGAATCGGAATACCTCTAGGCCCACTAATCATTCTAAGTCCGTGCTTGGTAAACCACCTTCTTTAGATTCTAAGGCAACCATTGCTATCACAAGAGCTACCGCTCACCTCCTAAGAATGTAGTACCACCTAGTGCTTTCACTAAGACTAAAGCAAAGAGTAGTTACGATGGCGAAATGGATATATAACACACTAGGATTTAAGTGGATGCCTAAAATTCTCAATGTGTGTATGTCTAATATATTCGCTTGGAACCCTCTAACATTTCGGGTTCCACATCTACTTCTATTCCATCCGTGTCGCCCTGTGTAATGCAGTGATACATGATCATTCTCTCGATTGTTGATAGCGGATGTTCCCGACACATGACAGCAACCTTAAACTGTTATCAAACTTTATTGCAAAGTTCATTGGCACCGCCGATTCGAACGATCACTCAAGCACCATCATGGGCTACGGAGATTATGTTAATGGGAACATTGAAATAAGGTGGTTTACTATGTGGAAGGCCCGGTCACAACTGCTTTCGTGAGGTCAATTTTGTGATGGAGATTTGGAGGTTGCTTTCGTGGAGAAAACTTGTTTCATTCGTGATCTACATGGAAATGACCTTATGTCCGCTCACGTAATTCTAGTCTCTACACTATCTCTATGCAAGACATGGTTGCTTCCTCTCCCATTTGCTTACTTTCAAAGGCAACATCTACAAAATCCTCGGCTATGGCACCGCTGCTCTCACATCTAAACTTTCAAACCATCACCAACCTTGCTCGACACAAACTAGTTCAAGGACTCCCACGATTCCTAGATTCAAAAGATCACCTTTGCTCAAAGATGTGAACAAGGGAAAAGCACTCGTGCTCATTTTCCTTCAAAGGTGGAACACACTCTCAAAGATGTGCTTCATCTTCTTCACATGGATTTGTGTGGCCCGATGCGTGTGCAAACGATCAACGGCAAACGTTACATCTTAGTAATTGTTGATGACTACTCACGATGGACTTGGGTCTATTTTCTTCGTAGCAAAGACCAAGCTCCACAAATGATCATCACCTTTCTCACAAAGATATGTGTTCGCCCGCAACACCGTTAGGATTATTCGGATGCATAAAGGAACCGAATTTGTTAACAAAACCCTTCGTGAATTTTATGAGAAAGTGGAATTCAAAGATCAAACATCTATTGCACGGACACCGAACAAAACGGAGTTGTTGAAAGACTAAACCGAACGTTAGTGGAAGTCGCAAGAACAATGTTAATCAATGCTAAACTTCCAGACACTTATGGGCGTGTCGATTCATCGCATGCTATACTCAAAACCGCTCTATGATCACAAAACGCCACAACAAAACTCCTTTCGAGCTTGTCCACAACTACAAACCGAACCTCAAACACTTTCATGTATTTGGATCCCTTTGCTATCCGAATAATGATCGTGATGATTTTGGAAAGCTCAAAGCCAAAGTCGATATTGAGTCTTTATTGATATCGTGACAATTCTAAAGGTTTCCGAACTGAATCGTCGAACCAAGGAGGTAATGGAAACGATTCATGCTCATTTCGATGAACTCACGGAAATGGCTTCGAGTATAACAACTTAGAACCCGACACAACCGCTTAAACTTCCTCAACCCCATCATCACCGAAGAAAGCCCTCGCCTAACTCACAACAAATGGAAAGGTTATTTGCTCCTCCGCTCGTGACGATATTGATGAACGTGCTCTCGGTGTATCCACTGCTCACCGCACAACCCGATAATATTCCTATACCGATACACCGCTACAACAACCATCGCTGAAGATGCACCTACACCAATTGACTCCAACACAACAGCTTGAACACACCGCCCAACAATGATGAACCAAATGATGATATTCTCGAATGAAGTACCCCACCGCAGATTTTGATCCAAATGCGTTCTTCAACCCGCTTGCCAATGAGATCGCCGCACTGTGATGTCGCGAATCTTCAACAAACCATTTGAATCCTCGAATCGCACAATGTATACCAACATCAACCTCTACACATAGATGGACTAAAGACCATCCTCCGCTAACATTATTGGCAACCCGAATCAACCGCCGTTACGAGACAACGTCTTCACTCGATGGTGAACACCGCATTTATGCACTCACCGTATGCCAATCAACCTAAAACATTAAAGACGCAATGACAAAAGACAACCGGATTGAATCCATGCAGAAGAACTCAACCAATTCAAACGCCTTGAAGTATGGAACGGTTGAAAGACCAACAGGGTCTACGCCATTGGTCTAAAATGGATTTGGAAAACAAATTGATGTCAAGGAATGTCATCCAAACAAGTCACGGCTAGTTGCTAAGGGTTATCGCGTGAAGAAGGGATAGACTTTGAAGAATCTTTTGCTCTGTTGCTCGCCTTGAGGTCGTTCGATATTTCTCGCGTCACGCTCATATGAACATGACGGTTCATCGATGGATGTCAAAACGGCGCTTTCAATGGGCAACTTAAAGAAACGGTCTATGTCACCAACCGATGGATTCATTGATCCCGAGTTCCCGAACCATGTCTACAAACCGAACAAAGCCCTTTATGGTCTCAAACAAGCCCCTGCATGGTACGATAAGCTATCATCCTTCCTCATTGCCAATAATTTCACCAAAGGCTCGGTTGACCCAACTCTTTTATACAATATCACGGGCACACATCTTAATTGTTCAAATTTACGTGGATGACATCATTTTGGGTCTACACATAAAAGTTTTCAATCGCTTTTGCAAAACTAATGAAGAAAAATTTTGAAATGTCCATGATGGGTGAACTTACGCTCTTTCTAGGACCGCAAGTTCATCAATCACCCCGTGGTATTTTTCTCGAGTCACCCAAATATGCCCTTGAATTGTTAAACAAATTTGGAATGAAAACTCGTGATACTTATGCCACACCAATGACTCATACCAAGAAGCTAGATGTCGATTTACATGGAAATTAGTTGACCCCACCAAATACCAAGTATTATTGGGTCCCTCATGTATCTAACAGCAGACCGATATTGTCTTTGCCGCTTATCTATGCTCCCGCTATCGATCGCGACCAACCGAAACCCACCTCTCGAGGCTAAAAGAATCCTCCGATACATCAAGGGAACCATTAATTGGGATCCGTATCCGAAGGATTCGGTTTTGAACTAATCGCTTTTCGACGATCACGCAGGATGCTTAGACTCAAGGAAAAGTACTTCAGAGCTCTACAATTTCGGTGATAAACCGTGTCTTGGCAATCTAAGAAGGTGATTGTACATCGTCATCAACCAAGCGTAATATGTAGCCATGTCTCTGTTGTGCTCAAGTCATTTGATGAGAACACAACTCAAAGACTATGGTTACGATTTGATGTAATCCCGATGTATCATGACAATCGGAGTGTTATTGCAATCTCGCAACTCGCTCAAAGACTCAAATCAAAGCACATCGATCTACGCTATCATTTCATCAAGGACCACGTGGAATGTGGTACCGCTGAATTATACTTTTGGTATCGAATACCAATTGGCGATCCGCCACCAAAGCCTTGCCTCCCGCTCGGTTTAATGAGTTGGTCCACCGAATTGGTATGAGGTGTTTGACTCAAGAGGAACTGGATGACCTCTTAAAACAGTTTTAAAACCTGTCGAACACCAAAACCTCTTTTGTAAATAAATTTTCAAAAACAAAATACAAAAATATAAAATCCTATAAAAACAACAAAAATATTCTCCTAATCTATCTTTCTTTCAACATGGCAAGTACATCTCTTCCGTCAACACTTTTATCTTTCAAAATTCAGTATTTTTACCGATCAAGTGTTGAGGGGGAGAAAATAATCCATTAACTGTTTCAAAACATCTGTGTACTTGCATGTTATCACATCTCGGTTGATTCTTTTACAAATGGTGGTACACTTTCGATTCAAAGACACCTTGGACTTTAATTAACAACCTTTCATTATTTTCTCAAGTCGAGGGGAGTGTCGCCAAGTTTCTTTCCCAAAATCTTCGCTTGGTAACCAAAATGGAAGTTAAAAGGCTTTGTGTGAAAAAGGAAAAGGTGGAGGACTATAACCGCCAAAACCTTAAAGTTATTTTATACAAAATACTCCACCCACCACATTTATTCCCATCACATTAAATATTTCACCTAATATCATCCACGGTCCATATTCGCTTTACAAACCGTGCTTTCGATTATCAACTGTAAGTGTTTCGTGTTCGATCATGTTTTTAAACAATGGTTTTGAATCTCATGTAAATCCTACGGCTAAAACGTGTTCTACGCGTGATTTGGTGTTCTACGCTTATGCGTAAGAACACACAATCAATACGTGTGTGTTTGGGGTGAAATGATTGTGTCAAAACGCTCATAATACATCAATGATACTTTGTTAACCATCAAAATCCACCCGATTCACTAATTGATGATTTTTGAAAATTAGGGTTTATAAGTCGAATGGGTGTTTTCAAATGTGAAGTGTTTTGGTCTAAAAGACTGTTGGTTATGCTTTATGTTGTTGAATTGATGATTTATAGTCTATAGCCACCCGTAAACACGAATTGGTCATCAATTCAAACTAGGGTTTAAAGTTCATAAACTTTGGGTATTTTTGATTCACCGCATAATAAGTGTTAAAACTTGGTCTACATGCTCTCACAACTTCTATGATATACCGTAAAAACTTTGGTGCATAATCCATGGCTAGATTTGATACGCCGAGAATTAGGAGTTTAGTCTACGCGTAAGATATTCTACGCCAGAATCGCTCAACTATGTAAATGTGATTTGATTTGTCTTAAACGAATGTTATATGTTTTAACTTTGTTGAAATGATGATTTATTTCGTGCTTGCAACACGTAATATTCGTAATCAAGGTGGTTATTAATCACGATAAGGATCACCTTACGTAGCTTGTTATGCGAAGACTTGTCTTACGCGTAGCTTCTACGCCTAAGGTTCTACAATGGACCACGCGTATCCCGTGAAGGATATGCGTAAACAAAGACTCCTCACGCATAAGGTCAACTCTCACGAGTAGCCTTACGCTGAAGGTAAATATATGCTCACGCATAAGCTCTACGCATAAGGTCTCCTTTTCCCACGCTGTAACATTTCTTACGCCAGAAGATAGATTCTACGCGTAAGTTTACGCCTAAGCATATATCATTCTGCTCACGCATAACTTTGCCAAAACTACGCTTATCCTCGGACTTACCTTCATGATGAATTGTTACTTGTACAAACTTGTAAATAAACTAATCATATCATCACGAATCCAAAATGTCACTAATAAACTTAAATCGTCTGATATATTGTGAACAATAAGTGATAAAATAAACTTTAAAACTTAAAGTTAACTAACTCACTAAACATTTCACGATATCATTGAACTATTGAACATACAAGTGACTTAGGACTCAGAATAATCATTATCACTATACATTCAATAACTAGACAATAAGACCTTCGTTGACTAACATTATGTCTTTCGATATGTTGGTTCTTTTGGCTAATGTTATTTCGATCACGACATGGTCGAACAAATGAATGTGGATGCACCAAGTTCTCTCCATTGTCGATATCTATCCTCATGGCTATCCAATGAAGATAGGAAAGAATAACCTCCGTGTTGACTTTGACACCCTCACTTGCTCAATCTTCGTGTCTTATTGCTATTGATATTCTCGAGGACTCATCCGATCGTAACATGCTTACACACTCGCAACTGCTCCTCGAGATCTACATCCAACAGCCTGGAACACTATGGAAAGGGTCAAAGGACAAACCGCGACGGTGACTCAATCACAAACAAGTCACCATTACACTGCAGACTTAAGGGTCGTTCTCCTAATTCTCAAGTCGATCCAACCAAACTATATGCCTCACCGTCAAGAGCTCACTCTCCAATTCTTAATCGATATCGGTTATGACGAGGCTACAGGAGTAATCAACAAGCACTCACGTAGAGCTTAAGAGTATTCCTCAACCCCGAGAACTCTCTACATGATCATCACCAAGTCTATTTCGGTCGACACGGCTATGAGCACCCCAAGCTCATGGAACCGCAAATATTCGGGCATTGGTCAACAAGAAACACATCGCTATCGAAGCTCGATTTGGGATGACATGATGTCATTTCTCAACAAACTTGGCTCAAAGATTCCCTACATCGATATACCAAATTGTTGATCCGAGAGCACTTGACTTCATCCCGACATTCCCAAGAGGCTCAATGACCCCGACAATCACGACATGTTGACGGAACCTATTCTCTCCGCCGTAATCAAGGAAACGCTACAAAGAAACAAGGTGTGTCGTCGCTGATTTTCTTCTAATCAAGATGTCGAAAGCTCGAATCGCATAAAAGGTATCCGAAGCCAAACAAGGCAAAGTTGGTCATCTCGACGAAAATCTTCCGTACACCTGTAAGGAGAACCGTAAAAGGAAGTGCCGAAGTGTCACAAGTACAGATAGTCAAAGGAATGTTCCAAAGAAGAAACCTATTCCAAAGAGGAAACCCACCCCTAAGAAGAAAGTTCCTTCTCTCGAAGCCACTCCGATCCTTTCACTTGAACCGCAAAGACACCTCGTGGACGAGGACTCGAGGCTACCGACACGTATGAAGAGATCACATCTCTCTAAACCGCAAAGGATGAAAATCCTCAAGATCAAAACCTCCAAGTCCTCAAACTATTAAAGGAAAAAGAAGACTATCGCACTTGTACCTCGTGATGAAAGCTCAAGATGAAGAAGAGCAATTGGATCATGCATACAGAAGAAGTTTCACAAAGTCGACACCTTCACAAGGTCAAGAATTTGCTAAAGATCAAATGGGTGGCCCGAGGATCAAGTGGAGTCGCCCACTCTAAACCATCTCCCGATGCGTTAATCAACCCGATAAAGGAGTCGGTGCCACCACTCTTTCGCAACTACAACAAACTGTGGAGGACACTATTGAGTATGATTTTGAGAAACAGTAATCGAGAAAGAAAAGTCTAAGGATGACGAGGATGATTACTCAAAGTTTCTTCTAGACAACCCAACACACTCAAAGGAGAAAACCTCAAACTCCTAAGGACATGAAGTCTCCTCATGTCTCCTCATCATCGGACTCTTCATCTCATTCATCACCACCACCATCAACAAAGTCAACCGATCATCATCCAAACCGTGAAGAAACCACCTAAATCTTGGATTTTCAAACACATGCAAGAATTGTGAAAGTGTCAAACAAGTTAGAAAGAAGGACATGCTTCAAAGAAAACTTAATTGGTATGTCAACAAATGCAAGACTTACATGATGAGAATGACGAGATGCGGAAAGATAGGAAAGCTATTCAGAATTCATGAGAAGTCATCGTCGAGGAACTAAATGAAATGATTGAAGGTTACACTCAAAAGTACCTTCGTGATATCGCTCCAAAAGTCCAAAAGGAACCGGAGAAGTCGAAGAGAACAAACCCACAAGTTTCTTCTCGACATCGCCCCGTGTGACTAGAGAAGTATTCTCCGCATAACTCACCCTAACATCGCCGCATTGGTTAAACATACAATGGCCAAAGAAGTCGATCTCTCGAACTCGAGTTAATCGCTAAACTAGTGATGCAAATGTCAAAGCGATCCGAACGCTTACTCGGATGAAGCTAAATTTTTCAAGGTCTACTTGCTTTTCAACTCGCTCATCATGCAAGGAGTCACCGATCAACCCAAACGCCAAGAGATGACGATGATAAGGATAAGGACTCGCACCTAAACGCCGAAGCGGCCCGTCAATCCACATCTATGCCACCTCCACCACGGACTTCTTCTCAACATAAGTCTCCTCCACCTCGGTCTTCATCGATAAACCTCGGACGATTCCGAGTTACCACCCCGACTCATAAACCGGTGATCACTTTGAGTATACGGTGGTGACGATGAAGAGGTCCTCGAGCCCCGACAACAACCCACCTCACCCAAACAAGTGCAGTAAACCAAGCTTCATCATCAAAGCCTTCCAAAAGAAGAAACAGACGACTCAACCGAGTCGTATCATGGCTAGATGACGATAAAACCAAGAGTTTGAATGGTTCTCCACACTTGTCAATCAAACTCCCTACCCGATGAAGGTCAAGAATTGGTAGATGGTTCAACAATGGAGCATGCAAAATGTTGCAAGAAAAGTTCCATGTGAAGAAAATGACAAAATCAATTGAAGCGAATCAAGAATGAAGCTTTTCAACTATGGAAAGACAACAAAGCGCCTCGAGGTCGAATATCATCTTGAGAACATCGCCGAGCTATGTCCAACAACATGGATTGGCTCAATCCGAAGCAAACATTGACTTCACACAAAGGGACAACCTCCATACTACACCGATCGACCAAACCTCTACCGACCATTGGCCAAGATTTAACCAAGGATTCCTTCCGATATTTCTTCAACAAAGACCGAATTTCTTCTCCATGGTGGCGATGGTTCGAGAAAATACACTACATCATTGACTCTTCCATTCCCAATGCCATTTACTCTAATCGATAGCTATCGAGGAACGTGCAACTCACTTGTTTTCGACAACGCAAGCATACGACCAAGATGCATTGTATGGGATTCATCATTGGCCCGAACGTCAAGAATCTACTACGTGTCGCCGGTTCGTAAGTCTCAACATGAAGTGTATAGCTCAAGGACATCGTGGCCATCAAACACATTGATCTCAAGTCTAAGTGGGACTACACATTCTTAAAGAATATCATAGTCAAACGACAAGATGAACAGACTATGGATTCTCCAAAGTCGACTTTGAGAACTTGTCCTCAACGACATCAAGACATGTATCTTGCCAAAGTATGTGGTCGATGAGACAATTCTCGATCAAGTTCAACGTGAATTTATCAAGTCGGCTCTCATCTTCATTAGACGATCGTGATCAAAGAACGTGTCAAGATATCCGATGGTCGTTGAATCATATCGTAAACGTAAACTTCACTCCACCACGCCTGATCTTCCCGACATCAACCGCCTTAAACAACTCACGCCATCAAGAAACCTTTCGGCGTTGTTTACCGCAGTGAACTTCAAGAAACCGCTTAATGGCGGTAGTGAGCTCCACAAATTCGGGATCATACCTTGAAGATGGTTAGGGATGGATTGGCATGATTGAAGGATATACGCATGAAAGTTGGGAATCCTAAGCACCGAATTCTCGTGAAAGGAGGGATGTGAGACGATCATCACCTTGATTGATGAACGGTTGTTCGAAGGACGCCTCACGATTTGAAAGCTATGTTGGTGGTCGACTCAGAGGAACATCATCGGCTTTCAACGCCAAGCGCACACGGAATATCACCGCACTTCCCGGTACCCTTAAATGGTTTCCTTCTTATAATTTTGGATGTGTGATTACATATGTGAATGGCTTGTGCACACATAACAGCTGTACAACCCGTAATTGTCAAGAAAGGACCCCGTGGTACGCCCTGCCACAATCCTTATAAAAGGAGCGAAAGCTTCTTATTTTGAGTAAAACCTATCAAACCTTTCATTTTCAAGGTTTTGCTCAAAAGACAAGTACTTCCCATATGATTTTCAAAACCTCAACCGCTTATATCACTAGTTGAGGGAGTATTTGAATTAAAACTTTGTTCACAAATTGTTCACAGTGGTCACTCTTCCGCAACACTCAAAATGGTCATATTTATTCTCAAACGCTTCAAAAATAACATTTTCATATGCCATTTTGAGGGGGGAGAAAATTGTGTGATAAGAAATATGTTGTACAAAATGCAAATGAATCTGTACTTTGACTTAACCAACGAATCGACGGTACTAAACCTGTTTGTAACTCGAAAAGACTTGTCCCGGACGGTAATAATTTCAAGCTAGTTCGCTAGTGATGTAAACGTGTCTCGCAAAGGACTTGTCCGAGTAGAAAGTACCATTCGAGAAACTTTTGATAGACATGAACTCGACGGGTTTGACAACCTTCCAAGGTTTGTCTACACCTTCAAGGTAGTTATTAGAGCTAGTTGTCACCTAAAAGTCGACAATGTATCTCTTTAACTATTCAACGTAACCGTGTCTCGGAGATTGTCTATCTTTAGTGGATCAATTCAAAAGTGCGCTCTTTCCTCATCGTGCATTTAACCATTAAAACTCTTTAGCACATGTGGAGGGGAGTATTTATGCAAAACTTATCTCTCACAATGGTTCAAACATGTTTTTCATTTACAAACCCTTTGAGAGATATTTTCACATACAAAGGGTTTTAATGGCAAACATAGGTTAGTCATGGAGTTATAAGGTGACTAAGGTTAGGAATAACTGTCCTATGATCCGCCAGAGTCGGAGGGATCTACCCAAGGACACTACCATTAGTTAGTGTTAGAAGTCCTTAGGAATGATTATAAAAGGAGAAAATGAGAATCGGAGAAAGAAGGAGTTGAAGAATCAAAAGAAATGTAAAGTAAAGGGTGAAAAGAAATAGCCCTCCAGATTATTCAACTTAGGGCGCATAATCGGGTTCAATTCATATGCTACTTGGTTGTCACTTAGTGACACCGGTATTGAAGATTAAAAGTCGTCATGGACCCAAAGGATGCATGCACTAAACCTTCTTAGCCACTCAAGTTTCTCTCAATGTAAACTTGTTTCATTCTCACGTGGAACCCTACATAATCTATTGGCTTTCTTAGAGATCACCGGTATTGAAGAAGGAGACCTCTCCCTAGTCTCCGCTCAGAAAACCAAAACGCACTATTGAGTCTAGAGCCATGAGATTCATCAAAAGATCTCTTAGAACACTTGACATTTAATCACTTGAAGATCAACAAATAAGATCATCGCTGGTTCATATCGAGTCCTTCATGCATCTTTGCAACTGTCGAGAACATTCATGAGAGGTTCACATCCGTGATCCTCAATGATTGAATGGAAACTCCGCCAGGTCAACATCAAAATGTACCGACAAAGAAGTCATTTCGGTAACTCCCCGTGGATTACGCGGAGTGTGTCTCAAACGGTCTACATCAGGAGGTGATGCTTCGTACCTCACCGACTATCTCGAATCAGATGTACTTCGTACATCGCGTTATCTCACTTGTGGGACTCCGGTCAGAACGGCCTTTGTAAGAATTAGAGTTGTGTTTTCACACTATGTCGTTAACACCTCAAGTTCAAACTTGTAAGTGCCGAAACCGCTTATTACTAACCGCTTGAAATGTTTTCTTATGGAAGCTCGAGCGGGATGATCGTGTCGATTCTTCTCATGCTCACGCCAACATCAACACTAATGGAAGTTCTATTCAAAAGCAACACAACCGGCGAATGATTCTTCGTCAAACCAAAGAATCTACAATGATAAAGATTTAAAGAACTTCATCAAGATTGAATTCCAACGCCATAGAGCGTGTGAGCATGTTGAAGAATGACGTGGAGACACTGGAGCAACAAGGCACTGAGGCGCATCGATGCGCATAACAACATACTATCACTTTCACCACAAAGAACAATGATCAAAGAACAAAGTCAAAGATGACGCCAAGCATAACTGCTCAAAGATAACGATCTCTACACCGGGAGATTGTTCAATCAAGGCAATTCCTCTCACAAGAAAGAAGAATGTCGAAGACGCCACGCCTACTATTACATCAACGCCTTCATTGCTTACATTCATATATACTGAGGGAGATTGTTGGAATCACTCCTAAACAAGATTTCAAGTATTTATATTTCATATGTAATAGGTAGCTTTATTATGGCCTTTATGTTTGTTTAAGGTCAAGCTTATGTAGAAGGCCCATAAGCTTGATCCAAGCCCAATAAGGAATAGGAAGGAGAGGAGTGTTGCCTAGCTCCTTGCCTATATAAACTCTTGTAAACCCTCATTCGAGGGTTGGTTGTTCAAGTTTTCTTTTCTTTCACATACATCTTCTCATAACCGTATTATTGCTTAACGTGTGTATGTGTTAGAGCTTGCTCAATCGCTTTATCTCTTCTCTTATAAGCTTGTGTTGTAAAACTTGTGACCTAACAAAGTGAAGGTTGCCTCACAAGACTTATGGAGATTATTCCGATTGTTCGGCAAGAGTTTGTTCTTTGGTGTTTGCAATTCATCAATTAACATACAACAGGTGAACAACGACGATTTTCTCAAACAACGTTAGTTTTTGTAAGTCCTACTTCAATCGCATTTGTTCAACAATCTCAAATATGGGAGTGGTCCAAAGCACCGTGCTTAATAGGTTCCATTCAGTGGTTGCCTCACAAGACTAACGATATGTGCCTTATAAGGATATTATCTCAAATACGGTAAAGATCGGATATATCCTTATAAGGATATTAATAATATATGTTGTTCCCGTATCACAAATAGCAAAACTATAATTTCATGCTAAGTATGATCCATGACTAAAGCAAAGTAGTTGAAAACTAAGTTTAAACAGATAAGTAATTTAAGTACACGAGATTTTTCAACGCTTATATTCTTATTAAAACGAATCAAAAATAATATTTTACCCAAATGTTTGTGGAACAACACTGGGATTCAATGACAAGTATGTTGTGCACTCTCACTAAGCTTAGGCTAAGTCTAAGCACAACTATCAGGAACCACTGAGATATCTCAGGGACATAGTCGTATTTGGAGGAGTGAAAGTTGCTTGTGTGTGTTTTTCACAATTAATGCACAAGCTTTTTTTCACTCCTACCTTATGGCTATTTGTAAAAGTATGAATTTAACTATATCCTAAAAGACAAACTGACATAAGCTATAGAGACAAAATACTTATGCATTTTGTTTCTGTTTACAAGAACCTATTTTAGGTAACAGACAAGTTAGCTTTCTGGTTGTCAGTGATGACACTGATCTTGGTTGTTAGCCTTTTAGGGAAAGTTTGACTTATGGCAGATAAGAACTCCTCCTTATAAGCTCAAACTTATCCCGCCTTGTCCCGCCCATTCGTCAGTCTTCTAGTCTTCAGTCTTGGTCTTCAGTGATCATAGTTGATGAGGAGTTATGGGATTCAGTGAGTTATTGTCATCACTCACTTAACCCATCATCTTCTTCTTGGCCCAGTCTTCACCCCTTGAGTTTCGCCTTACTGAGCGGAGAGACTTCTTCTAAGTCTCGTTCTGAGTATCCTGAAGATGACTTACTGAGTGACTATGCGCTCAATGACCTATTAGTGTTTAAAGTTATAAACACTTAGGGTATTTTTTATTCAAATCCTAGAATTAAGGGGTTTGGGTATTCACTGAACCCAACAGTCTCCCCCTATTTGGATATACAAATAGCCTAAGTGTTTTGATCGTTATAAGTGAGCAAGAGGCTTCTTCTTACACTGAATGTACAAGTAAGCATAATAAAGAACACTGATCTAACAATAATACATCATTTATTCATAGTCATTACAAGTTCCTATTAGCTAGTACAAAAGTAAAATGATAGATGTTGTTGCAGTGATGTCAGTCCATGTGGTAACCAAGTGCTTTCAGCTTCGGCTTCTTAGAGAGGAGAGTTTCTTTATCAGGATGGTCTTTTATCTTTGTATTCAGGTCAGTGCAAAACCTGATGTTCTCAGGGGACTTGATTTGAGATGCCACCGTCAAGTAACTTACCATTGAAGCAACACCAGCCAAGTCAATGTCGCTCCATCTCTGAAATGCAGGGTTTCCATAGACATCAATGAAGAAGAGTCCTCTCTCAGGCTGCTCAATGACTAAGTTATTTAAAAACTTTACACCTTCAAGGAGTTATGTGTTGCAATCGAATCCAGGGACTTTGGCTTCCGATTCAGGTTCTATCATCTTTCTCTTTCCATGGGATGATTGGGATTGAGTGCCTTGAGCTTCAGGGAGATCAGATTGAATTCCAAACTCAGTGGGCGCCTTCCTTAGTCTTTCATACCTTCTGCTTAAAGATTTCATCAGGTCTTTGACAACCAAATTTCTCTTCTTCTCTATTATAGGACCAAGTTCATCCAATTCAGTGATCCTAAAGTCAGTGAACTTTAGAGGATCATGAACTTCAAAGTACCTCTTGTCCACTCCCCCGTAGACATTCATCGCAACTGGCTTGGAGTTAGGAATGATCTTTACATCAGTGATAGGCTCAGGGTATAACACCTTAAAAATTGGAATAAAATTTTAATTAGATTTTGATTATATCATAAGTTGAATAAATAAATAAGTAATATAAAAACTATGTGTTAAGAAATAAAATACAACAAAATTAAAACCCAAACAAACCTAAGCCCAACCCAAATTTTGTAAACCCATATTAGACAACAAAAAAAAAATATTCGGTCCATCCTTCTCCCTCCAAAAACGTTTTACAGGGAAAAAAAAGGAGAGAAGGAGAAAACTCTAGCCTCCATTGTTGTTTTTCAAGAAAACTCAAAGAACCAAAAATCAATTCTAATTTTCGAAGCATAGTAAGGGTAAGCAATCTTTTCTCCTCATTTCCTATAATTAATTATGTAACTCCCAAGATGAATTAGGGTTTATCAAAATCTCAGTAATTAAGTATGTTTGATCATTAAAACATAATTAGGGATGTGTTAGAGGTTTAATCTTGCGTTGGTTAGGGTTAGATGTTCTTAAAATCGGAATTATGATGCTGTCCAGAATTTGGGTTGAATTCAAAGGGGTCTAAATTGATGATTCTTGCATGTTTTTGAGCGATTCTTTAGCCTACATGATGCGTGTTTTATCGACCATGTCTTAAATTTATAGTGTCTCATTATACCTATGGTCTACCCTAGTGCACTAATTCAAGTGGTATGCCGGTCGCGTGTAGTGTAGTAATTGGTAAAGCCGAGGTCGTCCCAAGAGCTATGTGTGTTGGATTATTACTAAGTCTAGTGTCACGATTTAATAAAGGTTTCGATAGGATTTAATTAATTAAACTACTAATGCAGTAATAAAATAAAGCGAGATAAATGGATAAAGGAAATCAATAGAGAATAGTGGTGCTAACCTAGTAAATCCTCCTAGCTAGTTATGTCTACGCCTACTTACTTCCAATTACTTGGTGGGGTCAAATTCGAGAGGACAACATTTGGTCAATTCGCCTAACCTATCAAAGAAAGACGCCACCACGGGAGAAATCATGCGCACCATCATAAGTCCTATTGTTCCCGGTCCCTGCCAAGTCATTAAGTACCGCTACATGCTAGATTCATAATAGTGAGTGCCCGGCCGTTAGGAACTTAGACACTACACCCCCAATTCTTAAGTTCATCCAAACGATAGGTGATCAGTTGGTCAATCGCACAAGTAGAAAGGGTCGTTAGTTGGTCATATCTTACCCTTCCGCCTTAGTCCGCTCACCTAGGGTCGCTTGGTCATATCTCCTAGGCACTGGCCATCACCGCCATTCAAAACTACCGAACCAAGGGTGGCTACCAATGAACTATGCATGCATACACTTAGAAATGATTGTATGGAAGTAAAGGTAAACGCAAACAAAACAATTATGAATCATAACTAGGCTAGCACCAAAAGATGCTTAGCTCATATTAATCATGCAAATCAATTCAATATTCAAAGGTACGAAATACATGAATTGAAAGTAAAAGAAATATAAAACGCTAATGCCATCGTGAATGGAGTGACTTCTCCTTGAAACAACTCCGTATGCTCCCCTAGACCGCCTTGAGCTTTCTCCCACGCTCGTGAGTGTTGTGTGGAATGGGATAATTAGAAATGCCGGAATTCGTGGGGTATTTATAGGCCGGATTCGGGTTACGTGTAACCAATATAGGAGTTATGCAGTAACCTTCTATTTCTTCGTAAATGCACTAGATTCGCCGGTTACTGGCAGAACCTTATTAGTGGTTATGCCGTAGTCTTTAGTAAACTCGTTACGCCGTAAGTGATGCAAGAGTTACGGCGTAAGTATCGTGGCGTGGAACCTCATTTGACCTAATGTAGTTACCTCAGAACCTTTGGGAAGAGTTACCGTAACCTTCTCGATAAGTTTGCATTCGAGTCACGCAATAGTTACTACAGTAATGTGAGAGATGAGTTACGCCAGAACTTCTTCAAAATAGCATACCGTGATAAATCTTTAGATATGTTTCCGCCGTCTCTTTAGCTCCAATGCTCAGAATTTACCCGAAAGTGGAAAACAATGGAAAACAAGCGTAAATCCATATAAATGATATAAATAATGAGCATTATCGGGGGGAAATGACACTTAATATTCAGGACTATTTGATGTTATCACTACATATAAGTACTTTTCGTGTACATTCTGAATATGTAAGCCTTGTTGCAATTGGAGACATGTAGCTATGATTTTTATACTTTACAAGTTAAGGTGTTAAATCTAAGAAAGCTGAGTAAAATTTTGGGTTGGGGTATTTGATTTTTCATGAACAAACCATAAGGAGTTTTGACCTTTCCTTTTCCAGTTTTGATATTTAAGATATGTGTGACCCCTGAGAATTTTGGTTTGATTTATGGAGTAGTGTGAGTGTGATTTTCTGGGCTATACTTTTGGTGTGTGTAATTCTGGGTAAGTTCTGGACAGGTCTGGACTTATGATTTTCCATAGGCCATTTGACCTGGAAATAAAATCCCCCAAAATTTGGAGAGTCTCTTAACTCATATGGGAACCCCTGGGAATTTTCTTAATTTTATTTTAGCTAAGTAAGTATTCTATAAAAATTGCTAAAGTCTGGTCCATATTTGAAATACTAAAAGACATAAATTTATGAACTTGAAACTAAGTTTAAATGGGAGATAAGTTAAACATGATTTATAAATAGAACACATATGTGATTTATGGTATGTCCTAATGTAGATTTAGTGTATTGGGAACGTTGAGCTTGCTTGTGTGCCTTACTCTTACGCACACACATTTGAGGTACATATATTCTGTCATTTCAGTAATGACACATCTTTTCTCTCATGACTCTTGTCCATTTTGATATTCGATTCGTATTCTCCTTACTTTGAATTGATATGATCCATTTAATATGATTCGTTTTGCTATGACCCTTTGATTTGATATTCAATTATTTATTCGTTTGATATGTTATTCGTTTGAGATCACTTATTGATATGATTCTATTATATGATCAGTTTGATATGATATGATTTTTTTTGTTTGGTTACCCGAGCTAACTAGCCATGGAGGTACCATGGTCATGTCATTGATGCACCAATGGCATGACACTATCTGGGGCAGTGTGATTAGTCCCCGGCATTTCCTTATGATATAATTATGATATTTTCGCACTTGGCCATTATGATTACGTATGTACAGTCTCGCATTGGCATATGTATATTTGATTTGTTTTGCAGGGAGCGTATGGATGCATCCTAGATACTCAGTTCAGTTTTGGTGATGTGGTGCATTTGTGCAATACACCCCCTCACATTTTGTTACATTTGGGCTAGCTACCCATGTACACTTTGATATGATTTGATGGATTTGATATGATACTGGTTATGATATATGATTTGTAGATTTGGCTATTGGAGTATCTCCTTTAGTAGTAGGTGCTCGTGGCAACATTCTGATTTTGGTTATTATGTGACTATCTTATATTTCGATTCATTCGCTTACTATGCCTATTCAAATATTCGATTGACTACTTATTCACCAAGATTCTTATGTGATTCGCTTGACTATCGGACTCATGCTTGATTCATTTGGTTATTATACTCGCCTTGATTCATTTGATTTACTATGCTTTCACCTATTTCGTTGGTTGCCGTTTATACTTGATTACCACTTCATCCATTTACCGAGCTATTATATGATTATTGGATTCAAGTGTTGACTATGCTATTATATGATTATTGATCCATCTGTTTACCATGCTGGTATATGATTACACGATTTCTCTGTCTACCATGTTAGTATGTGGTTACCTGATCTGTTAGTGCAAATATTACGATATTTAATCTATACATTCTCATTTGTTTTGTTGATGACAAACATGTAACTTGTAATACATAACGTAAAATGTATAACTTACTTGTAATTATATTTTGTCTCAACATACTCTCAACACCTCTCGATGATTCAAGTCCTTGTATGCTACAACACAGGTTCGTACATGTTTGTTATGTTGCGTTATGATCAAACCCCCAACAAACCATTAAAACATGTTTAATTAAATAGTTTATGTATAACAACTAGTGTTTACATATTGGGTAAATATATACATAACTAGTATGTATTATAATGGGTAATATAAATGGGTAGAAACTTAAGTATTTGACCCATTGACCAAATACATTGAATGTAGTTGGGTAAAACCCAAAGTCCAAGACCCATACCCAATGTCTAGATACATTGTACCTTGGTGGGCACTCAAAACCATGGACTAGATGCATTGCATTTTGTAGATACATTGAATCTACTTGGTACTCATAACCCATGACCCATGACCCAAAACCCATGGGTAAAGGAGTGTCCCACTGATCCCAAGAATACATCGGACGAATCCTCAAGGAGGGATCCGGGATCCGGGAACAGCTATTTTTCTTCTATAAATAGTGAGCCATTTCTTCATTGTTTTACGCACCTTCACACATAGTCTCTCTCCACCATCTCTAGCATATTTAGATCATTAGGAAACATGTAATCCACCCTCATCACATATGATCATAATGCTTCTAACTTTCATTTGTTGTAAGCATACTCCCGAAGTGATCCTCCAAAGCAAGCCTAGAGATCTTGCACCATTACCTACTGAAGTGATCACCCATCACAAGCATACAAGCACATGAAGATCTTCTACAACAAGCTTGGGAAACTTGTCATCTTCATTCATAGAAGACTAACTACATCATGCTTTGTGTTCTTGATGTTTAGTTTAGGACTTCATATCCATTAGACATATTTTCTTGGATATTGTCTAGTATCATATTCTTGTATCTATGACTAGACTAGATGGTTTATGTGTTTGTGCCATAAAACACAAGGTTTTTTATGTTGGACCACAAAACATAACGGGTATCATAGATGTGTCGTACATCTATGACTGGACTAAATGGTTTATGTATTTGTGCCATAAAACACAAGGTTTGTTATGTTGGGCCACAAAACATAATGGGTGCCTAGAAGTCAAGTCACAAGGCATTAGTGAAGGGTGCCTAGAGATCGAGTCAAGTGCATTAGTGAAAGGTGCCTAAGGTGTACATTCGATATGGTGTGATTCGATGTACAAGATAGATTAGTATTCGGTCAAAGGATATTGATATCTTTGTTGATGTTGTTATAAGGAGTAGATTTCTTTTGGGGTTAGGTGTCGTGTAGTGTTGGGTAGTTTTTCCTCCATTGTAATGGAACTCGGTACTTAGCCTAGTACCGGATAAAGGGTAGGCGACGTTGTGGTAGGTGTGCTTCTCCTTTGTGAAAATAACCCGGTAGTTAGCCTAGTACCGGAAAAAGAGTAGGCGACGTTGAGAATGCTTCTCCGCCATAAGGAGTTGGTGTCTGTAGTGTTTACAAACTCGAGTAGGTGACTTGAGAGTGGAGTAGGCAAGGAAGGTGTCCTTGTAGCCGAACCACTATAAATCCTCGTGTTGGTTTGTCTATCCTTTTACTTATCGCTTTACTTTTATTTTTGCATTACATTGTTTATTTTCTATGTGGTTGATGTCTATATTTGTGATACATACTTGGTATTTCATATAGTCATAAACTATATTTAACACTTTACATATTATGACACGCTTGATCAAGAAAAAGCAATCGGACTAATAATGGTGAAACTTGATTTATAATGAACCATTAATCTTGCGGAATCTTATGTGATATTAAGGGGTTGGCCTTACTTGCCGTAATGCGTTAAATGCATCCTCGCGTCAAGATTAGCAAATGCAATGATTTATACTATATTTGATACAAAAGTTTTAAGTTTGAAACGAAAACGTATTCACCCCCCCCCTCTACATTTTCACAACCGGTATCGAGCTGGTTGGCTCTAGTTTTTAAAACAAATGGTTTTCAAAATGAGTAAGGTCCTTGTATCAATTTTTGGTGAAGTCAAGCATAATATGAAAAGTGTTTTGTTGATTTTTTCTTTGAAGTTTTGTTGTTAGATATCTTGTTAATCAAGCTTGAATAAAGGTAAAATGGGTAATATAACTTCACTAAAAGTTTACAAAGGTTAAACCTTTTCGCCGGGTCAAAACATGCATTTTTATATCTCGTGTCGATCCGCGGATCCTCGCTTACACTAGACGGATCCTCAAGCAAGGGATCCGTGGTCAGAAGACAATTTTTGTCTGGATTTCAAAAATTCATAACTAATTAACCGTAAGTCATTAGAAGTCGTGCCACCTATCATTTTAAAAGTATTTGAGTCTACTTTCATTTAAAAATGATTTCATAAACTGATTCAAAACAAAAATTTATAGAATCATTGATTTATAATAGAAAGTCATTTTTCAGTCATAACTTTTGCACAAACTTTTGATCTAATTGGAGACGGATGTTTTCGTTTTTGAATAACAATGTGTCCTCTTTTGAAATCAAGGTTTTGATCATATTTATAAATATAAAAGAAACTAATCAAGCTTGGTATACATGTTTATATTTAACACAAAGCGATGAAAAAAACTTTCGTATGCTATGCTATATGATAAATTGTCTTCCTTGCATTACTTGATTATTTGCTTATCTCAAATAGCTTTTATGCTTGTTTGATTGAATAACATATGTGGTTTCCATACCTTGCTATTCATTCTCTTGTTTGTCGTTTTAGTAATATTCTACTAATCAATGTGCTATTTGAAGGAGTGTTTGGGATAACATCTAGTTGTGTCGAAAATGTTAGGTTAAATACTTAGATAAGTCATATAAGTTGAAAAATGTTTAAAACATGTAATACACCAAATGGCTTTTTGATTACTTTGTCATGTGTGCAACATAAATTGTTTATGTGCTTATATGATTTCTTGTTTTCTTGTATCGTTTTCTAAGAACAACAAGAATGTACATCGGATCATAACCTACACTTGTGTTGATGATGTACTCTCCCGTTTTCCTTTTCATGATCGTTTTCCAAGCTTCATAGTAGGATTGACAACTTGATTATTTTATCCGATATACTCAAGTAAATTATTTTGCAACGCAAATATAATTGTTCATATCCGAAAGTCCAAACTCGAGCTTTCCAACAACATATGTTGAACTAGCTCATCCAACCATTTTTTTTTGTTCACCATATGGACAACTTTTAAATTTGTTTTTAACATGACGCCTTCGTCACCTTAGTTGTTTCAAGTATAATATTAATAAAAAACGAAGCAAAATATCATCATTGTTACTCTTCGATAGGCCATTGTAGGAATATAAATTTTCCTAACTTGAGAATGAATACTGGAGAACTTATTGCACTAGAAATTCAATTTGACCTAATAGTTGAATTGCTTCCTTGATAGAAGTTGGGTATGTGGAATCACCCGTTAAAATGGTCGTGTTTAGCCGTAATTGAGCACCGCTAACAATAGTCTCATATTCATTCTCTCACTTGAGAAATTTCTGCTCCTATGTTTTCCTAAAGTAATTTTACAATAGAAATACTTTGCATTGTCTTAGGATTATTAATCAAACAAGTTGTAAAATTAATTTTTCTTTTAGTTAATCACAACCACTTGCCTCATCAAGCGATTGTCTTGCTTTGATCGAGAAGAGCTACATGACTTCATAGACGAAGCTCATTGTATGCTAATCATCATCCGTAATAACTAGATTGTCCTAAACTAGCACCTCACAACTCTTTTGTCTTGAACACCATCATGTGATCTTTTATTTCAAGACACATACCTTGCATGTCATTGTTAGTGTAAATGATTTACTAATCTAGACCGTAAATTTGTTTTAGGCTTCTTGAATAGTGCTTGTTAAGTTTGCTAAACCTTTGTGTTATTTGTGAGCTCGATCTCATTTGATTGCCTATATGTGATCTCTACATGCCTCCTTGCTTTGCTTAACGTGTATACATGTGTGCTTGTCAGAAAAATCATTAGCTACCATCAATAATTTTCTTGATCATTTAAGTCCTTCTTCATGTAAGACACTTAATAGACTGAGTAATTTAGGATATGTAGGTGCTAGACCTTGCTAGAACCCAATCACCTCTTTTTTACCTCGTCTGTTAGCCGGATCCCTAGACTTATGCTAGCCGGATCCCTCTAGTGAGGGACCGGTGGAACCGTGGAATAGTAGGTACTTTGTCTCTTTAGATAATCATTTCAAATTTCCTTTTTCCCACACAAGCACTTGTTCAACACTTAGGATTATCAGTTTCTTATATGCTTATAAATGAGTTGCATTTATATGATTCTTTACGTGTTCTTTCTTTTCGTTTCATGATTTTATGTGAGCAATTTATCCCTTTGTATAAATATTTTCCTTTCATACTAACTCTTTTGGATTCTTGTAGGACGACAATGGTCGATTTCATCATCAAGTCAAGTTGTGCTCACTCGCACATTGTTTTTTTTATATTCCTAATCTTGCATCATCCTAATCATCTTACTCCACCAAGTCATCATGTCTACCACCTCTATTGAGACATCAACCAAGTCAAAGATTCACCTTGATACCTTTCATCACCATCCCTTGCTAATCTTGAGTCTCTTTATTACCTAGTAATACTTGACCTCTCATCACCTCTACCACAACTTCCATACCTCTAAGTCATGATGATGATTTCAATCATTATCACCGTGGATTGATAACGCTCCACACGCTATGTTGTCAAAAGCTCGGGGTCAAGGAAACTTCTTTTCTTCTTGAGCAAGTTTTATAACACCCTGAGGCAAGTAGTGAACCTAATCTTTGTAGTGTAGTAATTAGGGTAAGCCATGGTATTGATATCGCATCTCTGGGGAATAGGAATGCTAGTAAGGAGTTACTACGCTAAGGTTAAGGTTGAGGAAGATTATTTTTATCTTTTTGTTTTATGTTTTATGAAATGGAAAGGTACATTGAAAATCTCTTTTGTCTTAGGTACTTGGATTTAACAAGGGGGGTTGGTATTTCAAGGAAACCGATTACTCTACTATTATCTAATTATCTAAACTAAGGTTGTGGGAGTCTATGTCTAATTAATGTGTGCTCGTGGATGATAGTTTAAAGATGTGTTTACTTAGGTTGTATTATGTGTTTCCTTAATTATCTCCTATTGATGGTTGAGTTGTCACGCCTTATTCTTAGTTCGTTGTGTGTCTAAAGTTGTAGGGTATGCTTTCTCCCTAACTCTTTGAACTTACCAAAGGGTCTCGCCTACAAACCCACTAGGGATGATAAACTCCTACTCTAAGGCGCTCTTTGGATGGTTTAGCCTACAACTACTCGTGTAATTATATTCTAAGGTTCACAAAGATGAATCAAGCATTAACACAACGAATGACCTATCGCATTACTAGATCATTAATCAACTAAGATAAGAAACAACCAATCAATATTCAATAATTAAGTTTCATACTTCCTAAGCAAACACACAAATAAATTAGCCGGACATGGAGAACATGCAAGCATACACACAAATAATCAAAGACATAATTGAATTAATGAAGTAAAGACTTATCTTGATGTAAGATAGGGTTTAAAACCCTAAAATATTGTACAAGACACCTTAGGTTCGGTTTTAGGTTTTTACTCCAAAAGACTCTCCACAAAAGACTGAAAAATTCGGATTCTATATATAAGATTACATATGCGACGGCGTCACCTTATGTTTTGTGACGCCGTCGTGTCGCCGCCATTAGGGTTTCGTCTTGGCCACGTTAACCTTGCGACGGCGTCACCTTATGTCCGTGACGCCGTCCTCTTCGACTTTCCGACGTCGTCGGATTGCATCTAGGCCGCCCGAGTAGCGACGACCTACTCTTTCACAACTAGACGTCGTCACTTGAAAATACGAGTTTTGGGTTTCGGACCGTCACAACAATTTTGGGACGGCCGCCATTAGCACCGACGCCGCGCTTCTAATTTCAAAGAATCGTGAGTGTCTCGATTTTGACTTTGGCCATTTTTTCATATATTCGCCTTTTCGTCCAAATAAGTGCCATTCCAGATTTTGCCTTCAAGAGACCTAAAAGTGAAAAGGAACGATATTAAGCAATAACGGATACAAAAGTGATCAAATAAGGACTTAAACGACCCTTCAAAATGGTACCTTTTAAAACCTTATCAAATATCCCTACACTTGTTATTTGCTTGTCCTCAAGCAAATGTGCTTTTAGCCAATTAATTTATAAGTTAGGGGTCATGAAGCATTAATTCAAAACGGTCCACAACACATATAAGCCCCTCAAAAGTCATAACAAGCACGGAAATTACATACTAGCACCTCACATGGGGTGTTTGGATACTCACATCTCTCTCGGTGTATATATGAAATATAACAAATAGGAAATGGAAGATAAACACTCATTAACCGGTCCTAGTACATAGATTACCATAGGCTTGAGAATAGATCAAACCTCCATCGCTTACGTAAGCACCTAGGAAAGACTATCAAAGAGGTCTTTAAAGGGTTGTAATGTTAGGCTTACGGTAGGAAACAAAGGGTTTGGTGGGATAGGCTATTTAGTGGTGGCAAGTCAAAATCTCTATGTTAAATGCATATGAAGAATGGCGTTGCTAAGCCAAGACTCGACACTCTAAACTCTAGATAACCGAAATAAACAAACATAAATTTAAAGATAGATGTAGGATGGTAGCCCGTTTTTTTTTTTTTTTTTTTTTTTATACACTTTTACTCTACCATCCTCTACGATAACATCAAAATACTAGGGATTTATAGGCATATCCCTACACTTGAGTTTTTATTACTCTAACACTAATTTGACCCGATTTGAAAAGATCAAAACACTTGGGGTACATTATTACGCAAACAAAGGGAATTTGAAATTTTAACGCTCCCTTCCGTCATTTCATAAACTTTAACTTTTCCCATGAATCCCAATCGTCCCAAAATCGTATACAAAGGATATGACTCGACTTAGCAACTTATGCAAGCAACTAGATAATTGAACTAAGGGTTTAGGGGTGATAACAAACATTTGCACTAAAAGTGAGTGCATAAGGGGTAGGCTAAGGCGATTTGGGTGTATATTTGGGGGGTGTAAACAATGCTCTTCATTGATATTCCGAAAACCGAAACATCACGAGAACCGCGAAAAGGATAGGCTCGAGGGGTTAACTAGGGTATCGTGTACTAAAGATGAGTACAACGCAAAGGGTGTGGGGAATTACTCAACCGATGTGGAAGAAGTAATTATATTACGTGTATCAAACAAGGGTTATCCTAATGCCTCTTATCATTTAGTTATTCCTAACTACACAAGTGTAGCCTCACTTGCGATCTCGGAATGCATCACAAAACAAGTTCTAGAATCTAATATACTACCGGTTCACACTCTAAGCATTGAAGATGAATGCTTTAATTCCTACTAATCTAAGGGCGATCCTCACATTTTGGTGGAATTTGGGTGGTAAAGGGTTTTGTGCTAGTCATATAACTTCCTATCCATGAGACGCTTTTGTTAAGACTAATGGCCCACTCCTATATGTCATAAAAAATTTTAAATTTGGTGCCAAAATTACCCTAACCGACATTTTCTCATGGTTTATTACACAATCACAATTGGACAAAGCAAATAGTCAAGGATAAGCATAGTTTCAAAGTTCCCGCTTTATTTTCCCTCCCTACACTTAAACTGAACATTGTCCCCAATGTTCCCGAAAGTATCAAAGTTATGATAAAAGAAGGTAATTAAAACGAAAGAAACTAATACTCCCCGATTAGCTCGGTAGGATCCGTGTAAAGTGGTGGTTAAATCCTTTTCAAGAAGAATTATTGCGTGAAAAGCTCCTTCCAATCTTATGTAACTTCTTCTTGACAAACTAAACTCGCACACTTGAAGAAAACAAACGAAACCTTCGTAAAATTGGCGGTAATAATATATATAAGACTCGATTTAAACTAGGATATAATGCTTGTGGAATGGATGTTTACTGAATTTCTAAGAAAATTAAGACCGGAAAATTCCAAAATTTATAAGTAGCTCGAAAACGAGAAAAAGTAACGATGTTTTACTCCTTCGACGCCGTCAGTTGCAATCTCGACGCCAAAGTTATCCCGACAAAACCGGTCTGCGATTTTCGGAAAAATTCGGAAAATTTACATCTTTAGAATGGAAAATTTCGCAAAACATCCATTATGACTCGATACAAGCATTTGACTCGAACAAACAAACATAAATATCTTTTAGTTAATTGTTATTCTCATGTTTACGTTTCTTTTGAAAACGTGTAATCCTCCCTACACTTATCCCTTATGTAAAATACCTTTATATGCAATTAAGACGAGGTTAAAAACAAAATAAAGCATTTTTACAAATTTAAACATGAGGATAAACAATTAATAAAAGATATATGACACTAACAAGCAAACAATTAAGCATGGGTTGCCTCCCACTAAGCGCTTTTCTTTATTTAAGAGTCTTGTAGCTAGACTCATAGTCGTGCTCCCACGTTTTCTCATTACCGCCTCTTCACCCTTTGTTTTCCTTCATCGAAAGGGTGTAGACGCTGTATGCTCACCGTGGATTCCTTGCCAAGGCTGTCAATTATGGCGACGGTTTTATCTTTTAAATTGGTCTCCTTAATCGTGAAAGGCCCAAACCATCTTGGTTTGTTTCTTCCTCGTAATGCCCTTATCCGAGATCTATACAAGAGCACTTTTTCTCCCTTTAGAAATTCCTTAGGGTCCTTTTGTACCTTAGGTATTGAGGTGGGATTGCTTCCTAACTTTTATCGGGTTTCCACAATGTCGCATACAATCCTTGAACCATAAAGTCTCTAAGCCCTTTTTCCAAGTCATTCATCTTCTTCTTAACATTGTTGCCCGGGCTTTTCGATTTCCACCGTAATCATTTCCATGATCTTAAGAGGGTATCTTGGGATGATGGGTATCCTAGCGCACCCTTCCCGCTTTTGAGTATCATGATGCCTTCTCCGCATTTGATGGTTGCCTTGGCGGTGGCCGTGAACGGTGTCCCAAGAATGAGGGTACGTTTTATCTTCCTCAACATCAATGATCACGAAATCCACCGGATAAACGATGTTAGCCACCTCAATTAGAACATCAACAGCGATTCCTGCTGGGGTGGACATAAGTATGATTAGCTAAGGAAAGTCTAAGGTCGGTTTTGGTGGTTTCTCTTTAGTTAACTTATTATAGATTGACAATGGCATTATGTTCACATCGGTCCTTGATCGCCAAGGCATTTATATTGTCCATGTCACCGACACTAACCGGTATCACGAAATTCCCTGTGGTGTCTCGTTTTCTTGTTAACGGTTTTTATAACCAACTCATACAGAGGTTCCATAGGTAAGGCGTCGATTCTTCTTCCGTCATTTTTCCTTCAAGAGCTTCCCTAAGAACTTCATTGTACCTAAAGTTGTTTACTTGGTTTGCAATGGTTTTCTTGTTAATTTCGTGCTTAAGGTAATACTCAATGGTCTCGTGTTCATCATTAGGCATGACTCATCCTTCGTGCTTTCCTCGCTTTTCCACATCTCACCCTTGCATTCTCAGGCATAATGGAAACGGCGTTTACAAATGAAGTGGGAGGGCAATCATTGCTTTTACGAGCACTTTTTCGAACCTTTGTTTTGGTAAATTCAATTACCAAATCCATCATTTCTTTCATTTTGCTTGCATTTCTCTCTCTCGCCTATAAACCTCCTCTTCAAATCGGCTAATCTCTCTGTATGAGCCGCCATGTACCCTCATTTGATCCTTGAAGCTTGGTGAAAGTGGTATTGGGAAGTAGAACAAGCGCCTTCGAACTTGGGTTTTGCTCGCGACTTGGGATTCCGAAAGAGGTGTGGAGCGGTTGGTGGAGTGGGTGGATTTGACGACCTCTCGAGGAATTTGTACGGGTGCTCTTTTCGCCTTTCCATAAGATAATCAATTCCTCTCGATGGCACTCAATTGCTCTTCGAGTGTATCGGAGGATTCGTAAGGAGTGGATATGGCATTAACCACGTTAATCGGAGTTTCGGAGATTCACCCAATCTTCGTAGCTTTGATCGGCAAGCTCCTCTATAATATCCCATGATTTCTCCGCATTAAAGTCGCCGAGTCTTCCACCGCGGCTCGATCAATGGATCGTCGAGTGATGAAATCGGTATGATCATAGAAGATTTGGATTTGAAGCCAAAGATCAATGCCATGGTGTGGAAGTCACGGAGTAGTTCCTTAAATCGAGTCCATGCTTTGTAAAGAGACTCACCTTGAGCGCTGGAATGTCAAGATGTCTCGCCTAAGCTTAGTGGTTCTCCCGGTGGGAAAAATTGAGCAAGGAAGCGAGAGGTAAGATCATCCCAACTTGAGATGGAGCCGCGGGAAGTCGCTCAAGCCAATTACTAGCTTGGTCCCGTAGAGAATTGGAAGAGACGCAGCGTGGTCTCCCGAGTAGTAGCATCAAGGTCGATGGAATCGACGATTTTGAGGAAATCCCTCGATGTCGATTTGGATCTTTGAACGAAGTCCATGGAATGCACATCCGCTTTGCACCAACCGGATGGTGTCGGATCGCAGGCCGTAGTTTGGGCTTGGTCGGGAAGCTCAATGGTGTTCCTATAGCCTAGGTGGCTTGGTCTCGAGTATTCACCAAGAGTACGGGCTCTTGGCGGGTCAATTGTGGTGGGTTGATGAATGGTAGGTGGTTATCACCTTCCATGATGAAAAGTGATGGGGTTACGAACAAAGGTCACGAAGAAAGGGGATAGACTAAGAGAAAGCTAAAAATGAGAAAAAATTTACTTGATAGGAATCAAGAAAAGAACCTAAACGAGGTGGACTACTAACTAGCTATTCTATTCCCGCAGTGGCGCCAAAAACTTGATAACGCCACACGCGTCGTTCGGGTCAAGGAAACTTCCTTTTCTTCGAGCAAGTTTTATAACACCCTAGGCAATGAACCTAATCGTTGTAGTGTAGTAATTAGGGTAAGCCACGGTATTGATATCGTTCTGGGGAATAGGAATGCTAGTAAGGAGTTACTACGCTAAGGTTAAGGTTGAGGAAGATTATTTTTATCTTTTATGTTTTATGAAATGGAAAGGTACGAATCTCGGGTATTGGATTTGGGGGTTGGTATTTCACCGATTACTCTACTATTATCTAATTATCTAAACTAAGGTTGTGGGAGTCTATGTCTAATTAATGTGTGCTCGTATGATAGTTTAAAGATGTGTTTACTTAGGTTGTATTACTCCTTAATTATCTCCTATTGATGGTTGAGTTGTCACGCCTTATTCCTAGTTGCGTTGTGTGTCTAAAGTTGTAGGGTATGCGCTTTCTCCCTAACTCTTTGAACTTACCAAAGGGTCTCGCCTACAAACCCACTAGGGATGATAAACTCCTACTCTAAGGCGCTCTTTGGATGGTTTAGCCTACAACTACTCGTGTAATTATATTCTAAGGTTCACAAAGATGAATCAAGCATTAAGTACACAACGAATGACCTATCGCATTACTAGATCATTAATCAACTAAGATAAGAAACAACCAATCAATATTCAATAATTAAGTTTCATACTTCCTAAGCAAACACACAAATAAATTAGCCGGACATGGAGAACATGCAAGCATACACACAAATAATCAAAGACATAATTGAATTAATGAAGTAAAGACTTATCTTGATGTAAGATAGGTTTAAAACCCTAAAATACTGTACAAGACACCTTAGGTTCGGTTTAGGTTTTACTCCAAAAGACTCTCCACAAAAGACCGAAAAATTCGGATTCTATATATAAGATTACATATGCGACGGCGCCACCTTATGTTTTGTGACGCCGTGTCGCCGCCATTAGGGTTTCGCCTTGGCCACGTTAACCTTGCGACGGCGCCACCTTATGTCCGTGACGCCGCCCTCTTCACTTTCCGACGTCGTTCGGATTGCATCTAGGCCGCCCGAGTAGCGACGGCCTACTCTTTCACAACTAGACGTCGCCACTTGAAAATACGAGTTTTGGGTTCGGACCGTCACAACAATTTTGGGACGGCGTCGCCATTAGCACCGACGCCGCCTTCTAATTTCAAAGAATCGTGAGTGTCTCGATTTTGACTTTGGCCATTTTCTTCATATATTCGCGCCTTTTCGTCCAAATAAGTGCCATTCCAAGATTTTGCCTTCAAGAGACCTAAAAGTGAAAAGGAACGATATTAAGCAATAACGGATACAAAAGTGATCAAATAAGGACTTAAACGACCCTCAAAATGGTACCTTTTAAAACCTTATCAACCATATCTAGCATATTTAGATCATTAGGAAACATGTAATCCACCCTCATCACATATGATCATAATGCTTCTAACTTTCATTTGTTGTAAGCTTACTCCTAAGTGATCCTCCAAAGCAAGCCTAGAGATCTTGCACCATTACCTCATCAAGTGATCACCCATCACAAGCATACAAGTACATGAAGATCTTCTACAACAAGCTTGGGAAACTTGTCATCTTCATTCATAGAAGACTAACTACATCATGCTTTGTGTTCTTGATGTTTAGTTTAGGACTTCATATCCATTAGATACATTGTCTTGGATATTGTCTAGTATCATATTCTTGTATCTATGACTAGACTAGATGGTTTATGTGTTTGTGCCATAAAACACAAGGTTTGTTATGTTGGGCCACAAACATAATTGGGTATCATAGATGTGTCGTACATCTATGACTAGACTAGATGGTTTATGTGTTTGTGCCATAAAACATAAGGTTTGTTATGTTGGGCCACAAAACATAACGGGTGCCTAGAATTCAAGTCACAAGGCATTAGTGAAGGGTGCCTAGAGATCGATTCAAGGGCATTAGTGAAAGGTGCCTAAGGTGTACATTCGATATGGTGTGATTCTATGTACAAGATAGATTAGTATTAGGTCAAAGGATATTGATATCCTTGTTGATGTTGTTATAAGGAGTAGATCTCCTTTGGGGTTAGGTGACGTGTAGTGTTGGGTAGTAGTTCCTCCATTGTAATGGAGCTCGGTACTTAGCCTAGTATCGGATAAAGGGTAGACGACGTTGTGGTAGGTGTGGTTCTCCTTTGTGAAAATAACCCGGTGGTTAGCCTAGTACCGGAAAAAGAGTAGGCGACGTTGGGAAGGCTTCTCCGCCATAAGGAGTTGGTGTCGTGTAGTGTTTACGAACTCTCGAGTAGGTGACTCGGGGAGTGGAGTAGGGCAAGGAATGTGTCCTTGTAGCCGAACCACTATAAATCCTCGTGTTGGTTTGTCTATCCTTTTACTTATCGCTTTACTTTTATTCTTGCATTACATTGTTTATTTTTTATGTGGTTGATGTCTATGTTTGTGATACATACTTGGTCTTTCATATAGTCATAAACTATATTTAACACTTTACATATTATGACACGCTTGTTCAAGAAAAAGCAACCGGACTAATAATGGTGAAACTTGATTTATAATAAACCATTAATCTTGTGGAATCTTATGTGATATTTAAGGGTTGGCCTTACATGCCGTAATGCATTAAATGCATCCTCGCGTCGAGATTAGCAAATGCAATGGTTTATACTATATTTGATACAAAAGTTTTAAGTTTGAAACGGAAACGTATTCACCCCCCCCCCCTCTACGTTTTCCAATGATCCATCAGTTATCAAGTTATCATGCTATTATCTAATTATCCGCTTACCATGCTATTATGTGACTATTTGATTAGTCTGGTTGCCATACTAGTATGTAATCATTTGATTTATCCGTTTATCATGTTACACTTTGTTCAGTTATTTCGTGGGCTATGGTTATCATTTAGTAATCTTACCTACAATTTGTGACTATCATGTTTGTACTTCTTTTTGGTATTTTCTGATGCTTATGTTATCGGTTCGACATAGTAATTGATGTGTATCTGACTTGTTGATCTACCATGTTTACACTTCTGTTCATGTTACTGGTTGATGAAGGAATATGGGTCAACTTATGTTATTTGTCTAGTTGACTTGTTTAGTTGCCATGTTGTATTCTTGTTCGGTTACTTCATTTGATTATGATGTTCGTTCAGTGTTTCCTACCTATACTTGTGACTGATATGCTTATACTTCTATTGGTATCTCAGCTTGTTATGATATTTATTATGTTTATTAATGGTTGATTTTATGACTTGTTTGATTTCCATGCTTACGTTCTATTCAGTTGATTTCGCCTGATTATATAATTTTGCTTAGCTTATATTTGTTAAATGATTAGCTGCTTTGCTTTACTTTAGTCTTTTGATTTCTGTTCCTTCTGGATATCTGTTAATATTGTGTTCTGCAGGTTCCTCATTGACTCATAGACTCATTGTGCTCATTCGTTACAATTTTGTTATCACTCTCCTCTGATTCATTTTTTAATTTTGATTATGTTTAGCTTTTATTTTGTGATATCTGTTCACTGGGCATTTTAAGCTCAGCCGCATTTCTTTTCCATGCGGCAGGTACCAAGTAGGGATGCTGGGCTTTGATGGGCTGAGAGTAGGAGCTTTTGAGTGAACCGAGCCTAGTTCCCTTATTATTTTGGACTCATTTGGAAGAACATTTGTTTTGATATTTCGTATCTTTTAGACATGTTGGATTATGTATTTTTCCTTTGTAAGTCATTCGTTTATATGACTTGGTATTTTATTTATTAAGACTTCCACTCGCATTTTTTATTAGTATGTTCTGATATGACTCCATAATGTGACATTCAGACCCTTGTTGGGTTGGGGTGTTACACAAGGTATCTTCTGATAGACATCGTCCAGTTGTAATGATCCACCCTTTTTTTCCTTAGCTCTGCAGCTTTCCTAGCCTTTTCATCCCTTCTCTTCCTTAGAGCGAGCATTTCAGCATCCTGAGCAGCTTTGAATTTCAGGCCAGCTTGTCCACTTTCCAGTGTCTTAGGATCGATCCCTATTTTTTCAACCTTTTCATGAACTACATTGACCAGGGCAGCCTTGTTTTTTATTTCTTCTTCAGCCTGTTTCTTGACTCTTTCCTATTTCTCAAGATAGGCGCTCAACTGCTCCGGATTCAGTAAGTACTTTTTGCCATTTATCTCATAAGGGATCTTGACAGGCTCAGGCGTTGTCATTATGCCTTTTCCTTTGTCTTGAGGAGGAGCCGTTGCTGGAGATTGTTGTTGAGGTGGTAGAGTTAAGAGTGGTACAACCTAAATGGGTTCTTTTTCTGAGGTATCCTTTGCTTCTTTAGTGTGCTCCCCCTTAGTGTGAGAGGGAGGTCTTTCAGTTTCAGAGGCTTCTTCAGTGTGCTCCCCCTCAGTGTGAGAGGGAGGTCTTTCAGTGCCAGAGGTATTAGACTATTAGTGCCCTTCTCCCCCTCAACTTGTGCTGGAGCAATGATGAGAGCATGAGTTGATGGTGGTACTAATGCAGAGGGAGTAGCCTGACCTTTGAAGAATTGATACATCTCAGTCATCATAAGCTTAATGGCCGAGGTATCTTGTTGAAGCACATTGAACTTTTCTTCAAGAGCAGCGTGAGAACTTTCTATAGCAGACATTCTAGGCCTGAGATTCCAGGTCATAGAAGTGGAGGACTTAACTAGAGCAGCAGTGTGCTTCTCTAAAAAAGTGATGTTGGAGCAGATGTTGTTGACTGATGATAGGATGGGTTGAAGATTGAAGCTTTTCAGGAGGCTTGGGACTTCACTGATGATTGTAGAATTTTTTATGTAGGCCTCTGATGCTTCAAGAAACTTCTTTGTATGTTCAGGGTCGTCTTTGACAATATTCTGAATAGTATCCAACTTGGTGTGTGTCCCCTAAAAGGCCTTGAGGAACTTTTTGAGATTTTCATCCAGCATGTGGAGAGTGTCAAAACGTAGAGGGGGGGGGGGTGAATACATTTCCGTTTCAAACTTAAAACTTTTGTATCAAATATAGTATAAACCATTTCATTTGCTAATCTCGACGCGAGGATGCATTTAATGCATTACGGCATGTAAGGCCAACCCTTTAATATCACATAAGCTTCCGCAAGATTAATGGTTCATTATAAATCAAGTTTCACCATTATTAGTCCGGTTGCGTTTTCTTGATCAAGCGTGTCATAATATGTAAAGTGTTAAATATAGTTTATGACTATATGAAAGACCAAGTATGTATCACAAACATAGACATCAACCACATAGAAAATAAACAATGTAATGCAAGAATAAAAGTAAAGCGATAAGTAAAAGGATAGACAAACCAACACGAGGATTTATAGTGGTTCGGCTACAAGGACACCTTCCTTGCCCTACTCCAATCCCCGAGTCACGTACTCGAGAGTTGCTTCACTAGATCAACAAACTCCATTCTCGACGGAGAAAACCTTACACAACGTCGCTTACACTTTTTCCGGTACTAAGCTAAACACCGAGTTCTTCCACGAGGTAGAACCAAACCTATCACAACGTTGCCTACACTTTATCCTGTACAAGGCTAGATATCGGGTTCCATTACAAAGGAGGAACCATTTCCCGACCAATACGAATCCTATTCCTAAGGAGATCCACTCCTTATGACAACATCAACAAGGATATTAATATCCTTTGACCCAATACTAATTTATCTTGTACATCGAACCACACCATATCGAATGTACACCTTAGGCACCTTTCACTAATGCCTTTGACTCGACTTCTAGGCACCCTTCACTAATGCCTTGTGACTTGACTTCTAGGCACCCTTCACTAATGCCTTTAGCCTTGACTTATAAGCACCCTTCACTAGTGCTTTCAATATGGACATTTGACACCTTTCACTAGTGTCTTCGTTTTGACCCTTTAGACATCTTTCACTTATGTCTATGACACATCTATGACACCCGTTATGTTTTGTGGCCCAACATAACAAACCTTGTGTTTTATGGCACAAACACATAAACCATCTAATCTAGTTAAGAATATGATACTAGACAATATCCACGACAATGTGTCTAATGGATATGAAATCCTAAACTAAACATCAAGAACACAAAGCATGGTGTAGTTAGTCTTCTATGAATGAAGATGACAAGTTTCCCAAGCTTGTTGTAGAAGATCTTCATGTGCTTGTATGCTTGTGATGGGTTTCAGTAGGTAAAAATGCAAGATCTCTAAGCTTGCTTTGGAGGATCACTTCGGGAGTATGCTTACAACAAATGAAAGTTAGAAGCATTATGATCATATGAGATGAGGGTGGTTTACATGTTTCCTAATGATCTAAATATCCTAGAAATGGTGGAGAGAAACTATGTGTGAAGGTGTAAAGAAATGGTAATAATTGGCTTGCTATTTATAAGCAAAAGGCCAAACCATGTTTACATCCCAAGGATCCTCCGAGAGGATCCGCCCTTGTAATTCGTGGATCCATGGGACATTTGAGGGATCTGTGGGACGCTCCCTTTTTCCCATGGGTTTTGGGTCATGGGTCATGGGTATCAAGTAGATTCAATGTATCTACAAGATGCAATGCATCTAGTCTATGGTTCATGGATTAAAACCATGGGTCATGGATTAAAACCATGTATGACTTATGCATGATGTCATGCAATGGGTATGGGTCATGGACTTTGGGTTTTACCCAACTACATTAAATGTATTTGGTCAATGGGTCAAATATTTAAGTTTCTACCCATTTATATTACCCATTATAATACATACTAGTTATGTATATATTTACCCAATATGTAAACACTAGTTGTTATACATAAACTATTTAACTAAACAAGTTTAATGGTTTGTTGGGGGTTTGATCATAACGCAACATAACAAACATGTATGAACCTGTGTTGTAGCATACAAGGACTTGAGTAGTCGAGAGGTGTTGAGAGTATGTTGAGACAAAATCTAATTACAAGTAACTTATACATTTTACGTTATGTATTATAAGTTACATGTTTGTCATCAACAAAACAAATGAGAATGTATAGATTAAATATCGTAATATTTGCACTAACAGAGAGCATGGTACATGTTTTCCCTGTGGTCTATATTTTCACCAAAGTTTTCTTCAATGGAGGCTTTGAGATCAGCATAGTTAACATCTGCTTGAGTGTGTTGATCCCAAAGTTCATCAGTAAGGCCATCAAAGAGATTTTGGTTAACCTTCTTCAAGTATTTGACCAGTTGCCTATCAGTAAGTAGAAGAATATTGTCATATTTCTTCAACTCTGGAGGACAAGAAGATGAGCCTGAATCAGAAGAAGCATCCTGATTAAGAGGTGACTCAGGCTCTGTAGATGCAAATAGGGGCTCTTGCTCAGTTTATTGCCCCTCAGTATCCATATCCTCTCCAGCACCAAGAATTTCCTCCTCAGTTTCTTGATCAAGCTCATCCTCAGATTCAAGGAGAGCCTGAACATCTGCAATTGACCGGAACATTGGTGATTGGGGATGGGGCCCCGTTCCATCATGGTTGTTCTACCCCTCTGAAGATTCAGGCCCCTTTTTATCTCCCTCAGGCAAAAGCGGTGATTGGCGAGTGCCCTCATCGGGATGTGATTATTGGTGGACCCCTTCTCAGTGGAGTAGTGTTGCCCCACCGAGGATTTAGGGCCCTGAACTCCCTGAGAACCAAGTTGTGATTTGCTTGGCTTGTTAACGGGATGTGATTGGGTGTGGTTCCTCTTCTCAATGGGGTAGTGCTGCCCCACCGAGGATATAAGACCCTTTTCTCCCTAGGGCTCAGGCTGTGATTTACCTGAGTCTTTAGCAGGATGTGATTAGTGAGATTGTTCATGACCCACTGACTTGTTTATGTCAGTGGTAGAATCAGAGGGTTTGCCCGAGGACACTGAGTGTGATTTCTCAGTACCCTCCGTTGGCGGTTGTTTTTAGGTCGGTGTTGCACTGGGCTCCTCAATGGGTGTCTCAGGAGTCTGGTCAATAGGTTGTGCTCCAGAGGACCCAGTGGCGGACGACTTAGGTCTAGTCGCCCTCTGGGTTTTCTTGGACTTCTTCTTCCCCTTTTTTAAGGAGAAGGAAGTGGAGACTTGGAGGATTCGTCCTCAATGATTTGTAACATATATGGGGTTAGAACTACTGATGTAACCTCAACGAGGTCTCTGACGAAGTTAGTCTTGTGGAGAACGTCAGGGACATGTCCAGTAACGTTCTCCTGACTATATTCAGGACCCAAGGCTTCTTTTAGAAAACATGATATAAAACGAGGGTAAGACATATGTTTTTGCCTGGTCTTCCCTGAAAGTTTTGCAATTAAGTCACTGAAAATCATTTCGCCGAGGTTTATTTTTCTACCTGTCATGAGACTGAACACAATAATTTGTTGAGTTGAGTTTAACTGCGACTTGTTCCCACCGAGGACCTGAATAGCAGAGGTCATCAGGACCCTCCAAGCTGGTGAGAACCAAGCTTTTAAAATTGGGGTTTTAGACATTAGGGTTCTTAAGGCCACATTAAGGTGTTGTTTATCATGTGGCCCCAGCAAAAGAAGTTCAACTTTTACCTCCTCAGAAGAGGGGTTTGCTGCAAAGTTTTCAGCAAAATCAAGTCTGGTGGTTTTGATTAAGGTCGAGAAGTCTAAAACCAACGGTTTTGACCCGTTCTTCACCGTGAACTCGATAGTGGAGTTCCTGATGGGTTTGCTGTTTTAACAACAGCAGTGCACCAGAACTCCCTGATGTAATTGTGATATATCACCGCTGGGGTTATTGTAAAAGCTTTGTTTAGAAAACAGTTTTGAAGGAACTTTACCATATCCTTGTATTGAGGAAGATTTTCTGGGTAGGAAAAGTTCCCAACAACGCTATTTTTGAACATTTTCACGCTTTCAAATGTAAATTCAACGTTTAGAGCATATGTTAAAGCGTTTGATGAAGCCATTTTAAAGATTTGTTAAGGTTTTGAAAAGATATCACACAAAAGAGGTTTTACAGATTTTTTTCAAGTTTTGAAGGTGTTTTGAGAGAGATTTGAAAAACTTTTTCTTGCAAATTTGTGTGTGTGTCATATGTTTGGAAAAAATAGGGTATTTATAGTGTGGAAATAGTGGTGCAAGTTTTTCACGACGTTAGTTTGACCCGTTTGGGTTACTGCATTTAATGCCACCACTATTTGAACCGTCGTATTAACGACTTTCTAGGGGAACAGTTGCGCAGTTCTGCAATAGCACTTTTGCATAGATTTTGTCACAACATAAAATATCAAAAGATATTGTTTGTGAGTGTTGGCATTAAATGCCAAGTGGGAAAGGGCAATGAGTATGAGCCATGTGCAATGGATGCCAGTTGGTTAGGAGGGGACATATATTCTTTATTAAATGTTATCAGTCACCTACCTAGGAAATTTAGTAACTAAATACTTGGAGCATTTAGTTCTACAATAAATGTTTTTAACATCCAAGCACAAGGTTCCTGAATGAGATTTCATTCAGTGAGAGGGTATGTTTTGGGGTTATTTATTCAGGAACCAATGACCTTACAAGAGATTTGCTGAGATTGGGATTGAGTATCAGGTTACTGACTTTCAATGTCAAGCATTCCCAATTCGACTTCGATCTCTCAAGGTAGGTTCATCTAAGGGTTTGGTGAAGATATCGACTAGGCGATATTCGAGAGGGATGAAATGGAGTTCTATGTCTCCTTTCATGATGTAGTCCCTGATAAAATGGTATATGATATCAATGTGTTTGGTTCTTTGGTGAAGGACAAGGTTGTTGTAGATAGCAATTGCACTAGTGTTATCACAGAAGATGGGTACCATTTTGTAATGGATGTCATATTCACTGAGTTGACTTTTCATCCATGGCACATTGGCACAACATCTTGCAGCTGCCATGTATTCAACTTTAGCTGAGGACATGGCCACTGATTGTTGCTTTTTAGTACTCCAACAAACAAGTTTTCCTCCAAGGAATTGACAGGACCCTGAAGTACTTTTCCTATCCATGTTGCAACCAGCATAGTCAGAGTCAGAATAACCTTTGAGGTCAAATCCTGAACATTTAGGATAGTAAAGTACAAGACTTGGGGTACCCTTCAGGTATTTGAGGATTCTTTTGCTGCAGTGAGATGAGATTCCTTAGGGTCAGACTGAAATCTTGCAATCAGGCATATTGCAAATTGTATGTATGGTCTAGAAGCAGTGAGATACATCAGTGACCCTACTATTCCTCTGAAGTGAGTTTGGTTGACTGATTTTCCAGTGAGATCTAGTCCAAGGTTATTTGGTGGGACCATTAGAGTCTTCACTGAGGCACAATCAGAGATCTCATATTTCTTCAAGAGATTTCTGGTATATTTCTCTTGACTGATGGTGATTCCTTTGTCAGTTTGCCTAATTTATAGTCTAAGGAAGTATGTGAGTTCACCCATCATGCCATTTCAAATTTCTTTGTCATCAGTTTTTCAAACTGTTTGCAAAGAGTATAATTTGTTAAGCCAAAGATGATGTCATCAACATATACTTGGACTAGTATCACATCTTGTTTTGTCGTATAGATAAACAGGGTGTTGTCTATCTTTCCTCTGAAAAACTTGTTTTGGATCAGGAAGGCTGAGAGAGTTTCATACCATGCTCTAGGACCTTGCTTCAATCCATATAGGGCTTTGTCAAGCTTGCAGACATAGTCAGGGTACTCACTACTCTCAAAGCCTGGGGGTTGCTGAACATAAACATCTTCCTTAAGTTTACCATTCAGGAAGGCACTTTTGACATCCATTTGGTAGACTTTAAAGTTCATGTATGTTGCATATGCAAGGAAGATACTGAGGGCTTCCATTCTAGCAACCGGAGCAAATGTCTCATCATAGTCAATGCCTTCTTGTTGATTGTATCCTTTTGCTACAAGTCTGGATTTGTTTTTTATGACAGTGCCATTTTCATCAGCTTTGTTTCTGAAAACCCACTTCATTCCTATGACTTTGACATCTTAAGGATATTTGATCAATGTCATGACTTTATTTCTGTCAAACTGATGAAGTTCTTCTTGCATAGCCTGAACCCAGCTAGGATGTTTCAGAGCCTCTGTGACACTTTTAGGTTCAATTTTTGAGAGAAAGTCTGCATACAGACACTCATTAGCTGAAGTTGCTGATAACTTAGCAGCCATGCTCCTTGTGAGCATGCCTTCAGTAGGATCTCCAATGATATTCACAAGCTCAATGTTTTGAGATCTTGTCTACTTATTTTTTAGTCTTGGATCTGAGCTTGATGAGCTCACTGAGAATTGAGGAATGAGTTAAGGGGTTGGAGCAACAGAAACATGAGGTTAATTGGATGAGGTAATTTTTTATTCAGAATGAGATTCTTGAATTTCTGGTTCCTGAACATTTGGTTCAGTATGACCTATCCCAACAGGGACTGATGGAGTATCAATGAATTCATTGATTTTTGGTTGAGGGAGGTTGTGAGGTAAAATGTAGTAGGAGATGTCAGCATCTGCTTGATATTGACATGAGGAATTGTTTTCAGAGTTGAACTCATCAGGAGGATATCTGGATGAGTCATCAATTCCTATTTCTTCTACTGAGGTATTAGAGAACCTGATGCATTCAGAGCTCTCATCAAAAGTGACATGGAAGGTTTCCTCAACTTGTTGTTTTCTGGTGTTAAACACCCTGAAAGCCTTAGACATCAGTGAGTATCCTAAGAAGTATCCATCATCAGCTTTTGCATCAAATTTGCCTAAGTGATCCTTGTGATTGTAAATGAACACAGGACACCCAAAAACATGAAAGTAGCTGATATCAGGGAGTCTTCCTTTGAAGATCTCATAATGGGTTTTGTTGTATCTTTTGACAATGATTGATCTGTTTTGAGTGTAACATGCTGTCTTGACAGCTTCAGTCCAAAAGTGCTTTGAGATTACTGAGCCATTTAACATGGTTCTAGAAGCCTCAATGAGAGTTCTGTTTTTCCTTTCAGCTACCCTATTTTGTTTAGGGGTATAAGGAGATGAGAAATTTTGGGAAATCCCTTTTTTATCACAAAAACCCTCAAGCTCCTGATTCTTGAATTCAGTACCATTGTCAGTCCTGATTTGTTTTACTTTAATGTCATTTTGGTTTTCAATCTTCCTGATAAATGACATTATTGTATGAGTTGCCTGACTCTTTTTGGAAAGAAAATATACCCAACTATATCTTGAGAACTCATCAACAATGACAAGGGTATATTTCTCATGCTAAATTGATCTAGGACTTACAGGTCCAAACAGATCCATATGCAAGAGGTAAAGGCAGATTTTGATTGAGAAATTTTGTTTAGTTTTGAAAGATGCTCTGTGATGTTTTCCTTTTTCACAGGCATGACATGGTTTATCCTTTGCAAATACAAGTGATGGTAAACCAAGGACTTTGATTTGTTTAGCCAAATTGTTGATATTTTTAAAATTTAAGTGAGATAGTCTCTTGTGCCATAGCCCGTTGACAGTTTCAGTGGCTTTGGCAAAGAGACAAGTTCCATTATGAGAGAGAGTTGACATGTCTAGTACATATACATCATCTCTCCTAGGAGCAATGAGAACATCTTCTTTATTGGCGTATAAAATATTCCCTTGTTTATCATCAAACTGCACTATCTATTTTGCATCACACAGCTGACTGACACTGATGAGATTATACTTCAGACCATTAACATAAGCAATTCTAGAGAACACTATACCATTACAATTACTGAACCGTAACCTTCAGTGGGACATGATGAGTTATCACCAAATACTACCTTAGGTCCTGGTTTTTCTACATATTTGTGCAGATATTCCTTCAAACTAGTCATGCTTCTTGAACATTCACTATCTAGATGCCAAACAGGCTCCCTGGCATATCTCTGCACAAATAGTAAACTCAGTTAGTTTCTCTTGCTAACCCACTTACTAGTAGGCTTGGGTCTGATGGTCTGTTTGAACTTTGCAATGGACTCATGGTCAGTGGTTGAGTGAACAGTGCTACCACAGGTTTCTCACTTGCTTACTGAGGGAGACTCAGTGATGCGGGGTGATTTTGTGCTTCTCCTTGCATGTATGACCATGTCATGTTGAGATGTCTCATGTGCTGGATTTCCACATATTTCACAGCAGGAGTTCATGAGACAATCATCAGGATGGTGATCATTGAAACCACAGTGTGGGCAAGGAGGAAAAGGTTTAGCTTTTAGCCTTTGAGCCTTCCTGGATGATGAAGCATATTGGTGACCAAGGTTGGTATAATTGTCTTCATTCAGTGACTTTGCATATTGCAAGTGATTAGAAGTTCTGTGATATTCTCTTTTGCAGATCATGCAAAAGAGAATTCTGTAGCAATTGTCAGTGGTATGACTTGTATAATGACACAGTTCACACTTCTGTTTGGACTTGGAGTTGCTTTTTGACTTGGAGGAACTTGAGGAGATTGATTTTGGTTCTTTGATTATTGAATCAGGAACCTTCTTAGCTGAGTTCATCTTTTCACTCAGTTTCCTCACAAGTTCAGTCAACTGCTTGATTTGGTCTTCTTCAGTAGCAACTGAAGATGTGAAAGTCTTAGTAGGAACCGAATCTTCTTTGGTTGGTCTTTTAGGTCTTTTCGGTATTGTTCTACCAAGTCCGGATCTTTCTCAGAGAGGTGTGGGGTGGTGTAGTGGAGTAAGCTCGTAGTTTGGTGCGGCTCACAAGAGATTTCGGAGGTGGAAGTGCTTGTGATTCAGCTTCGGACTCAGTGATGGATTCAGTATTAATGGGTACATCAGGGTGTCCAAGCATGTTCTTGAGTGTCTGACTTTCAGGTTCAAGTATTCTTCTAGAATCGAAGTTAGGTAGCTTACTGTCAGGGTTCACCCTTTCAATCCAGTCATTGGGTTTAGGCATTGTCTCTTTACTAGAGAGCAGACCAACAAACATAAAAGGTTTGGTACTTTGACCTTCACTGAGTGGATCAGTGAGTTGGTCCTCACTTAGTATTCTCTTTTTATTACTAGGGGCCTGAACAGTTTCATAGACTCTAGGGTTATTAGTGGTCCAACTTTCGATGACTTGTTTTTCCTTCTTAAGTTCTTCTTGAAGAGCTTGATTTCGTTTTACTAACTCAGAGTTTTGAATTTACAGTGTAATAGCCTCAAGTTTGGCTTGTTTTAAAATAAGTAATTCATCTCTACACTTATTTAACTCAAAACTTAACTTGTTATATTTGGAAAACAGATTTAATCGTTGCTCTTCTACGAACTTAAGATCAACATTAATATAATTCATGAAAATCGCGATCGAATCATCATCCATGGAAAGTAAGATGTTTACCTTCTTCATAGTGATGTTAACCCATTCACCATTCCTAGCATGATTCTTTCCAACTGCTAGCTTGTCTTCTTCGAGAGAGCCATCGGCACCGACTTACACCATTTCATCATCGAGAGAGCGGCTCTTCATCCCGATCAAAGACTTGACCACAAGGCCTTTGTTTTTCCCGCATGATTTAACATTTTGTGTAGTTTCTAAGGGAGTGGCCTTAAGAATAGCTAGTTTGGTCTTGGCTTTCCTATATTTTGCTTCAAAATCAACAGCTTTGTTTTGGTCAGACTTGTTTTGATAAGTTTGAGGAGACTGAAAGAGCTTGGGTTGAAATTTCCTAAAACCTAAGGACTGATTTGACACTGAGGGCTTGTATGAGGGTTCTGAAACAGTTTTTGAAAAACAATTTTTAGCAAAATGACCTTTTTTTACATTTAAAACACTCAGCGTTCTCATTGGCTTTAGCATTGAAAAGTTTTTGTTTCTTCTTATAAATCTTTTTGAATTAGTGCCCTTTCCTGAAACTCAATGTTTAAGTCACTCAGGTACTCCTCACTAGTTCTCTCATCACCTCATCATAAGAATTTTCTTGAAAATCCGAACAACACTTTGAAAAGCGGTTGAAATGGGTGTTGAGGTGGTTGTCGAGGACTTTTAACTTCACGAGACTTCTTCAAATCGTGGTATCGTCTATTGATGAGATTATCTTCATAGGCAATTTCCCATAGATTTCGGGAAGTTCAAGGTCCGAATATGATTTGCATTTCTAAGTCCACGAGAGAAGTTCAACCATTTCTCGGGAGGCTGTTAACAAAACCAACATTTATTTCATGTTTAGACAACTTAACACCATCATTTGACAATTCATTCAACAAGGTTTTATAACGGGTGTAAGTTTGAGAGAGGGTTTCAGAGTCTTTGGCTCTAAAGGTATTGTACTCAAGTTTCAGGTCCATGATCCTGTTTTCCTTGGTATCTAAGGGACCTCATAGTTGTGGACCAAGTCATCATGTTTGCTTGGCTGTATTACAGATAATGAATGACTCCATTACATCATCAGGGAGACATGATATGATGATGCTTTTGAGTCTTTGGTCCTGATTGACCACCCTTCTCTCATCTTGGGTCCACTGAGCATCTGGTTTAGGTAAACCTTCAGCAGTTTTTGGGACAAATGGACCTTCATTAATACACTTAATGTAATAAGGTTCCATCCCAGTTAAGTAGCAAAGCATACACTTTTTCCACTTGTTAAATTTACCAACTTCAAGTCGAGGGGCAGCAGCAGCATAGGCTCCACCCTTTTTATCGACAAGTTGAGGAACTTCACTTTCAGCCATGTTAGGATCCTGATTTTAAAAACGTTTTGAGAGGCTTAAAAGGGTTTTATAAATCAGCCTGCTCTGATACCACTTGTTGTTCCCGTATCACAAATAGCAAAACTATAATTTTATGCTAAGTATGATCCATGACTAAAGCAAAGTAGTTGAAAAACTAAGTTTAAACAGGATAAGTAATTTAAGTACACAGTAGATTTTTTAACGTTTATATTCTTTATTAAAACGAATAAAAAAGAATATATTACCCAAGTGTTTGCGGAACAACACTTGGGATTGAATGACAAGTATGTTGTGCACTCCTCACTAAGCTTAGGCTGAGTCTAAGCACAACTATCAGGAACCACTGAGCTATCTCGGGGAAATAATCGTATTTGGAGGAGTGAAAGTTGCTTGTGTGTGTTTTTCACAATTAATGCACAAGCTTTTTTTTTCACTCATACCTTATGGCTATTTGTACAAGTATGAATTTAACTATATCCTAAAAGACAAACTGACATAAGATATAGAGACAAAATACTGATGCATTTTGTCTCTGTTTACAACAACCTATTTTGGGTAACAAACAAGTTAGCTTTCTGGTTGTCAATGATGACACTGATCTTGGTTGTTAGCCTTTCAGGAAAAGTTTGACTTATGGCAGATAAGGACTCCTCCTTATAAGTTCAAACTTATCCCGCATTGTCCCGCTCATTCTTCAGTCTTCTAGTCTTCAGTCTTGGTCTTCAGTATTTGTCTTAAGTAATCATAGTTGATGAGGAGTTATGGGATTCAATGAGTTATTGTCATCACTCACTTAACCCATCATCTTCTTCTTGACCCAGTCTTCACCCCTTAAGTTTCGCCTCACTGAGTGACTATGCGCTCAGTGACCTGTTAGTGTTTAAGGTTATAAACACTTAGGGTATTTTCTATTCAAATCATAGAATTAAAGGGTTTGGGTATTCACTGAACCCAACAGGTATGTTCTTGTTAAGTCGATTTCACAGCTAGGTGTGAATGTTGGGAAGCGAATAAGGTGTATTTAAAGGCATAAATTAGCAAGAAAATGTGTGGAACAAGCGTTTGGCTCGCTAATGAAAAAGTGGGCTATAATAAAATATCATGCACGACCGATGACTCTTCAGAAAATAACGGATATGGTGTACACATGCATCATATTACATAATATGATACGAAAAGATAAAAAGAAGGAAATCTCGCTCTCGATTTTTATTCAGAGCAGCAACATCATGAGAATGATCTCGTACGAACAAATGAAGAAATGCTACAAGTATTAGCAATTTACTCAACGAGGAAACTCATCTAAACCTTAAAGTTGATATAATTGAACACATTTGGCGTCGGAAAAATGCACAATAATTTGTGATCATTTTATTTTAACTTTTATTGTATTGTTTTTATTCTATTGAATTACTAATGTAATGTTTTTTAATTTAATGAGATTTTAGTTTTAGTGTTTTTAAATTTAATTAGATTTTAGTTTTAGTGTTTTAAAATAAAAAATAGAAGTTAGTGGTGATGTTGGTTATTTTATTAATGTTGGTGGTGATGTTATTTGATAAGAGAGAAGCTGATGTAATGTTAAGTTGACGGTGATAGTAATGTCACTATTATCGTCGGCCTAAGTATATTATTTTTTCTATGGAAAAATGTATTGGCAGTATTGCATACAAAGTTGGTTATGACCTCATGGTTAAGTTTAATTTTGATTTCCTTTGCTTCTTGTCACATAAATACTCGTTAATCCTATGTATTCATGGTCATCTTGTTTGAGTAAAAATCAATATGTTTGTATTTGGTTCATATTCTAAAAGATTGTTATTATATTCGTAAATCATCATCTCAAACACTCGAACCGTAAATTTTAAATCTTAAGGGGTGATTTCACTCTACTATTTTATTTGCGCATTCAAAATTGTGTCATGACAATTATACTTTTAGTATTTATGTTTTGATTTGCACACTCTTATTAAGTTATGTAAGGGTATAAATACCATGACACAAATATTTTGAGTGTACAAATAAATTTATGGAGTATGCAAATCACTCCCTCAAAATTTATGGTTATGAGTGTTTGAGATGATGATTTACGAATATAATAACAATCTTCTAGATATTATTAGGTGAATGAAATGTGAATATTTGCGAAAGTGTTATGAATCCATAGTAAAATACTTTTACTAACAGTTACGGAAAATTAAACAAGATAACCAAACTTTAACATATCAAACGACACAAGCTCTTAATCATCAAGGGAAAGACGACAACCAAATGTTTGCTAGCGCATCCCTAGCTATATCTCACTGGAGGGGAACGCTGAGTTGGATGTACTGGAGTATCGTGATGGTGTAATGGGTCTGGGCCAGAAGGAACGGCCGTTTTGATTGTGTCAAAACATGGACTAGGATGAGGGTCGCTAGGTGTTGTTGGTGGGTTCGGAGCATCATGAGCCAACCTTTTTATAGGGTCGTAAAATGTATGTTGGGTCGAGCCATTAGTAGTCGATGGTGCTACATGCAAATCCAAAAGAAATTTTCTAGTCGTAAAGACATTCGAGCCATAAACCATAGAAATCGAAATAAGTGTGATGAAAGTGAGCAAATGCAACCCCATTGTCAGTTATGTTTATTGAACTGTTGTTTTGCCATCGCATCAATTTATAATTGTTCTGTTAGGGTAAACGAGTAACAAGAGCGGCATTTTTAGTAATAGTTAGCATGTATGGTAAACTTTTAATCATCATTAACTTATTTTGAGAATTAATTATCATTAACTATTTGGGCTAAAAACACTCTTCTAATTGGAATGAAAATATATACAAAACGTAAGAATAGTTTCCTTTTATTTTAGTTACATACTAGTTATAATATATGCGTACGTGCGGGTTTTTATATATTGTGTTATTTTAATAATCGATTACTAATATATTTATTATATATAGATTTGTAAATTGTTGATATATAAACCTTATGATTAATTTAATTATATTAATTAGGGGTAGGGTTTTTTTTTCCGTGTGTCGATGTATGACAATAGGTGGGAAACATCCTTTTAATCTTAAATATACACATAGGTTAGAAGGTGTATGTATGTGCGGGTGATTTTTATTTCTTTACATTAGACACAATTTTTTTAAATCACTCCCACTTTTTATATATATATATATATATATATATATATATATACACACACACACATATATATATATATATATATATATATATATATATATATATATATATATATATATATATATATATATATATATATATATATATATATATATATATATATATATATATATATACTTTTGACATTTAAAATTTTATGTTTATTTTCCTTTTCTTAACTACTAGCCGAAGTACCCGTGCTAGCGGCATCGGTTTCTAGCGGCAGACTATTAACGATATATGATATTGTGATAAGTGTTTTGTATAACGTTCAAAATAGAACGTGAAAGGATCAAAATGTAATTACAAACTGTTGTAACATGTGATAATTCAACTCTAGCAAAAATTCTTAACATATATCAAACGACATATAAAACATTTAATGAAACTTAAAATGAAACATTACATCAATTATGAAATATTAACTAACAACACATGTTACTCGTCGCGTAAAACTTCTTGATACACGATATTTGAGTTATAAATTCCTACTTGACGGAACTCTTTGACTGGTTTAACCAATACCTTTGTTGTTCTACGAGATATCCTCTAGACAATGCCACATAAAGCTGGCCATGAGAGAAAACAGAATCTGGAAAATAGACACCCACATTTGGAATTGTTTGGCCCTGAGCTTTATTAATAGTCATCGCAAAGCTAAGGCGCACGGGAAATTGTGTTCTCTTTAGTTTGAAAGGGAACATGTCGTCTTCAGATGGAGCAAGAGGAATTCTTGGCAAGAGCACTCTAACTCAGTCTTTGTCCACAACAATCTCAAGATTGATGACATTAGGATCAACGTTTGCATATCAACCTCGTGACATTACATAATCCATTTGTCAGATCGAGATTCCTTTAAAGAATAATCGGGCATCCAATTTTCAAACGCAAGTAATAAGGAGGCATTCCGCTCATGTTAAGCGAGTTTAAGAATTCCAAAGGATAGAAGTTATGGGTGTCTTCTTATGCTTCATCAAAACTATAGTAAACCTTTTCTTCGCCAGGAAATCTGTCAATCAACATATCATTAATGCTGTCAACATGTTCATTTTTAGTGGATAAAATAGCTCTTGAAACTATATCAGTAGGTGAATGAGCTATGGTGGAGAAGGAAGGAAACACTTCATCGATCAATGCATCCTTTGAGGCAACATCTTCTGTGTATGGAATCGTCATGTCATCAGGTATGCGTACGTAGTCTTCATCGATGACCTCTTGACTCCGTCACCAACTCGTAATAGGAAGTTTGAAAAACCATGGGTGCATCGTGCCCTCATGTTTATGGTTAACCGCATTTTTTGAATTCTAGACCAAAGAGGTGACATCCGTAGACTCGAATCTACAATTTGCGCTCGTGTTCCACGTCTTATGACCGACAAAACCTGTCTAAAATCCCCTCCTAAAACCTATATCTTGGCCCCGAATGGAAGCTTGACCCCGGTAATAGTTCGATCAACCGCCTCCACACCTTGCCTTTTAGCCATTGATGCTTCATCCCAGATTACCAACTTGGTTGGCAAAGTAGCTTAGCAAGGCCACTTTGTTTTTTGATGTTGCATACTGAGTTTGTATTAAGATTGATGGGGATCTTAAATCGAGAGTGAGCAGTTCTTCCCCCTGTCATGTTATTTGATGCAGCCCCTGACGAAGCGGTGCCAAGTGCAATAAGACCACGAGAACGAACAGTGGCAAGTAACGCTTTATACAAGAATGTTTTACCAGTTCCTCCAAGGCCATCAATAAAAAACACGCCCGGAGAATCACCATCAACATGTGTCATGAATTCTTCCCGATGGATGTTTTACCAGTTCCTCCTAGCGGCAGCGATGTCTGGTTTTTGACAAAGTTTTACCGATGGATGTTTTCTTTTGACAAATCGTATCAGTAGCATCATGAATTCTTCCCGAAGAATCGTTTTACTGATGGCATGGTTGCATTACGGCGATTATGTTTACTTTTCAACAAAATCTAATAGGATCCATTTGTGTGTACGTGTTTTTTAACAAATGTTTTCAGTCACATTTATCGATTAATATTGTAATAATAGACTACTCGTATAAAGTGACAATGACATAACAAAGACAATTTTACTATTTGTGGTATTGGGTTATAGTCAAATTTCCATGTGTTGATAAATTCACGATTGGCGTTAAAAGTCTTTTACTTTTTGGTTTTATTATCTAAACTTATTTAGTTGCGATTTTCTTTCGTGAAAATTTAACATATATTGTGCTTGTTCTCCTAAGTTAGTTGATACAATGTTAACAAAACTAATAATTTACATAAACATTTATGTGTTTTTAAGGTAATAGTTGTTCGTGTGTTCGCGCACGTCGTTTTTGTGTGTGTATGTTTACTTTTTTTTGTTTGTATTTACAACTTTTGACATGAAGTAGGACAACCGTTTGATGTGGATACAATTAGGCAATCTTATCTTTTTGTGTGTACGTCTCACTTATTTGATCTTTGCCACTAAGATTTTACTGTTACAATTTTTGTGTTCTTTAACGCTCACATGGTTAGTTTTTATATGGATATGTAAGTTTGAAATTTGAATTTACATTTGAGTCGTATAGTTTTAAAGGTTGGTGCTTTCAAGATTTTATCGATCTGTGACGTCCATATTTTCAAAAAACAAAGTCCTATTTAGCCATCCTTTTATTTACTTTTTCTGCCGTCATACCTTTTTTTTTCTTTTACTGTATGCACTTTGTATTCAACAATTTCAAAGTAGAAATTTATTTCAGATTTTAGACACTTATCCAATGTTTTGAAAACCGGGTCTTTAATCGACCCAGTCGAGTCATCGGGTTACCGGTTCGACCACCGGGTCAACCCGATTTTCTATATAAAAAAACCTCTTTTTTTCCAACAATACAAAAAAGAAGTATATATCTAAATCATGACTAATCCATATATTGTGCCTAGAAACACATTTAATGAAAAAGATAACGTTTAAAAAAAATTACGTCGCAAATATATATGATTAACTTGTTTTATTTATAAAAAACATGCAAAAACTAAACCCGATCGGGTTTCTAGAACCGGGTTGACCCGGTTATTTAAAACACGGCGGGTCTAATTGAGTTTCGGGAATTAAAAACCTAGTTTAATATGACCCTTTTTTTTTGCCGGAACCAATTTAACCGGTTGACGTACAAGACATTGAATTTTGTAAACAGTAAAATATTGAAAATAAACATAAATTAAATGGGTCTTAAAAAAAGTTGTAACATTCAAAAATGGGATCTTAAACTGGATTGGGATTTAAAACTATTCATCATTCATACAAATTTGACAATTAGTATCTCTAATATTTTAACTAAATGTTGATAAATAGTCATATTATGCAACAATATTTATTTAACTAAATGTTGATAAATACTTATATTATGCAAATCTAAACGTAGAACTATTTGTTAATATATGTTCATATATTCAAGACCCATTCTATGTTTGTTAATATATGTTCATAATAGATGCAAAAAGAGTCCTCCTTGATTGTAATTTGTTTGTCAAATTCAAACTTGGACCAAGGGAGTGACCTTTATCAAAAACAACTCTGAGCCAATGAACTTGCATCAAAACACTTCTCTTTTTTGGGCTCCATTCAGCACTTAGACGACTGAAAGTCGTGATGACAACATCATAGTCCCAAGCAATATTACGAACCAAAGGCTTTTTATGATCAGCCCATACATACACACGTAATTGGCCAGGTATCATTTGGTGAAGGTAGATGTATTAACAAGTTAAAATGGGTCAAAATTTAGAGTTCGGGTCAAAATGGGTCAAAAGGGTTTGGCTTGTCGGTTCAATGTTTTATGGATTCTATAATGGGATGGAACCGAGTGGGTGTCACTCCATGATGGACATGGTAACTGTAATAGTAGTTTGCTTCGCATGCTGGATATTACGGCTAAAACGAACATCAAGTCATATGAAAAGCACTCGGTTACTTATTTCATTTAGCAATATTAGATTAGAGGTCATCAAACCAAGTCAGTTCAATATTAAAGAAAGTAATTTGATCGATAATACATGCACATGACAAACCACAATAAAGAGAAGAAAATTAAACATATCAACAACCAAACACCAAAAATATGTCCCAAGAAAAAGAGCACAACTTTATAATAGATATCTGATCATGTAGACATGCAAATTAGTCTATTTTTAATTGACATTACAACAATTACATGTATTTCCTTCACACTTTACACATACTAATTTTGTGGTTGAAGGTTGAAGCCTTTTGCCGATGTTTTCACATTCATCATGTGAACAATTTCCAGAAGTAAGAGCATCGCAAGAAGGTTCAGCATGACAAGAAGGTTCAGCTGGGACTATTGCGCTACAAAAATAGTACAAGATCGATGATGTTATACGATATAATAACAAACAAATGTCTTACCATTACCACATTGGGGCATTATTTTTGGGTGAAGCCAGCCATACCCATCATGAAGCTATACAGCCTAGTATTTATCAGTGAAAGTAGAATTGGAAAGATACAAAAGATAGTGAACCTATACAGCTTGGTATTTATAAGGCTTCTTTTTAGAAGAAAAAAAAAAGCAATTACCAATCACACATTTAATGTTATTAAACCCGACCAAGATATTTTTGTAAGTCACCAACCATTTCCATAATTCCATTTTATTGACTCGGTCATCGTTTCCTTCATTTTGTCATAGTTAACTTGCCATAGTTACAACCCATTAAACAACCCATTGAATACTCTTTAAACATTACACATCTTTCACACGCATGGCTTTTTTAAAAAGTCATACTTTCCAATTTCGACATGGCTGTTTAATCTTATTTCATTTCAAACGCATGGCTTTTTGAATGTTCAAACGTATGGCTATTTAATTTCATTTCATTTCAATTTCAACATTTCAAACTACCTTGACCATTTCAACATTCAAGTTTTCAACATTGACTATTTTAAAAGGTTTCAAAAATTTTGACTTTCAATATTCAATATTCAAGTTTTCACTTTTCCTCTTTAACCATTTTTCTATTTTAGATAGTAAAGATATATAAGAACGTTTTTTAACTATTGCCAAATCCGGAATATTTGAGTTTTTTTAGTAAATATTTTAAAATAAAAATAATAATATATAAATAAATATTATTTAATAAGAGAAGGTTGAGTTTTTTTGAAATGCAAAAGTCCCCACTTGAGATTTTGTTTTATTATATAAAAGATATATGACCAATCTGTCACACACACATAATTTATCCATAATAGTTGTGGTAAAACCGTAAAAGTATATGTATGATCGTATGAGTTAGGATCAAAATAAACTAAAATACGACGGGTGAAAATAAACCACAATCGTATGAGTTAGAATCAAAGTAAATTTCTCTCTCTCATTTTAAATGTGTGGCTAAAATTTCTTCGTGTTCTTCTCTTTTTTTTTCTTTACTAGATCTTTTCCCGTATGATTATATCAAAGTGGTATTCAAAATTTTGTAAGTGTTTGCTTTTTTAATAAAATCATTTAGTATTTTTTTTAATGGTCTATAAATTTGAATCATTAACAGCTTTTGACGTTTAAATATATTAAAAGGTTTAAACCTCTTACCCAACGAAATTTGAAATAGTATCTTACACCCTCTTAATAATATATAAGCTAATTTATTGTATTATAATCATTTAGACTTATAGATAAACAAACAGTATTATTTGATTCAGATTAAGAGTAATCGAATTCCATAATTAGTTAATTACATTGCTTGCCTTGCACACCAGTCAACCCTAGTTTAATTCTAATTCTAACTTTATTTAACCAAGTACAAATAAATCCTTACACAACTAATTATACTTTAGCCTACTAAAAAATGCTACTAATATAACAATTTCCACGTAGTGATTATTAATCTGTTAGGATTTAGTAAATCCAAGTATTAAAGAGTCGGTCACCTCAGTATATGTAATCGTTAGTAAGCTCGTAGTCGTAGATTAATATAAGTTAAGTAGTATTTAGTTTAAGTAACACCGTGGAGGACGGACGGGTCTTTACCCAGCTGTATGCACGATCCACGACCCGATAGGTGGCGATTTATGTAAAGACTATAAATACTCTCTACCTTCCAAGGTAGAGTTGGAGCTCATAATAAGATTTTCTTTCTCTCACTAAAGTTCCCAAACCTCTAACTTTCTCTCTAAAACTCATCTTGTCGCCTACTTTGCTTATGGTTTGATGTGTATGTGAAATCAATATGTTACAAATGGTATCAAGAGCCATGGTTAGATCATCTCTTACATATCTTTGGATTTCTAGTGGTTTTAGGTGGTTTTGAGTTTGAGAAAGTTTAGTGGTTTTGCATCATTTGGTTGATTTCTAGTGTTAAAGTTTGGATTTTGATTGTACTTTTGTGTTTAGGATCATCACAAGTGTTTAGGTTTTGATTTGGAAGGCTTGAATCATCGTGGTTGGGTTGTTTTGGATTGAAAAGTGTGTTTTGGAAGTTTTTCAAGTTAGCGACTTGGCTCTCGGTGTAATTTTCTTGGTAGCGACTTGCTTTGTAAATCATAGCGAGTTGTAGTGTATTGTGGTAGCGATTTGGTCCTAGCGACTTGCCTTTAGAGACAAGCCGACAAAAAAATCTTGTTGGTGGATTCTCCACTACGGGTGCGATTTGGTAAGGTAGCGACTTGCTTTCAATTTTGATAGCGACTTGTTCTTAAGTTTCTTAGCGACTTGGTGTTAGCGATTTGGACCCGATGCGAGTTGCTATTTAGCGACTTGATCTCTTAGCGACTTGGTGCATAGCGACTTCTTGTCAAAATTCATAGCGATTTGGAACTTAGCGACTTGTCTTAGCAACTTGGTTTTAGCGACTTGATTCAAGGAATCTTAGCGACTTGGTTAACTTTTGTTTATGTCGGTTTTCTCTTGATTTAGTAAAATCCGTGAAAGAATCTATTTCCGGTTTAATCATAGAGTTATAAAATCCGTGTAATCTTTAAACATGTCTACCATCGTACCTACAATCATCTCCTTTGTTCGAGGATGTTCAAGCGGTGGTTCGGATACTCGTCCACCCATGCTTGTGAGGCCGACTACGACTCTTGGGCTCAAAGAATCGTTGTCTTGTCTTGGAAAGGAAAATGGGGTCAACATTCTCAAATCGATTGATGAAGGACCTTATCGGTTGAGACTACAAGAGACTTAATTGATCATTGCGGATGGAACAATGATCTATGGAATAGACGGACCAAAGACATATGATGAGCTCGATGATAAGGAGAAAAGAGATTCGATCTTGATATCGGGGCTTCTAACATCGTACTTCAAGGTCTTCAAAAGATATCTACAAGCTAATCAATCACAACACGAAGCCAAGGCGGTGTGGGATAATGTCAAGATGCTTACATGCGGTTACGAATTAACTATGGAAGACAGAGAATCACAACTCTATGATGAGTTTGAGCACTTCAAGATGAAACCGGATGAGGCGTCTATGAGTATTACGTGAGATTCCACAAGCTTGTCAATGACATGAGGAACATCGAATGACCATGCCAAACATTCGGTTGAACTCTAAATTTGTAAACAACATGAATCCCGAATGGCACAAGTTTGTCACTACGTGAAGCTAACCAAAGGATTGAAGAATACAAACTATGAGCAACTCTATGCATTCCTTCTTGAGAATGAGAGACATGCTATGTTTGAAAAAGGATTCTTAATCGGTTCAAAACCAACCGAGGAGAGACAAGCTCATCGAATGATTCAAGCGCCTTCTACTCAAACATTGGAATCACAACCAAAGCCTCACAAGTCATACCCATGGGTAATGGTAATCACAAACTCATTCCCGATCCAATGTTCAAACAAGGCGATCTTGATGCACACGTGGGAAACTTCATTAATCAAGCGGCTCTCATGATCGGTCAAAACATGAACTCTCTCCCACACACCAACAACAACCTCGAGCGCATCTAATCCACACAATCAAGCCCTTTGTCGAGAGATGGGAAGGTTATGGTACAACTTTGTTCAAGAAAGGCAGTATGAACAAGGAAGAGGTGGAGTTGGTAGAGGATTTCTTTGCAAATCGAGAATAGGGAAGGAATGGAAATCAAGGACAAGTAAAGCCGATCAAGTGTTACAAGCTGTGGTGGTGAGGACATATTGCAAGCGCACATCACCAAAACGCCCTCGAATCCGAGTACTTGAGGATAAGATGTTGCTAGTGCAAGCTCGGGACAATGGTGCGACTTTGGATGAAGAGGAGTTCTTGTTTCTTCTTGAAGGAATGCCAAGACATATGATCTTGATGTTGATGAGCGACCAATTCGGAGATTGGTCATAATCATCGAATGCCTTTCAAGTAGGCGATTGTGATGCATTTGACTCGATGTAGATGATGAACCTCTTGCTCAAACAATCTTCATGGCTAGCATCTCACCTATGGTTTCTCCAAAGTTTCATCACCACAAGCTGGTCCATCCAAAGACAAAATCATTTACGAGGTACTTAAACTATACGATGAAGTTGATGAGCAAAAGATACATGATGAAGTACAATCAAGCTGTAATTATTGAGTCGGATATTGAAAATATGGGCAATGTCGATGTTGTCCCATATGATCAATATGTGAAACAAAGTGAAAGTGAGATTGTACCATGTGATGTATCTTATGCGATCAATGATGACTATGCTTTTGACGAATACTTGCATGTACCCACGATGAGTCTGTTATCTACGAACTTAATGCTTATAAAGAGCGTGTTGCTATTTATGAACAACGAGCTAAGTTTGAGTTAACCACTCGTGGCGAGGAGATGGATGACCAAATGCGTACAACTATTAGACAAAGTAAGTTTAGAAGAAGTATTAAAACAAGAGTTAAACTCCTTACAAGAAAAGCTTTCTAAAGCGCTAAGCAAAAACAAGAACTTCAAGAAAATGTTAAAATGCTTAAGCAAGAATTCGTGCTAAGGAATCAAAACTTTTGAATGATTTTCTAATCTAAAACCTTGAAAAACAAGCTTGAAAATAAGTTATGCGTACAAGGAAATACCATTCAATTGCTCACTTAATCACTAAGCACGAGTTTTAAGTGATAAGCATAGTACTCCCTTGTTGAGGAACCAAATCAGAGGTCATTAAAAGGCTAAAAGTGCTCATAAGGTAATCTATGATGGTAATGAAATCCTTAAGCCTAGGCAGAAACCTAGTTGCGTTGAGTGCTTGAGGAAGATAGAAAATTAGATGATGCATCTAGGGAGAAAATGAATAAGAAGCTAGATGATCACGAATGTAAAAGAATAACATAATGATCAAACCCCATGATTACAAGAAGGAAAACTGGATCTCCTTAAACAAATTTAAGCCTCAAACGTTGTTAACACACGAACAAGTATTCGGAAAAGGGACTTAGATAAGCAAAAAGTGAAAATCTTGTTGAAACAAACCCTCCCTTAGGAAAATGCTGCTGTTGTGTATCCTCCAAATACACCAATGCATTTAGTTCCTAGAACTATTGCCACTAAGAGCAAGACCTTAATCGGTCAATATGTTATTTTTCAACTATTTGTCGATTTTGAGAAAACTTGTAAGAAAAGGATCACACCCTGGGATTCTTGAAGGGAAAGGGTTTGAGCAAACAAAAGAATGCTATCTAAGCGAGGTCATGCCTTTCTTTAAACAACTAAAAGATCAATTTGAGAGTCTTAAAAGGGATAGATTCGGATATTAAAGGAATGGAAAAGGAATTTGATGCAATGATAGTTGAGGTTAGTGACTATGAGCGAGCACTAAAATATAATGAGATTGAGAGGAAGAACTTGCATACATTGAATGAGACTCTTATTTACGAATGTATTACTCAAGATGTGTTTTACTTTGCTACTGAATTGTTCCATTAATGCTTCTCGATTTCATGAATTATCTGTTGCTCGAAAGTCTCCCATGATCGTGTCATTGAGCTTGAAAAACTAACTCTAAAGCGCATGATAAAGTTGAGCAGGATGATCATGATAACTGGTAAAAGCAGTTTTCTAAATTAGAAGTTGAGCATCTTGCTTTGCAATTAAAATATCAACATCGAAAGAAAATGTTAAAACCTCAAATATCAAGACATCTTTGGATGTTCACGAATTTGATGTAGTTTTGAAATTAGCAAGCGTGATGAGCAGATTCGAGCTCATTGTATCACGATCGAGAAAGTTGAAAGCCCAAATCTCTCAATTAAAGGGTGAAATGAACAATGTGTCGGCTCCCAAATGCCTCCTCCTTTAGATTCTCGAATTCTCAAAATTTTCATCTACAAAACTTGGTCAATGCTTTACAAAAGGAAAATGAGAGTTTTCTAGAAGAAAATGAAAAGGTTAAACGTCATTTCAATGAGTTATTTGAGTCAATAAAAGTCACTCGTAATAAAAATAATGAACAAATAACCGTTGCAAAGGAAATTGAGAATCGAAGAGTCGGGTAAAAGGAAAATGCCAATGACCAATGGGAGAATGGTCCATCAAAGGTGCATGGTTGTAATAAATATGCTTTGTGCGTGAATTATGTTCCTCCTCACCTTAGGAATAACAAACTTGCCATTCAAACATATTTCTCATACCTTAAGGATAGTCTAGAATGTCTCCGTGAGATTGTAGAAGAGGATAAGTTAGAGAAACCACTTGATAATGCAATTGGCCATGCATGCTTATATGCCAAACGATCTCAAGAACTTCTAGAATGCTTAATTACAATATGCCCTAAATCCCTAGGTGAGCAAGTCAACCCCTTGATACCTGTTCTATGCCTAATGCCAAGTATACAAATCATTCAATGCCCAATGTTATGAATGTGAACTTTAGTAGGCCTTCAAATAGTTCGGATCCGGCACCTCCGGTGTTAAGAAAGTGAACCTCAATGTGCCTTGAATAGTTCACATCCCGGCACATCAAAGCAGGAAAGGCAAAAGTAGCAAAACCAACTAATGTTCCGTTCCTCTACAGGGAGTAATCGGTGACATTAAAGCGGCGGTCAAAGTCTCAAGGCAATACAAGGAATGATAGGGCCTCGCAAGCTAAGAATGTGCATTGGAAGAAAGTAGAAGATCACCGTAGGGAGAATTTGAATAAAGCGAATCGTGTTGATTCTAGTATTAGCCATAGGCGTCTTGTAATTAATTCAATTCTAATACTATTTGCAAACCATGTAATGATGTCTGCGTGAATTACATTACTAATCATGAATGTGGTGTGAATGCTTTGTCTAATGCGGTCAAATCCCGATTAATATTGTTAATGCAAAAAATCATTCTAAGAAGGCTAAAAGGCAAAAGCGAAAGAAAGTTAGAAAGCGGTGGAAACCCGGGAAGAACATTTAGTAAGATAGGTTATCAATGGATACACATTGGCCATAAGGTTAATCGAGACAATGCCCACTAGAAAATGGATGCCTCTTGGTAGAACTATTCCCTTAAGAAGTGAACATACTTTGAATAGGGCAAATCGGACACTAATCTTGCATCTATTCATAATGATTCCATTGCTTCTATTTACGATATGGATGTTTCTATTTACGATGTGGGTGTTCCAATCATTCATTACTAACCAAATGGAACCCATTCTTGCATGGGGATCCCAATTATCCGATTATCCATTCTTGTGCGTGTTCAGCTGCGGATCGTTCAAATCGTTACGTGGTACACGGACTCAGTTTGTTCCAAGCATATATTTGGAGACCGGTCGCGGCTCATGAACCGTGAGTAAATTCATCGGAGACGATTAGATTCGGGAGCGACCATTTTGGAGCTATTATGGGTTATGGAGATTATGTGGTTGGTAAAGTGTGATTTCAAGGGTATATTATGTGGAAGGTCTTGGTCACAATTTGTTCTCTGTTGGTCAATTACGTGATTCCGATCTAGAAGTGGCTTTTAGAAAACATTCTTGTTTCGTTAGAGAACTTGATGGTGTGGAATTATTAAGAGGTACTCGAGGTTCAAACCTATACACCATCTCTATCGACGACATGATGAAGTCCTCTCCAATCGCTTCTTTGTCAAAGGCTTCTAAAACAAAGTCTTGGTTATGGCATCGTCGTCTCAATCACTTGAACTTTGGTACCATAAACAACCTTTCGAGAAAGGATCTTGTCGAGGTTTACCCAGTTAAAATATGAAAAGATCATCTTTGCTCGACTTGCCAATTGGGAAAAAGCACGAAATATGCCCACAAACCAAAACCCACAAACTCGTAATGGAAGTTCTTCATACCCTTCATATGGATGCATGCGGACCAATGAGAGTGCAAGCGATAAATGGGAAGAAATACATTCTAGTAGTTGTTGATGACTACTCTCGATTTACTTGGGTAAAGTTTTTGAGGACAAAGGATGAAACTCGGATGTCATCATCAAACTAATCAAACGACTTGAGTTCGACTCAACAATACGATCGAATTGTTCGAGCAGACAATGGCACGAGTTTGTTAACAAAGACTTAATTCGTTTTATGAAAGTGTTGGAATCGGTCATCAAAGAAGTGTTCCACGAACTCCTCAACGAGCGGTGTAGTTGAAAGGCGAAATCGAACTCTTGTAGAAGCCGCAAGAACAATGCTTATTTATTCAAAGGTTCCAATGTTTCTATGGGTGAAGCCATTGCCTTGCTTGCTACACCCAAAATCGTTCCTTATTCACACCTCTCATGGAAAAACTCCATATGAACTTATTCATAAGCGAAAAACTGATCTCTCCTACCTTCGTGTGTTTGGTGCCTTGTGTTATCCAACGAATGATGGTCAAGACTTAGGAAAATTAAGAGCAAAGCGAGATATTGGAGTTTTGTTGGTTATGCACCAAACAAGAAGGGTTCTGAGAATCTACAACAAAAGAACCCGAAATATCATGGAAACAATTCACGTTACGTTCGATGGTGACCGGTCATATGGCTCTGGACAATCCGATTTCGGACCCGCACTTCAAAAGCAGTCCCATTGGTTCATCCCTTGTACCAAATTCCTCTCAAAGAACTCCATATGTACCTCCAATGAAGATGATTTGAAGAAATTGTTTGATCCGATGTTTGATGAACACTATGAGCCAAGTGCTAATGAGCTGTCAATTCCCACAACAGAGGCTGCTCATATCCACATGAATGAAGTCAATCCTTGGTCTCAATATCACTAAGTCAAGAAGCGCTGCTGCTTGATCACTCTGTCTCATCAACAAATCATCAATCTTCAAATGTACATCATGGGCCATTTACGGCATCAATGATGAAGTTAATCCCTTTGCTACTCACGAAGATGCTCCATTTGAAAACATATTTGCTCTGAATCATCATCGAACCATCTTCTTGAGGAGACATCGACTCTGCTACTTGGTCCCTCAACAATGACCACATGAACACCTCGGAAAATGGACTCACGATCATCCATTAGACAACATCATTGGAAATCCTCTCGTCCGGTATCCACACGGAAACAAGCGGCAACCGATGCCTTATGGTGCTTCTTCAACTCCGTACTCTCTAAGATCGAACCAAAAGATGTTAAAACCGCCATGAATGAAGGCAAGTTGGTTCAATGCTATGCAAGAAGAAATTCATGAGTTTGATCGACTTGATGTATGGGAATTAGTACACGCTCCAGTTGTGCTATGATCATTGCTCTAAAATGGATCTTCAAAGTGAAACTTGATGAGCATGGTGATGTGTTAAAGAACAAGGCTCGATTGGTTGCAAAAGGATACCGTCAAGAGGAGGTATTGACTTTGAAGAATCATTTGCTCTGTTGCTCGTGTCGAGGCAATCGAGAATCTTCTTGGCTAATCTTGCAAGTAAGAACATGGTAGTCTATCGGATGGATGTAAAGGCGGCGTTTCTTAATGGAGATCTTAAAGAAGTCGTCTCGTCGACCAACAACTGAAGGCTTTGTGAATCGAGCATCCTACTCACGTTTATCGTTTGAAGAAGGCTCTTTACGGTCTAAAGCAAGCTCAAGGGCATGGTATGATACACTATCAAAGTTTCTTCTATCTCTTGGATTGACAAAGGAGCGATTGATCCTACATTGTTCACCGAAAGTCGAGCAAACATTTAATTCACGTTCAAATTTATGTTGATGATATCATCTTTGCCTCGTGACCCCAATGAGTGTGACCGTTTTCAAAAGAAATGGGTTCTAAATTTCAAATGTCAATGATGGGACAAATGTCATTTTCTTGGGATTACAAATTTCACAAAGTCCGGAGGCATTTTATAAATCAATCTAAATATGCAAATGAGATTTTAAAGAAATTTGGATTTGATTCTAGTGACCTGTTGACACTCCCATGATTGAGCGTACTAAACTAGATGAGGACCACTCGGGGATCATGGTAGACCAAACAAAATATCGTAGTATGATTGGATCACGATGTACCTCACGGCTAGTAGACCAGACATCTTGTTCATTTGTTTGCATGTGTGCTAGATACGAGGCTAAGCCTACTAAAAAGCACCTTGAAGCGGTTAAGCGGGTCTTCGGTATCTCAAGGAACCATCAATATGGGACTTTGGTACCGAAGGACACCGGTATGTCACTAACGACCTATGCGAGATCTTGATCATGCGGGATGTCAAGATACTCGTCGAAAGTACGTGCGGAGGTGCTCGGTTTTGGGTGATAAGCTTGTGAGTGGTCTTCAAAGAAGCAAATGAGTACTTCTATTTCCTCTCTGAGGTGAATACATAGCCATGTCATCTTGTTGTGCTCAAATCCTATGGATGAGATCCCAATTATCGACTATGGCTTTGAATTCAACAAAATCCCTACATCTTGTGATAATAAAAGTGCTATTGCTCTCTCATGCAACAACGTACAACACTCAAGAGCAAAGCACATCGACATTCGACATCATTTCATCGGGAACAAGTTGAAAGCGGTGTGGTGGAACTTTACTTTGTGAGGACCGAATACCGGTTAGCGAGACATCTTCACCAAAGCTCTTCCTAGAGAACGTTTTGAGTTTATTCTTCCACGACTTGGTCTTAAGAGCCTACAACGGAAACACTCAAGCGTCTTCAAGAGGAAGAAGAGGAGTAAAGGTTTTCTTCATCTATCTCTTGTATATATCTATTCAAAAAGCAAAATACAAAATTACAAAACCTTCAAAAAGCAAATAGAAAAATATAAAACTTTCAAAATCCATAAAAAAAAAAAATTGAAAAACTTGAAAAAAAAAAAAAATATTGTGTTTCTTTTGTCATGTTTTCTCGATTCGATAATATCTCGGTCTTTGTGATGTCATTCAAAGAATGACACGGGACTTTAGATGTTGTTGAATTTTCATATAAAAAAAAAAAAAAAAAAAAAAATCAAAAATATTTTTGGGAGAAAGAGAAACAATGGTTTATTGTCATTTCGAGCGATAACCGCTTTTCAAAGAAAAAACGAGCCATGCTTTATCTTGGTTTTCAAATTTAATGCTCGATTCTTTAAACAAATCCTTACTATCTAATGAAAACTAATTGCTTTGAAAAATAACTCGGACTCTATTTTTGGAAATCATTTGGACTTAAAGTGTGTCAAAATATCTATCTCTCAATCAACAACTTAGGTCATTGATTGAGGGAGAATGATTTCAATTAAATTAAAAGTTATGTGTCATTCAATTGTTTTCAAAAGATATTCATGCATGTTTAATCAATGGAGTCAAAGTCTCAAAATCGATCCTTATCGGTTAAAGCGCTTTCATAATCAAGTCACAATTCTCCTTAAAGCTTTCAAAATCAATTTAAATCTCTGAGAGATCACAAATCTCAAATGATTTGATAATTGTGATCGGGGAGAATTTGTGATTTAAATTGGATTTAATCGATAATTCGATAAATGGGTTCATAAGTGTTTAGCAAGTTTTCCTCCCGCATGTGACAAACGATTTCAAATTTTCCATGCACATGTTGAGGGAGCATCTATCTTAAACCACAAAGATGCGAAGCGTGATCAATTTGTTTCAATGTGCGGTATGTTCCTCTTGTATGTGCAAAACTCTTTCAAACCTCAAGGCACATATTGAGGGGAGCAAGCTTATGAAAACCTCATCCTCCCTTATATGCTTTATCTACTTGTTTTGATCGGGAAGTGATGTTGATATCTTTTAGAAAATGGTAATCAAAAAGCTAAATTCTTTCTCTTGCCTCCGTGTGCAAAACGATTTCACTTGATGCACATGTTGAGGGAGCTCTTGTTCTAAAAATATCAAAAACAATTCGGTACAAAATGCTTTGATAATATATCATAAGTATCGGATTGATTTTCAAATGGTTTTCAATTGGTTCCAATGGCGGATGAACAATACCAAATAGACCGACCAACTTTACTTTATGTATGGTGATATAAGGATGATAAGGTTAGGTATTTGTTCCCATGATCCGCCGAACCGGAGGGATCTACCGAGGACAATCCACTAGATAGTGTAGAAGTCCTTAGGTATATTGAAAAAAGGAGAAAAATGAGATGTGGGAAGAGTGCGGACTAAGGCGAACTAGTCTTGGAATAAACCCAACAAGGTTCTAGTTATGAAGTCTCGGTAAGCCTTGAAGGGTTGAAGAATGAAAAAGAATTGAATGTGAAAAGGGTGAAAAGAAATAGCCCTCCATTTATTCAACCTTAGGGGAAACCGGGTTCAATTCATATACTCTTGGTGGTTACCAAGGTAACATCGGTATTGAAGACAAGGCGTCATGGACCCGTGCCTTGCACTACATCTTCCCAAACCCTGCACTACATCTTCCCAAACCACTCAAGTTCCTCTTAAAGGGCTTGTTTCATTCTCACGGGAACCTACATAATCTATCGACTTTCTCTTAGAGATTGTTGATATTGAAGAAGGAGACCCTCTCCTAGTCTCGACATAGGAACCAAATATGCACAAATTGAGTCTAGAGCCACGAGATCATCAATAAATCTCATTAGGACACTTTCAATGAAGACTCTGTTTCACACAATGTGGAAAGAGATTATATCTTGAGTCCTCGCATTATCCTTGTGGTATTGCGAACATCCGAGTGATATGTAAACATATTCACAATGAAGATGGAAAGCCTTACGGAGCCAACATCAAACAAGCTCACGGTAGGTGGCATGTGAGATCTATTCAATAGATCAACCATGTGACAATGAGCAGAAACAATGGGGCGATTCAATCTTTTGAATCAATCTGGTTCGAGTTATGGATTGACGGATACCTTTGAAAAACCGGTCATTGTGCTTAAAAACTCTTTTCTTTAGCACATCATGTGTACTTATATTTCAAAATAAAAGGTGTTTATGATTGATAATTGATTTTCATCAAAACCTTCGTTGTATTGCAAAAACAATTTCTATTGAGCGATACGATTGTTTTCAAATCTCTTCTTATCAATCGGTGAATCTCAATTATTTGGTTCACTCACTCCGTGTTGTCTTCTTTGAGGCGTTCGGTTTGAGAACGGCTAGAACATTGCGAAACCCTGTCAAGGAAATTCTTGAATTATACGATCACGAGCAATACTTGTCTTGATCAACGGGGAACCGTGGGCGTGTACCTCAATTCAACAAAAGTGATCAAAGACACTCTTGTGTGCTTTATTGCTAAGCTGTTTTATGCGGGAACACCCTACGTTTGCGGTGATCGAATGGGCGGTCAATCCATAGCCGCATGCTCACACAACACATTCATTTCCAAAGAAATCATGATTAGTGCATCAATGACTCGATATTATCACTCCATGCTTACGCTTCTGCTGCGCCAATATCATGAATCAACGAAAGCTTCCGCTACTCGATGAGAAGATATCATGATCCGAATGTGAGCATGTCGGTCCGAAAGTCACAACATCACATTATACCAACACCACAATGGATGAGTCGAGATTGATGTTTGTTGATGATCTCAAAGCGGCTCAAAACTCATTATCACGTGGATCGGTAAAAGACCTCCACTTGGATTAACCAAACATGCAATGAGAAGAATCAATGACTACGAGCTTGAACAAAGTACTACACCAAGAATGCAAGAACAATTTTAATGTAATATCTGTTTGTATTCAATGTAATTTTAGTATATGTTTGAGGTGACCTCCCTTAGGGAGATTGTTAGGATTTAGTAAATCCAAGTATTAAAAGTCGGTCACCTCAAGTATATGTAATCGTTAGTAAGCTCGTAGTCGTAGATTAATATAAGTTAAGTAGTATTTAGTTTAAGTAACACCGTGGAGGACGGACGGGTCTTTACCTGTATGCACGATCCACGACCCGATAGGTGGCGATTTATGTAAAGACTATAAATACTCTCTACCTTCCAAGGTAGAGTTGGAGCTCATAATAAGATTTTCTTTCTCTCACTAAAGTTCCCTAAACCTCTAACTTTCTCTCTAAAACTCATCTTGTCGCCTACTTTGCTTATGGTTTGATGTGTATGTGAAATCAATATGTTACAAAGCTTATAAGTCCTAACCAATGTTTTAAAACCCGGTTCGACCCGACCAGTTCAACTGGTTGAACCGAGAACGATGATGTTACTGGGTCGTTTGTAGTCGGGTTTTTTGGGATTTAAGACCCGGATTCAACCGCCTAGTTTTACTTGACCCGGGTTGAATCGGTTCACTAAAACCGGCCGGTTTTGTGTTTTTTGTTGTTTTCTAATTGACCAATATGGATAATCGAGAGTTATTGACATCAAATTTTAAGCTACAAAACAAATGAAATTATATGATCAAGTTATCTACCATATTGTTTAACATTTTGTAATGTTATTGTAGTATTGTTGTCGTCATTTTTAATCCAAAATGTTTTTTATATTTACATATTTCATGTGGGAAGTAATTATCATGTGCCAACATATAAAGTCGTGATAACGTAAATATTTAAATTATACAACAATATATCACACTTTTATGGGAATATCACTTTACATAGTTTTTCAAAAAGCATAATTCTTAATTCATAATAGTATTATCAGACCACAACAAAGTAATTTCGATGTAATGTTGTTTTAAAGTTTGAAACTTGTATTCGCATTGGCTTGTACGTGTTTTTATTGGATTTAATGTTTAATAAACTTATTTTATGTTTAGTATAATTTCAAGGTTTTACATGTGTTTGGTATTGGTTTTCAGAAGTAATATATGTGTTTGGTAACATTATCTATTACTATATTTTTTATGTGTAGATAAAACCAATTTGACCCGCCCATTAAACCATTGACCCGGTGATTTATACTGGGTCAATTAAAAAACTGATTTTTTAAAACATTGATCCTAACCGATCCATTACAAGCTAAAATAATAATTACATGACACCTCTTCTACTCAGGTAATATTTATACTAATAACCTTTAACAAAACCAAAATTTTTCTTGTACTTTATCATGTACTGATAATTTAATAAAGTTTAAATCTTTTTTTGTCTTGTACATCATAAAACTCTTTACTATTATACCATTAATCCTCAAATAGAAAACAATAATTCTTTGGACCCGAGGTCAAAACAAGTCCGACCCGACAAGTTCAATAATGGAGACAAAAAACGGGCCCGCTAATCTTTTATTTAGTTTTAGTTTAACAAGTAGTACATGAGCAAATCCCACTGGCATACAAGTAAACAAATGAGTACGTACAAAGTAATGATACTTTTTAAATTTTAATATTCGCAAATCGATAACCTATATTATTATATACCCGTAATCTCGTATACAGCTTGCCTAGAAAACAAGTTGTTTATTTCATTATCTTTACCAGGGAGGCGGAGGTGTCTGGAAACCCGATTCAGACAAGAGACGCGTTTTGAGCAGGCGACAATTTTTTAAATTTTTAATATATATTATTATTATTATATATAATTTTTACATAAGTAGATCCTGGTTGAAACAATTGTCTTGTGATCAAAATACATAACAGAACCCACCAAATTGTTTCTTATTTATATCTTTCTTTCGCATGAGGTGGGATTCTTGATTTTCTTGTTAGGTGGGGACGACACCAACACAACCACACCTCACATTTTCAATTGTGAGAAATTATTTTCTTGACTGTGGTGTGGAAGAAGCAGGAAGCAAAAGACGCCTTTTTATTTTTGTTTCTTTTCTAGGTGTCGCTACACAAGGAGAGACATATTTTCATTTGATTTTTAGACAACTTCATAAAACACATACACACCGACCCCAAAAGGGGGAAAAACCCTATTTTTTCTTCATTCACTAAATCATTAAATTCATTACCATCATTCCACCATAATCAAATCCCTTGTATCATCATCATCTTCATCACCATCTATACAAAACCCACAAACCATTTTATCTCATTTGTTGAAGAACTATCACTTTTGGGTTGATTTGGGGCTTTGGAGCTTTGTGGAGATGGAAGAGCCACAACATGTTGACGAGCAAGAGCATGTACAAGTAGAACCCGAAGAGATGGAAGAGCAACAGCATGTTGAAGAGCAAGATGACTTACAAGCAGAACATGAAGAATCAGAAGAGCCTGTAGGGAATGTTGAGGCTAATATAAATGAGGAATGTTGAAGAAAGATCGGATATTGATCTTGATGAACTTTATATGGAGTTGAAGTTATTTGACACATTCAAACCGATGAACTTAATGACCTATAGATGTTTTGAAGCGTTTGAAAGAGTTTAGTTATTTTCAAATGCAACCATTGCATATAGAATATTGTTGACTATTCAGGTCGCGGTTGCGATTCTGAGAAAGGAGTTTTTAAGTTGAAGTTATTGAAATCTTATTTACGATCAACAATGTCCCAAGAAAGACTTAGTGGATTGGCATGATATTTATCGAGCGGAATCTTAGAGGATATAAGCGTGAAGAATTAATCAACCATTCTTTATGAAGAATCTTAGGAGAACTTGCGGATCGTTGGTTAAGTACGATGGTATGTATTTTTAATACTATGATTTGTTATGGATATAATTAATTGTTATAACATTAGTTATCATTTATAAAAAAGAAAATTTCTTTATGAGTTAAGGCGTTTTTTTTTTTTCATGTTAGTCTCAAATCGCCGGGTAATGGTGATCTTTACATATAAACATAATTCTTGAATGCTATAGTTGTTTTGATATCGGTATACTGTACGTGAATTTATATATCAATAATCAGTAATCAGTTTTAGTTATGATTATATGAAATAGGGCAGGCGAATAATGTATTAGTTTAACTCGTAAATAAATGTTAACTTAAATTCTCGAATGATATATTCGGAGGCCATCTAACTATTATTTTATTTTGTTTTTTTTCATATAAACCCTTCGTTTTAAAACAAGTTTATAAGCTACCGAACAATATTTTTGCTTTGGTATACAACAACTTTAATGAAATAAATGTCATAAAATTATTAAATGGCATGAACCCACCACCAACATATTTGGACAGATCGAATAATAAACTAGACGTGTAAATTGAAAATATAACTTACTAGTGGCATCCTCGTTTTTTATGCATGTAACATTGTCTTTTCTTTGTGTAAAGAACTAATGTAAATACTAACAATAAATATAATTACATATGACAAAAATGAAAAACACACTTGTGTCTATTCATAAGAAAAGAGAAACTTTTGTCAAATATAATAACAATTGATCTAAGTTTGTTAAAGATGATGAGTTTTTTAAAATGAAAAAAGATAACAAGTTATAGAAAATAGTATACAACGAGTGTTGGAAAGCCGCTGACGTGGGATTAACTAAAGAACTTGCTGTAACGACACTTAAACCTCGGGATTGTTTTCTTCAAGTTATAAACTTTGCGATTTAATGTTAAAGAACTGCTATAGTATGCCACTGAGCACTCAAAAATTTGTTTCGTCAGTTGTCAAGTTTGCGTTAAATCGTGAATTCTAAAAGTCGGTCCCGCTTTTAGTATATATAATAATGTATTTGTAGTTTTTACTCAAAATATTAAACGTCGTAAACTCAAATATTATACTATATATTTAAAGGTTAGAAATGCTGCCTTTGATGAACAGTGGGTCGGTTGGCTTTTGGACGGTGGAGATGCATGAGTTTTGTGGTTTTAACGGCTCATATTTCAAGTTTCACTATTCATGTCCACTGTAGAAAGAACAGTGGACCCTTTTTGTGTATCGTTGGTGGCAAATATTAGTAAAGATATTGTACCAACAGTGTGTCGGTTACAAAAAAACAGATACATTCCCCAATTCTAGAGGTTTCTTCACCCTTTTCTTCTCCACCTTCACCCTCATAAACATACACACACAGACAAACAAGAAACACCCCACTCTTCTCTCCTGATCAAACAACCATACGAATCATCGACAACATTAGTTCTAAATTGTGATTTGTGATAAAACCCCCTTTTTAATTGTTGTTTGATTTGTGTTTGATGTTACTAATTATTATCATCTTTTTTTAAATTTATTCTAAATTGTGATTTGTGTCGTGGGTTTTTAATTTTGTTAGTTTGTGTGTGCGTATGAAAAGGCCACATGGGTTTTGGATCAGTTCGAGAAGAATGGGTTGCATAAAGATGTGTAACTGATAGCTATAAAAGATCTTCTTTCAAAGACAGTAGCAATGGCAAGTGGTAAGTTTCCTTTTGATCGATATTGCTTACCAGTCATGTTGATAAACTGATTGTGCTTATGTGTTGACTTCTGTGATGTGGTCATATGCGTTAAGATGACTGTCCTTTTTCAACATGCTAATATAGGTTAGTTTAATGCACAAAAGAAAATATAGGTTAACCATTACTGTGACTGTGAGATGTTCATCTCTTTTTGTTTAAATATAGGTTAACCATTGCTGTTAATAGTTCTAAAATCATTTGGATTTTGGTAATATATAATTATTTATTTTTATGCTATTACTTGAGGATTTGGTATGTTATTATAATAATCTTTTTGCCAAAATATTACTACTCCGTCCTAATGTTCTCCTAATTAACTTGCTACTATTTTGCCAATGTTGTTTTGTATAAAATATGAAAGTTGCCATTAGATTAATATAGCTAACCTTTTAAGGTCACTTCGCTTTACTAATGCATGCATATACATATATATTCCTCCTTATTTTAATGCATAACTTATTGATAATGGATGAAACTTAAATTGATTCATGATTTTGGGTTAGTTCTTATATCAGAACTGATGGTGCGCATTACTTTTTTGGTGAGGCCATTCAGGAGGATGATTTCAGTGGCGTTAAAGAGGACGATGATAATGAAGAAAGATTATAGATACCCTAGAGGTAAACAACATGGTGCATTCTTTTGGTATGAAGAGAGGCAAACAACATACTCTAGAGGTATAAATACACCCCAAACAACCATCAAACGCCGACTCTTTTGGTGTCATACATTCTATTCAGACAGTAGTTTCATTATAAATGTTAATGACGAAGGGGAAGCTCGAATAGGCCACTTTCTTGGGAAAAGGGTGAGCATTATTTAAACAAAGTTAAACTTACATTAATTGGCACATCAATTCTTACTTTCAAACTGCTTCACATGATATTACAAGTCTTACGGGTGCACGTCATATGATAAAAAACTGCTGAGGGAAAAAGTAATACACCGTGGAAGACGGTATTGGGAGTTACTTTACTTTTTTACTTTTACCTAATTGGAGTTGCAGGGATAGAACGGATAAGTAGATCTTTTAAAATTGATTTTTAAACTGGTTACCTACATATTTAGTTACTTTTTTAGAGGGTGTTTGGAATTCCTTTTAAAACTGCTGATCTGTTTAAACTAAGCAATCCCAAACACATTCCCTAACAGATTAGGAGTCCGTAATGTAATCTTTCTATGCTATGCAGGTCGAGACCTATTGGAAATGAAGTTACGGACTGACTTTGGTAGAACAAATTCACACGCTCAAGTTACGAAAGGAAAGCCAGCAAATCAGCTCTTGACGCTGCAAAAGAATGGTACTCTCAATCAGGTACCTGTTCATTTTCAATAGAAACTATGAAACAAAAAAATAATACATGTCTGTAGGCTGTTTGGGATTGCTTATATTTAACTATAACGAAATACTAGCCACTGAGTTAAAAAGCAGTTTTAGATCACTATATAAGTTGTTTTAATAAGTTGTTTGGACCACGCTTCCTATTTGAATGTCAAACTATTAGCAATCGTAAGTTATAGATCTTCAGAACTAAGCGACCTCATGTTTTTTTGTTACTGTGATACATATTTAACACATGAATCTGCAAGTGTTTTTGGCTTATTTGATTATGCTATGTCGAACATAATGCGACAGATAGTTTTGGCCTTTGCTTCGTACAGTTTATATTGAAAAGGCTTATGCTTTATTTAGATAAGATGGTCCAAAACAGCTTAGATTACTTAAAAGGTCTTATTTAAACAACATATTACGTTACAATGCAGGCAATAAATGGCTTTTGATGGGTACGTAACGTCTGATGGGTACGTTACAAATCAGCTTAAATTACTCAAAATAAGAGCTTTTGATGGGTACGTTACAATGCAGGCAATAAGAGCTTTTGAGTAATTTAAATAACGTCTGAAACATACCACAATGAGAGTAGGAATAAAAGTAATAATCAACACTGGTCTTTTTGAGAAGTGTTAGTGAAAACTACTATAAATGGCTTTTGTCTTATTGATACCTCAACAAATTAGTAATAAGCAATCCAAACACCCATAACAAGTTGAAACTTTATAGAAATGATTGATCCTCCAAGCGGGTCAAAACGGGTAATTTTTCAACGGGTTTAAGTGGGTCAAATTTGCCACCTGTAGCGCTAACAGATAGGTAGATGTATTAAAATGGTAAACGTTGATTGTGAAACTGATGAATGGTAGCTTACAATTGTAGATAGTAATACCTGTAGAATCTATGTAACTATGAAAATGTAAAGTTTTCTATAACTTTGATGATGGGTTCTCAGTGTGGCCGTTTTTTAGGCGTTCAACGCAAGCATACAAAGGCTTATCTCTTCAGTAAAGTGTTGGATGAACATATGTAAGATAAGGAGCCTTATATTTCATATTTATGACGAACCACACATGCCTTATATTCATAATCTTTTAATCATTGATGTATGATTTTCAAGAATTCGCACATGATAAGTTACAAAAGTACAAGGAAGGGAATCCTAGAACTTGCTTTACTAAGGATTGAAGTTATCGCTGTTATGGTCAATTCCAAAATTCCAATTCCTACCAGCAACTGAAATAATGTTGGCGCATTTCTGTTTTGCTGCAGCAGGAAACTCGGTATTAGTTTTGATGTCGGTTTTCGGAAAGGGAAAGTGGGTGGCAATCGTTTTTTTGATGCTCGCTATTTGAGGCTTTTGTAAAATTGGCGCTTGCAGTGGTGGTTTCTAAATGCTCGAAGTGAAGATTCAGTATTGAAGTAGAAATGTAATGGGGAATTTGAGTCTGATCGGGTAAAGTAGCACTATAATGGACGTGAATGTGAACCAGAAGTTTTCCGAAATTGCTTCACGAGGTAAAGATTTCATTAGTTATTTTCTTTCAATGAATTTAAGAATTATGACAACTATTTTTTTTTCTGTTAGAAATCAAATCACTGCATTTACTTTTATTTTAAATTAGTATTGAAACATTCTAACTTTAGACTTGATTTGCTTTCCAGGGAACACAGATTGTATCAACCGAGGAAAACCATTAAGACTAAGGTTACTTTGTGTCAGTTTACAGGTACGAGGCCGAGACGGATTTCGAATGCAGGTGATATGGTTGGTGGCGTTTATTTAGGATCCACAAAAATGTTACAGAGATGCCAAGAGATGATACCGAACTTTATGACGTTGTATTGATATAAGTCGTGTAATACACGAATGTATGAACTGATTTTTGTATTACTTAACAAAAAAAAGTGTATAGTTTATCAATATATTGATCCATATATTTGATTTCTTGACTTTTATAAACTTATTCAGTTGCGGGAAGTGGACGAGCCACGATGGTTAAGCAGATAAAGTTGAGACAAATTTAGTTTTACTAGACACACTATTCTTACTTTTACCTTAATGTTCTCTTTTATATTATACTAGAGAAATAGTGTACAATTAAGAAACTATCATCTAGGTGTTAGTACATCATATGGTGTAGGTGTGTAACTGTCATGGTTGTGCATATTGGCTTTTCTTGGTTGTATATAAGTTTGTGTTGATGAAGTGATACAAATCCTCTATACCAGAGTTTATATTACGTAGTATTTCAACTGGAGATAGGGCTTTGGGCTTAAGGTTGTTGTAAGTAAAGAATAAAAAGTTCCAAAAAGAGATTGACTATAAAGAAAGATAGATTGCAGGATGCTATGAAGCCATTTTACTTTCTTGACAAACAAGAATGATGATTGTGAGTTACTTCAGTAATTGTTTACATGTTTCGTAAAAAAAACTCTAATACAAAACGCGCTGCAGCTTAGAGGTGTTTGTTTTGCGGTAATCGGTCACTACAGCAATGAGGTCAATATGAATCGTCAAAAAAGAAAAAGCAAACACCAATGGATACCAATAGATTTGTTTAGCCCAATGAAAAAAAAATACAATCCTGTCAAGAATGATACCGAGTCCTTTCCGTTTCATATCAGGAATTTTACATATACATCTTTTCATTTATACTCGATTTGACTATTAATATGTTAGGTTGTAATTTCTTATTCCACAAAGACAAATTTAGGTCTTTTATTTTTTGGGCATTGAGAAGCCCAATAACTTTAAACATGTACACTCTTAAAATGTAACAAATTATGGTATATTAAAATTCCCGACCTCATTTATAGAAAAAATAACCCAAATACGGTAAAAAACCACTAGAATTTAAAAAGTTATCTCCTTTAAAAAAATGTTTAATATTAACAAAATAAAACGGTCAAAACTACCCGATCGCACAAATTTTTTTTAACAAAACACACCCGCAGCAACGCGCGGGCTACCCCGCTCGTTATAATTATGGGAAATGATATATAGGCCTAATAAATAGAATTAATGATAGGCCTACAAATTTTATTGGTTAATTTGTTTATGAGTAGAGTTTTTTTATATATCAAACTTTTCTTACATATTAAGGGACCCATCATCACCCGTCATCTAAAAAAATCAGTGGTTGAGATTAAAAACAATTTTTTATTTCACATATTTTTTATAATTTAAATATCTCTTAAACCGTAAATCGTTAAGCGAAAATAATTACACCATCGCGACGAGCATTTAATTATCTTTCATTTTAAATCAATCTCTTCTAAGTCATCTAGATGAATTTGCTCCAAGTCCTCATGAGCAAGTTGAGGACTATTAGGTTGACCAGCCAAGAATGCACAGATAACAACATCATTCAAGTTGTCAATATTGGCAGCATTAACTTGAGTGCTAGTAGTATTAACTCCATGAGCAGTATTAATTGTTCCTTCAAGACTGCTAGAACTGTTATTTGAGGACACAAATGCCATGTTTGTGCCTGAGCTTGAGGTTAAGCTTGACTTCCCTTTGACTTCTGGCTCATATACCTTGAGGTTGTTGTAAAGGTCATCCATGCTCATTGTTTCCAGATCAGATTTTTTTTCTCCACACCACAACATGCATATTCCATTCTGGTGACAAGCTTCTTAACAGCTTCTGATTGACATCTTCTTGAGATAGCTTCTCACCCAGAATCTCCAGCTGACTCACAATCTTCCGAAGCTTATTAAAAGTTTCATCAAGCATCTCAGAGCGTGAGGCAGTAAAGTTCTCATATTGTTGCTTCAAGAGATTTCTTTTGGTCTTCTTTGTAGCATCATTACCTCCAAATCTCTTCTCAACAACTTCCAACAATGACTTGGCATCTTTAATGGAGTTAAAGGTCAACCGATGTTCATTAGAAATGCACATCATTAAAGTGGAATTCATCACCAATCTTCTTTGTAGCTTGTCTTCAGCAGTTGTGATAGGCACTTGAGTCACTTACTGTTGGGAATAATACTAACAGTTACCATTGATAGTCTTGTGGTTAACACTGCTAAAGATTACACTAGCAGTGGAAACTCATTACCACTGCCAGTACAAATATTACCACAGCTGTTAGGATAATTGTTATGTATCCGTGTATTGATAAGTATAGAAAAGATCTTGTGTATATTCTATATTGTTAGGTTTATACTTATCTTGTAAAGGACTCCTTGTGCTATAAAAGGAGATCCTAGGTCATTGCTTAGTATATGTATTACTCATATTAGCTTCAAGGTGTAACCCTAGTGATAAGCAAGATCACTCGTATTATTTCTTAATAATATTGGAGCTTTGTGTTTATTGTTCTTACTTACATTACATCATATAATTTGTCTTCTAAGTATTACTAAGTATATTCCACGTGCTTATTAATATAACTCAAAATATCACTAACACAAGGTGTGTGTTTAGATCCATCACTTACCGTCTACAATATTAGTTTTTGGTAACTTGTTACCATTTTCAGTGACCTCCCAGAGAGAATAGTCAATCATCTGGATATACTATTTAATTCTCATCCTCCAGACCTCATACTCTCCAGGTTTGAGCATTGGAACCTTGGAAGCAGCAACCATATGTGCAGACTCTGAATCCATGTCTTCTTTTAGTTTATAGTTTCTAGATCACAAGCTCTGATATCACTTGTTAATCCCAGTAACACTACATCCAATTCCTTTAGCTTGTGTATAGTAGATAAATCTAATACAACTATTATAGAAACTGTCTTTGAGTATGTTGAAGACTAGGCGAAATTTAATCTTTAACCTTTAGAAGTATTATCAATGAAACAGTAAACACAGTTCAACAAACAAGCCTCAATATTATTAAGAATAATAATACGAATACTCAACAGTATTAGGGTTTACAACCTTGAAGCTAATTGTAAAACTATCAAAACACACGTTATAAACTCGTACTAATCTCTATGCCCTATGACCTCCTTTTATAGAATAAGGAGTCCTATTAGGGTTACAATACGTATTCTCCAAGATAAGAATACTTTCCTAAGTATATCAAATCGTTTCTATACTTATCTATTACAAAACTTGATCACAAAGTAAACTTATACATAAGCAGTACTAACATAATTAACTAACAGTACTAACTTAATAACCAGCAGCATTAACTTCCAGCAACACTATGTTTATACTAGCAGTAGTAACTTTACACTAGCAGCAGTAACTTGACTTAGCGTATTTTCCTTGAAGTCTATTGACACTGACAGCAGTAACTTGCACTATCAGTCTTAACTTTTACTCCAGCAGTTGTAAAGACTTACCAAGTTTTCATTCCAATCTTCCAAGCAACTTTAACCTTCAAAATTGTCTTAACATACCAAGAGTAGCAGTATTAGCAGTATCTTCAAGAAGCCTTTGAATCCCAACACACTCCGCTAGGGAGAAGGTGACAGTCGATGATATCTTTTTGTTGCATAGCATAGATGGGGGTGATATGGCTGATGTCCCTTAGCACTTGGCCAAGTTTTTATCGAGTGGTGCCAAGGGGTACCAAAATAAAAGCATGATTCAGGGAGCCCCCTTGATAGGAAAGCTTGCAAGGGGATTTGGGGTTGATGACTCCCGTGGCTTTGGCATTTGTGACTAGGGGGATTGACACTAGCTTAATTGGGGTTAACAAGCTAGTTGAGTGATACGCGTACAACGCGCGTTCGGGGTCAAAGGAAACTTCCTTTTCTTCGAGCAAGTTTTTCAACCACCTAGGCAGTGAGCCTAATCGTTGTAGTGTAGTATTAGGGTAAGATTCGGGATTGATATCGTTCTCTAGGGGAATAGGAGTGCTAGTGAGAAGTTACTACGCTAAGGTTGGGGTTGAGGAAGATTCTTTTTTATCTTTTTATATTTTTAAGAAAATTGAAATGTACGAATCTCGGGGTATTGGATTTGGGGGGTTGGTATTTCTACCTATTACTCTACTATTCTAATTGTCTAATTAACTAAGATAAGGGGTAGTCTATGTCTAATTGATGTGTGCTCGTATGATGATTAAAGATGTGTTTACCTAGATACTATTACTCCCTAGTTATCTCCTATTAATGGTTGAATTGTCACGTCCTTATTCTTAACGCGTTATGTCTTCTAAGGTCGTAGGGTATGCTTTTTTCCCTAACTCTTTGAGACTACCTTAAGGTTATTGCCTACAGAATCTCTAGGATTCATAAACTAACTCTAAGGTTATCTTTGGATGTTTAGCCTACAATAACTCTAGGTAATTATAAACTAATGTTCACAAAGATTACTCAAGCATTAAAAACACAACGAATGACCTATCGTAATCCTAGGTCAATTACAATTAAGATAAGAGACAACCAATCAATATACAATACCTAGGTTTCATAGATCTAAGCAAACACATAAGTAAATTAGCCGGACATGGAAAATATGCAAGCATACACACATACAATTGAAGACATAATTGAATCAATGAAGTAAATTACTTATCTTGTTGTAAAATAGGGTATGAGAACCTAAGATCTTGCCCAAGACAACCAAAAATCGTTATTAGGTTTTACTCCACAAAAATACCTCTAAAAGTCGAAAATTCAATTTATAGATAGAGTTACAACATGCGACGTCACACTTTAAATGTGACGCCGTCGGATCGCCGCCATTAGGGTTTCGTCTTGACCACGTCAACCTTGTGACGGCTTCACCTTATGGTTGTGACGCCGTCGGCTTCATCTTCGACGCCGTCTAGGGATGCGAATCTAGGCCGCCCGAGTTGTGATGCCCTACTCTTTAAACTCGGCCGTCGGGTACAAAATAGCAATTTCACTCTTGAGCCGTCACAAATTTGGAGCACGTTGCGACGACGCCGCTTATAAGCGTGACTTCGTCACCTTCAATTCCAAGCGACTTGAGTGTCTTGATCTTGACTTGGCCATTTTCTTCATATATTCACGCCTTTTCGTCCGAATAAGTGTCATTCCAGCAATTTGCCTTCAAGAGACCTAAAAAGTGAAAATGAACGAAATTAAGTAGTAACGGATATAAAAGTGGTCGATTAAGGGCTTAAATAACCCCTCAAAAGTATACCTTTTATGTCCTTATCAAATATCCCTACACTTGGTATTTGCTTGTCCTCAAGCAAATGTGCTTTTGGCCAATTTAATTTATAAGTTAGGGGTCATGAAGCATTAGTTTAGAACAATTCACAACAAGTATAAGCCCCGCAAAAGTCATAACAAGTACGAAAATTACATACTAGCACCTCACAAGTGGTGTTTGGATACTCTCATCTCTCGGGTGTATATGAAATATATCAAATTGGAAATGGAAGATAAACACTCATTAACCGGTCCTAGTACATAGATTACCATAGGCTTGAGACTAGATCAAACCTCCATCGCTTTGGCGTAAGCACCTAGGAAAAACTATCCAAGAGGTCTTTTAAAGGGTTGTAACGTTAGGCTTACGGTAGGGAAACAAAGGGTTTGGTGGGATAGGCGATTTAGTGGTGGCAAGTCAAAAATCTTTAATTTACAAGCATGAGAAGAATGGCGTTTCTAAGCCAAGACTCGACACTCTAAACTCTAGATAACTTTGAAACAAACAAACATAAATTTAAAGATAGATGTAGGATGGTAGCCCGTATGTTTGTTTTTCAACACTCTTTTTTTTTTTTTTTTCATACACTTTTACTCTACCATCCTCTACGATAACATCAAAATAATAGGGATTTATAGGCACATCCCTACACTTGAGTTTTATTACTCTAACACTAATTTGACCCGAATTGAAAAGATCAAAACACTTGGAGTACATTATTACGTAAATAAAGGAATTTCAATTTAACGTTCCTTCCGTCACTTCATAAAATTTAACTTTTCCCATGAGTCCCAATCGTCCCAAAGCGTGTACAAAGGATATGACTCGACTTAGCAACTTATGCAAGCAACTAGATAATTGAACTAAGGGTTTAGTATGATAACAATAATGCACTAAAAGTGAGTGCATACAAGGTAGGCTAAGGCGATTTGGGTGTACATTTGGGGTGGATTGTAAACAATGCTCTTCATTGATATTCGAAACCGAAACATCACGAGAACCGCGAAAAGGATAGGCTCGAGGGGTTAACTAGGGTATCGTGTACTAAAGATGAGTACAATGCAAGGGTGTGGGGGAATTACTCAACCGATGTGGAAGAAGTAATTATAATACGGGTATCAAACAAGGGTTATCCTAATGCCTCTTATCATTTAGTTATTCCTAACTACACAAGTGTAGTCTCACTAGCGATCTCGGAATGCATCACAAAACAAGTTCTAGAATCTATTATACTACCGGTACACTCTCGAAGCATTAAAGATGAATGCTTTAATTCCTACAAATCTAAGGGCGATCCTCACATTTTTGGTGGAATTGAAGTGGTAAAGGGTTTTGTGCTAGTCATAAAACTTTCTATCCATGAGACGCTTTATTAAGACTAATGGCCCACTCCTACATGTCATGAAAATTTTTAAATTTGGTGCCAAAATTACCCTAACCGATATTTCTCATGGTTTATTACACAAATGATATTGGACAAGGCAAATAGTCAAGGATAAGCATAGTTTCAAAGTTCCGTTTATTTTCCTCCCTACACTTAAACCGAACATTGTCCCCAATGTTCCCGAAAGTATCAAAGTTATGATAATGGAAGGTAATTAAAATGAAAGAAACTAATACTCCCCTGATTAGCTCGGTAGGATCCGTGTGAAGTAGTGGTTAAATTCTTCTTCAAGAAGAATGTATGCGTGAAAAGCTCCATCCAATCTTATGTATCTTCTTCTTGATAAATAAAACCTGCACACTTGAAGAAAACAAACGAAACCTTCGCGTAAAATCGGCGGTAACACTATATATGACTCTACTAAACTAGGATATAATGCTTGTGGAATGGATGTTTCTGATTTTACGGAAAATTAAGACCGAGAAATTCCAAAATTTATAAGTAGCACGTAAAACGAGAAAAAGTTATAAGCTATTTGCTCCTCCCGACGCCGTCAAGTTGCGATCTGACGCCATCAAAGTTATCTGACGAAAATGGTCGCAATTTTACGGAAAAATTCGGAAAATTTATATCTTTAGAATATGGAAAAATTTCGCAAAACATCCATTATGACTCGATACAAGCATTTGACTCTAAAAAACACACATGTATATCTTTTTAATAATCGCAATTCTCATGTTCATGTTCTTTTGAAAATGTGTGTAATCCTCCCTACACTTATCCCTTTTGTAAAATACCTTTATATGTAATTAAGGCGAGGTTAAAGACAAAATAAAGCATTTTACAAATTCAAACATGAGAATAAACAATCAATAAAAGATATACGACACACAAACAAGCAAACAATTAAGCATGGGTTGCCTCCCACGAAGCGCTTTTCTTTATTTATGAGTCTTGTAGCTAGACTCGAAGTCGTGCCCCTACGTTCCTCTTATCTTAGAGGTCCATTCGATTTCCTTCACTCTTCTCTCATCACGAATATACTCAGGGCCTAATTCTAGATAAGCGGTGTAGTAAACCTTGTTCTCCCAATCTACTTCAAAGGCCGGAATGTTGTCTACATCTAGATCGTCAATACCCTCAAACTTCTTATTTTTGTAGGGCATTATATACTTAACACATTCGGTCCCGTTTGAGAACTTGGCTATTCCTTCCTCTTGATCATAAACCATCTTAGATTCCTCAATAAATGGTTTCCCAAGTATCACATCTCCTAAAAACCCATCAATGATGCCCTTAACATTCTCCAAGATCATGAAATCACACCTATATGTGAAGTTACCTACGAAGACATGCAATCCTTTGGCCCTCCCAACATAGTTACTCACTTTCCTAGGGTGAAAGGGGTCCCTCATAGGTCCTAACTTTTCGCTCATGATCCAATTGTAGTAGAGCCTAGACATTATGTTCATGGGTGCCTTATAGTCAATGTAAGTGTGATCCCTATATAAGTATCCAATCATGCACGGTATCTTAATATTTTTAGGGTCACCACTTCTAATGCAAGGCTCGAAAGGTGGATGCGGGAAGTTAACTACGTTATAGTGATAGGCGGTTTCCTTCCCATTAGGGTATGAATCGAAATACTCCCTAAGTTCTTCCTCCTCCTTACATCCTTCCATAACTTCTAATACCTTATAATCTCCTTCTTCTAACTCATCATCTGAATCACTTGAGGTTGAATTACTATCTAAAGTGCCAATGGATTCCCTAAGGGCTTCCTCAAGTGCACTTTCAATTATCCTATTCAATTTCTTAAGCTCTCCAATTTCACTAACAATACGAGCTCGGAGTTGGTTGGCAAAAGTTGGATCAAGTGGTAGGTTGTTGTTTGGTGGGTTATCACCTTCCATGATGAAAAGTGATGGGGTTACTAACAAAGGTCACGAAGAAGGGGGATAGACTACGAGGAAGCTAAAAATGAGAAAAAATCTTACTTGATAGGAATCAAGCAAGGGAACCTAAACAAGGTGGAAATCTAACTAGCTATTCTATTCCCGTGCGCCAAAACTTGATACGCGCATAACGCGTTCGGGGTCAAAGGAAACTTCCTTTTCTTGAGCAAGTTTTCAATCACCTAGGCAATGAACCTAATCTTTGTAGTGTAGTATTAGGGTAAGCCTCGGGATTGATATCGTTCTCTGGGGAATAGGAATGCTAGTGAGAAGTTACTACGCTAAGGTTGGGGTTGAGGAACATTATTTTTATCTTTTTATATTTTTAGAAAATTGAAATTACGAATCTTGGGGTATTGGATTTGGGGGTTGGTATTTCTACCGATTACTCTACTATTCTAATTATCTAATTAACTAAGCTAAGGGTAGTCTATGTCTAATTGATATGTGCTCGTATGATGATTAAAGATGTGTTTACCTAGATACTATTACTCCCTAGTTATCTCCTATTGATGGTTGAATTGTCACGTCCTTATTCTTAACGTTGTGTCTTCTAAGGTCGTAGGGTATGCTTTCTTCCCTAACTCTTTGAGACTACCTTAAGGTTATTGCCTACAAATCTCTAGGATTCATAAACTAACTCTAAGGTTATCTTTGGATGTTTAGCCTACAATAACTCTAGGTGATTATAAACTAATGTTCACAAAGATTACTCAAGCATTAAAACACAACGAATGACCTATCGCAATCCTAGGTCAATTACAATTAAGATAAGAGACAACCAATCAATATACAATACCTAGGTTTCATAGATCTAAGCAAACACATAAGTAAATTAGCCGGACATGGAAAACATGCAAGTATACACACATACAATTGAAGACATAATTGAATCAATGAAGTAAATTACTTATCTTGTTGTAAAATAGGGTATGAGAACCCTACGATACTGCCCAAGACAACCAAAAATCGTTGTTAGGTTTTACTCCACAAAACTACCTCTCTAAAAGTCTGAAAATTCGAATTCTATATATAGAGTTACAACATGCGACGACATCACTCTTTAAATGTGACGCCGCCGGATCGCCGCCATTAGGGTTTCGTCTTGACCACGTCAACCTTGTGACGGCATCACCTTATGGTTGTCGGCTTCACCTTCCGACGCCGCCGATCTAAATCTAGGCCGTTTGAGTTGTGACGCCTACTCTTTAAAACGCGTCGGGTACAAAATAGCAATTTCGCCTCGAGAAGTCACAAATATGGAGCACGTCACATTATTGGAGCAAGACTTGAGTGTCTTGATCTTGACTTGGCCATTTTCTTCATATATTCATGCCTTTTCGTCCGAATAAGTGTCATTCCAACAATTTCAATTCAAGAGACCTAAAAGTGTCGAAATTGACGGATTGAAAGTGGTCGATTAAGGGCTTAAATGATATTCAGTGTAACTTTTCGTCCTTAATAAGTATGTCATTTGGGTTCAATGGTCTAGGGCAAGAGACCTGGAAGTGAAAATGGAATGAAATTGGAAGCTCCTAGGCTAGTGGTAGATATAAAAGTGGTCGATTAAGGGCTCCATAAATGTACCCGATAGGTTCGGGGTTATGGAAGTGTACCATGGAGGAGACTTGTCCTTATCGAGGACATGGACGATATGACTGATATGGTGTCTGGTATGAATTACCAGTTTGATGGATTTTATAATGATTTTATACAAATGCAAGTGCAACAACAAAAGTACTTCCAATGAAGTGCCGACCGCACCAGCGAGATGCTAGCCAACATGCACCTCAGCCACCCTCTCTGGAATGGACCACCCTACGTTTATGTTCCAGATATACCTGACATATGGTTCCAGCAAGGAGTCAGTTTCATGGATCCTTAGCATGTCCCTGGAAGCACCTCTACCACTCCCCAAGACCATTACAACATGCCCTCTCAGTTCCAAACCCCCATGGATCATGACCAGGAGTGATATCTCCTCTTTTGGTTTAAAAACAATATTTCTTGATGGCTCTTTAAAAACAATTCTATTTGCTTTATGTCTGTAATAACGATAACTTGTAAGACATTTATTATGCTTTATAATATTGTATGTTTAAGGCTATTATCATTTGCAGGTTTTAGAGTACAGATTTTGTTACAGAAAGTTTTACGGCGTAACTAGGTGATGGACTTACGCCTTAACCTATTACTATTATGAGGAGACCTGAGTGATGATTGGAGTTACGGCGTAACCAAATCTTTGGACCTACGTCGTAACTTGTTCATGATGATTGATCTTTGATGGGCTTCCTTGATTAGTGGTTAATAGGGAAGTTTTTTTTTTTTTTTTTTTTTTTTTTTTCTTTATCTTTTCTTATTTTGTACAAAGAGACTTTGTACACTTCAAGTGGGGGATAGGAATAGAAATAACCTTAGCTTACTTGTCCTCTATTTTTCCAGTTTGTTTTGAAAAATTATGCCATATTGAAATTTTTTGACATATACTTCTTAATCGAACTTGAATAGACCATAGCCGAGCACACTTTATCCTTTGATTTCATTGGTGAGGTTTAGCCTTTCGTTTTCCCCATGTTACTCAAATCCACCATAAATTGAGTGTGCCGGTAAAATTGTAAACTTTAGAACTTGGCCTTTGCATCATTTTGAGACCATAGACGAGTAGTGTGTCAAGTTAGCTTGATACATTTAGGAAGGCCAGTTCGAGAAGGCAATGTTTTAGGATTTACACTAAATAGCCAATATGTGTTTTATTATGTGTGTTTATCGATTAGTCACCTCGACTTTTCGACCACCATGTTAAACCTTTTTGCTGCACTCACCTTTAGTGCAAGATACCCTTAGATACACCCTTCTAAACCAATCTTTTCATTTCCTGACCAATATCATGTATTATTTTGTTACACCTATTCACCTTAGCCTACCGTGTAGTCTTGGTTTATGATTGGGAAGTTGTCGTTTGCCTAAGTTTGAGGTTCGGGTAGAGAGATTCGAGAATCACGCCTACGTTGAAGACATGTATATGAAGATCATTGAAGACCCCCTTATTCCTCAAATATGATTCATCCCAAGTGAGGGGATGACTTAGTTATTTATTTTCTTGTTAAAAAAAAGAAGTAGTTGTTACAAATGGGGATAGTGCAATCATTGTAAGCACTAATCTGTAGTATTCATGGAGCTTATTAGGTTAGCAACGAGGAAATTGCCTTGTTCATACTTATTTGACAGTACGAGTTGGTGACGTGACTACACCAACTTACATTTTGAAGACCAAGTTAGTGTGCATTACCTTACATAACATCTACTTATGGCACACTAACTTGTCACATTATGATCAGTTTTTGCGTCTTGAAGCTTGGATTTTGGATGGACGCTGGGCAGTGACAACTTGGTTGTAGGCTAACACTATTTGCTTGTTATTTTAAATTTTCACCATTATGTGCATCCTATGTCTTATCCTACCCTTAGTCATGAATCGTGTCTAGGTGAAGAAGCGAGCAATCATTGGTTTCTTGATCATGAATTTGGTCATGTATCATTGGTTTTGTCCCCTTCGCCGTGGCACGTTAGTAATGACAATTTACCCTAGCCTAATCAATTTGTTCACCCAACATTGCCTTTAAGGATTGTCTTGACCTTGCTCTAGTGGTTAAGATTGGTGTAGCTGTCAAGCCTATGATAGAATACATGCTATGACCGTACAACAAGTGACCACCCCAGAATTGACACTTAGATTAGAGTGAGTATGAGTGTTTCGCTCCCATTTTGTGAGGTGTTCGGATTTGATATATTCTGGCATAAGAAGTTTTTAAACTCATATTTTCCAAGTCACTTGAGAGATATCTTTTCAAGAATGATTCTAATAGGTCTACTTGAGGGCAAGTAGAGTTTAAGTGGGGGGATATTTGATAATGTTGGTCCAAAGAATTGAGTAAATCTTGATAAAAATAAAGAACAACTTCATTAATAAAGATGAACAATTGTTACAAGATTTCTCAATACCAACTAGACTACATGATAACAACCTCAACTTTTTACGGGGATAATTTTGGTATATTATCCTCATTGAATGACAAATAAACTCTCATTGATCCAAGCTATGTTTGTGTTTCAATGAGAGGATGATCCTATCAACTAATACTAAGTATTATGTGTTAGTTTAGGATGCATACCTATCTCTATTACAATACAGACATATATATAAGAACTAATAATACAAAGACATGTGATGATGGTGACATGTGGTCCATCTTCATCTTCCTCTTTTGGAAAAGCACCAACCATCCTTTTGAATGTGTCATCACAATATTCTCACTCTTATGGTAAAGTCTTGTACTTGTTTAACTTCTTCTCTTGGAAGTTCCCACCAATTTTTCAGTCTGTATGTAGTGATAGCGTCTTCAGGATCACTGAGACATTTGTCAAATCTCAGTGTCACTGGTGTTGTTTGTAGCGCATATATTTTACTCATTGACACCGTATCAGTAAGTAAAGAGCACTGAACAACACTCACTGATTTCTTTATCAATGAGTCACTCACTATTTATTTAGTGAGTTAGGCTATTTTATTTTCAAATCTTGTTCAGGGTGATTGGGTTAATTTTTGGACCCAACAGTCTCCCCCTATTTGAATATACAAATAGCCTAAGGTGATTGGTAAAAGTGTAGGACTGAGGGTTTGAGTTGTTCGATGACCGAGGTTCGATGACCTGTGTTGAGCTTGATTAGTGAGGATCGGTATGGGGTTTATTTAGTTTCTTGTTGGTTCGATTCGATTGGGGTTCATTAAGGGTTCGAGGGGTTTAGTGCGTGGTTTGATTCTTGTGGTTCGTGGATAAGGGTTCAACAACTGTGTTCGAGAATCGGTTAAGACCTGATGTTCACTTTGCCAGGTTCAGGTAATCCTTTGGGTTCAGTGACTCCTTTGAGACTCTTTATATTCAGGGAGTATTCAAGTTTATTGACTCATTCTTGTTAAGTCTTCATAAGTTCAGTGACTCGGGTTTCAAAGACCGAAATAACATTCAGTCTCAATTTGGTTTTCAGGGACTCATGTTTAGTGTCACTGAGATGAGATTTAGGTTCCAGTAAACGTTCAGAGACCCGTATGGTTTTCCAGGTTCATACATGTTTTCAGGTACTCGACTTGCTTTCAGTCACTTTGGGTTTTCGAGTCTTGAGTTTTCAGAACCTTGAAGGTTTTTCAGAGACATAAACCCTTTTTTTTAGACTCGGGTTATCAGGTTGTGGTGTTTGGTTTTTTTAGGTACTGAACTCCCTTTCAGTCACCTTGGGTTTGGTTTTAGATTGTGGTTTGTGGTTGAGGTTCGGTTTTGGTTTTCAGGTTTTGGTAATGGGAGCTTAGTGACCAAGGTTGAGGGACCTGACCATTGACCATTCAGAGTGTCGTTCTCAGCCCGAGAGACACCTTTAGGTTCAGGGAGTCGGGTTTTAGGGACTCGGTTTGCATACTCACCTTTAGGGACAAGGGTTATTATTCTTCAAAGACTCTTCAGGGAGTTCTCATATTCACGTTCCTATTCAGGCTAGGCTTGAAAATCACTTACATACTCCCTGATGTTGCACCACCGCATTCGTGTTCTTCTTAGAACACTGAAAATCACTTACATACTCCCTGATGTTGCAAACGATCAGTTGACTTGATTCACTTGTGTACCTTGATTCGAACAACTCCCAGATGCTTCTTTCTTATCAGTCTATGAGTCACACTTCTCACCAGTTGAGTCACAAGCATACACTAACCCGTATCACAAGCTGATAAACACCATTTTCAGTACACCCTAACCAGTGACCAATCAAATTTATCAGTCGCCTTGTACCATCATATTCAGCCCGTACGCACATTAACACACCCTAAACCTTTTCAGGGACACTGTTAAACATTACTACCCAATTTCCATCTCAGTCTCCTTGACCTGATTTTTTCAGAGATACTCTTTCAGGCTCAACTCGAGACAATCATCAACACTCTGATCTTAATCATCATACCCTGATAAACATATCAGCATTCTACTCTACACATGTTCTTCCAAAACACGAAGTGATATACAATTTCAGATGCAAACCCATCATCTAATATTTATTATCCCAACCAACAATCCTTGTACACTCAGCCGCCTACTTTTCTTACCCCGAATAACCTCTTATCAATTTTAACCCGACCAAATCAGGTCATTTTTTGACATGGGTTTTTTGTTTTTTTATAGGGTTTTGATTTGAGGTTTGTTGGTAATTGATAACCCCGCCGCTGCTATCACTGGTGTTAGGATAAGGAATTTGTTAGGTGGGTTTTGTGATTGTTTTTGGATTTGTGATTCGTGTCGTGGTGTTGATCTTCTGTGTTTCATTTGCTGAGATTGAGAGTGGTAATTGGTAGGGATAGAATTTGTTTGTGTGAACTGGTGATGTTTGATTTTTCTGGATCTTGTGATTTTATTGTTTTGATGGAGTTTGATCGGATCTGGTTTTGTTTGTGAAGTGATACGATTTAGTAGATTTTGTTTTGTCATCTTTTGATGATACCTTTTGTGTGATGATTTATGTGTGTGTGTGGGGATAAGATAATTTGTTTGACTGATTATTTCAATCAGTGGGTATTTTGGATGATGTTTTTGCCATTTTGTCAAAAGTCAGTGTGTATCTCCCCCTCAAAAATTGCTATTACAATAGTAGTTTTTGAAGATTTCACACTTTATTTTTGACAATGAAGGGTGTTATCAGCAGTCATGAACGGATCTGGATTAGAGAAAAATCCTCCCGCTCTGATACTACTTGTTGGTCCAAAGAATTGAGTAAATCTTGATAAAAATAAAGAACAACTTCATTAATAAAGATGAACAATTGTTACAAGATTTCTCAATACCAACTAGACTACATGATAACATCCTCAAATTTTTACGGGGATAATTTCGGTATATTATCCCCATTGAATGACAAATAAACTCTCATTGATCCAAGCTATGCTTGTGTTTCAATGAGAGGATGATCCTATCAACTAATACTAAGTATTATGTGTTTGTTTAGGATACATACCTATCTCTATTACATTTGAGCATCTTCAAGTCAAATGGTGGCATATAATGATCAAGTTATGAATTACAAAGTTACGGCGTAACTTATCAATAATGTTACGCCGTAGATAATTGAAGACTTAGCCAATTTTATGCATGATGAAGGTTACGCCGTAACTAGTGAGAAGGGTTACCGCATAAAATTGGAGAATTATTTTACGAGAGTTTTACGAACGTAACCTACTCTTAAGGTTACACCGTAGATTGACTGACGTGTTGACCAAGGGTTATGGTTACGGCGTAACTTGGTAATACAATTGCGCCATAATTTTGGATAAGATTTCAGTAATGATTATTTTTAAGAAGAGTTACGGCGTAACCAATACCTAAGGTTACACCGTAACATAATCTTACCTTATATATACTCGAAGATTTTTGCATCAAAATCATCTCTCCTTTCCCAAACATAATCTAGGGTTTGGGGAGAGCAACCACAAAAGATCAATGGAGGATTAGAAGATCTAGGGAAAGGAGTTTCATGTAACTAGGAATCATTCTAGTTTCTTTCAAGTTTGAATTCTTTCATGTTTTTCAATTAATCTTTTAATGAATTCATTTCACTAATTTAAGTGTTGGTTTTGTACTTTATCTTGTTTCTATATAGACGCTGATGATGTACCCTCCGAGTAACTCAAGGACACCCTCGAGGGCGTGTCGAAGCCCTTCCATTCGAAGGCCAGTGTTAGGATTCCGAATATCCATAGGCCAAACCATTCGTTATCACGAAGGTTACCTGGGGAATTCGCCATTCGAAGCCCTAAGCCCTTGAGAGAACGGTTGTGAAGGAGTAATGGATAGGAGAACCTCGACTTGGTCAAACCCACGATCTCCCTCTTCCTAACTTCCCACCAAGCTTGAGCGTGGGTCACTAAGCCCTAGCGGTTATGATCATCCCCCATGATCTCGACATTCACAGAAGTGCCCCTAACCCTATTTCTTCCACTATAAATAGGTTGGACGGGCAATGGATTATGGTATGCTCATTTCACACTCATCTCTTTACTTACACACACTTATACAACCATAACTAATACTTACTCTCACGGAGGTGGTTCGCAGGTCCCACCCTGGCGTAATCACTTAACGTAGTGTCTCGTATTTTTATTCTCGTGAAAGACAAGTCTTGGTTGGAACATACACCCTCATACCTTTGATTATCATCAAGCCCGGTAGTGCAATCTATTGTACAATCGGTGGCGCCATCCGTGGGACCACTACTATTAGTCCCGTAATCACCAAGTCTTAAAACCCTAACCGACACGCTACCTTTCCCAAGATGGAACCAGAAGAGAATATACACCTCCACCAAGTTTTCTACCCCGGTCCTCTCAACATAACTAACACCGATAATTTCACCCCCATAACAGCCTCAACCTTCGCTACACGATCTCGTTTGGAAACCACTCCCGTACATCACGCCTCAACATCCGCTAACCTTATTCCAGATATTAGCCCCGCATTCGTTGAGGCTTTGAAGCCTTAGAGTCTTTACTAAGGGCTCACAAGAGGCAGGTTCGCAATACTGAAATGCGAAGAGAGATGGAATACTCCAGTGAGGAGTATGACGAAGAGATTGAAATAGAGGAGAGGCCTCGACCGTTAGCGTGGGGCGCCATCCCCACGAATGGTTCTCCTTCCATCAAGGCCAAATAGAAGGACCTGGTTTTGAAGAAGGTCCCGAGGAGATCCGGAAGAAGGGAAAGAATGGAAGGTGAAAGAAGGAGTGAGAACTCTAACGGAGGAAGCAATCCGTGGGGAACGGAGGGTAAATCTACCCTCTTCTAGTCGCCCACTTAGGAAGAGAAGGGATGGGGTCCGATACCCGTCATATGTCTCAAATGTCGGAGGTCCTCCTCCATACTGTGTATGAATCACATTACCCCCCGGAATGAACCCCACCTACCTACTCAAACCTATAACACCTACCCTCCGAATGGTTCTCTCCCAACCGTAGTTACCAAAGAATGCCCTATGGACACGCTCCACGCAACCGATGGGTGTAAACCCTTCGTACCAACCTTCTACGGTTTACCCCGCCACACAACCATTTCCTAACCCATATAACCCTACACCTGCTTATCCACCTCCATACAACCCATACTATACCGAAGCCTCGGAGCTTGCACACCTTTCGTGAAGTGGATCAAGACTACCCTCTACACCGACGGTAAAGATGCCCACTCACATAGGCACCTACGATGGAAAAGGCGATCCCGATAACTTCCTACACTTGTTTGAAGGCACTATCAAGATATAAAGTGGGTCATGCCCGTAGCATGCCACATGTTCACTTACACGCCCGAGACTCCGCGAGAATATGGTGGAATGGATGAATTTGGGAAGCATGGTAAGTCTAGACGACCTTAAGGCTAAGTTTCGATCACACTTTAGCCAATGTAAGAAGTACACCAAGACCCATCTAACCATGCATACCATCAAGCAAAGGGACAACGAAAGCACAAGGGCCTTCACACGAGGTACACCGATGAAACTTTGCAAATTCGGGTTTGCACGAAGATCGAGGATCTCGTGTTTTGTACATGGCCTTCGGACGCAAGCTTGGTGGAATTTCGCCCACCGATCTTCCCACCACTTACAAGGCATCGATGGAGAAGACTTACACTTGGATTGAGTCCAAAAAGTAGCAAGAAACGGGCTCCAATAGAGCAAAAGGAAGCTTCGACAAGTTCTCTCGAGGGTCCTCCCGGAAGGATCCAAGAATAAGAAGAAGAAGAAGAGACCGCTTCACTCCATACAACAAAGGTTCGAACCATGGACTCTTGGCGAACTTAGTCAAATCTCCCGGAGATTCTGGCCACCGAGAAAGCCGCAAAGTCCTTCGATCCACCACCTCGGATGTCAAGACGAAACAAAGCTGTGGACATGTCCAAGCATCGCCATTTCCATGAAGACCATGGACACGAAACAAACAACTCGCAGAGAGCTAAAGAAGCAGATCAAGAGGCGGACGATCCGGACAATTAGCACACCCGTTAAGGGCATCAAGAAGGAAAAGACAAGTTCTCCGACACCCAACTGGGTGAATGGAAGGGAACAAGAAGGAGGCTACCCCACAGAGACTCCGATACTAATGGTAAGTAGGAATGATCCAACCTTGAAACGAAGGAAGTAGATGGGGAGAGTGGGAAGCGTGAGGAGAAATAACATTCCTTCCATCCTAGGGCAGACACCTTCGATCGACCCCGTGGTCATCAAGGTACGAGTCTCAAACAGGAGGTAAACCGAGCATATATGGATTATGGAAGCTCTGCGAGATCATTTATGAGCATTGTTTCCAAAGCTCAAGTCATCTATACGCCACGAAGGGTGGATTCGAAAACACCTCGGTAGGATTCTCCATGAACATTCATGGCCCCGGAGAGGTACCGTTGGAAATCACCATAGCGAAGGCCCCTTATCCCGCACGGAAACACTCACCTTCATCATAGTCAGGTCAGATTCTCCTTATAATTTACTAATAGGGAGAACAACTATGCAAAAGATGGGCATTGTCGTTTCTACCATTCATGCTGCTATCAAGTTCCAAACCCCCTTCGGGGTAGGAACTGTTCATTCTAATTATGGGACGGATAAGGGTGTATATGGTGTCAAAAGGATCAAAGAAGAATCGGAGGAGCCTCCGATGGCAATTCTAAGCTGCACAGATGCGGAAGAGCGAGTTGTAGTTAACCCTAGCTACCCTGAACAAACGGTGGTAATAGGCAAACAACTCCCGACGAATTTCAAGGCGAAGCTCACGTAATCTATACGGACTAACCTTGATATTTTGCTTGGAAATATTCTAACATGACAGGGTACCAAGAACATTGTCGATAGACGGACAATCCTTCGAACGGAGCATAAACTCAATGAGTACAAACACATTGAGCCAATAAAATGTAAAAGGAGGAGCCTAGCCCCGAAAGAAACGTTGCACCGCAGAAGTTGATGAACTTACACAAGGTGCATCCTAAGGGAAGTTAAATACCAAACTTGGGTAGCCAACCCAAGAATGGTCAAAAGAGCGACTTGAGGGTGGCGATGCGCTGACTTCATCGACATCAACAAAGCATGCCCAAGGATTGCTACCCCTACCGTAAATTGATCGAAGGTAGAATCCTTGGCGTGCTTCCCGCTAAAATGCTTCTTAGATGCCTACAAAGGGTATCACCGATCCGATGGCAAAGGAGGATGAAGAAAAGACAAGATTCTACACAAGCAAATGTGTTCATCGTTACGTAAAGATGCCCTTCGATTGAAGAACGCAGGGCAACCTACCAACGCCTCGTAGATAAAGCCTTCAACAAACAGATAGGCGTAAATCTCAAGCATACGCTGACGACATGGTTATCAAAAGCAAGACGGAGGAAGATCTACCTCGATGTACAAGAAACCTTTGACCAACTTGGGCGATTAACATGAAGTCGAACCCTAAGAAATGCTCCTTCGGTGTCAAGAGGGCAATTCCTAGGGCATTTGATTACTGCTGTGGGATAAAGGCTAATACCTCCAAAGTCAAGGCAATTACAGATCTCCAAGCTCCTAAGTGTCTAAAAGATGTGCAAAGTCCGAATGGGAAGTCGGTCGCCTAAGTCGATTTTTGTCGAAGGGGCGATAGGTCCCTACCATTCTTCAAAACACTCAAAGGATGCGTCGATAAGAAGACTTTTCGTGGAGTCGATGCGGTCGTTTTTCGTAAGATGAAGGAGTTCATTGAAATCCTTCCAACACTTACAACCCCAATCAAAGGAGATGTGTTGTTCATGTACTTAGCATCCTCAATGGAGAGTATTAGCGCAATCCTTATGGCGTAACGAGACAAACGATGATCCCCATTTACTTTGTTAGTGGTCTTGCAGGGGCGGAAATCAACTATCCAACATTGGAGAAGTTAATACTAGCCCTAATCTACGCACAAGGAGGCTCCGCGCTATTTCCAAGCCCATCCGATCACAGCCTTAACCGACAAGCCACTCAAACAGATCTTGTCGAAACCCGAAAAGTCGGGAGGGTGGCTAAATGGGCTATTGAACTTGAGAGCACGAAATAGAGTTCAAGGGTCGAAACTCTATTAAAGGGCAAATTCTCGCACTTCTTGGCGTAGACACCTTCCGAGCCAAACGCGAAAAGGAAGAGCCCAAAGCTAAACTCACTCAAGTATAGGACGACCGAAACTTTATACAGACGAAGCATCCAAATTCGATGGTTCCGGAGCGTGTCTAATGTTGGTCACCATGACGGGAAGGAGCATACGATGCTCTTCGCTTTGAGTTCAAGCCACAAACAATGAAGCGGAGTACGAAGCCTCGCTAGCGTGCCTCCGATTAGCTAAAGATATGGAAGTCAAAGCTCTCTGTTTTCAGAGACTCCCAATTAGTAGCGAACCAAGTGACAGTGCTCCTATGAAGCAAGGCACCCATCATCAAACAAGACTTGGAAAAACAAAGGAGATGTGGAAAGCTTCGACTCCTACACCATCCAACATGTTCGTAGGAATCGTAACAAGAAGGCGGATGCACCGAGCAAGCTAGCCTCTATGGCCTTCGCCATCTCACCAAAGAAGTACTTGTCAAGTCTTACCGAAGGTCCATCATTCGCAAGGAAGTTGCAGACGTGGTTCACGAAGAAGGAGAGACATGGATGACCCCATCGTGGAATATTTGATAAGAGGTCTTCTCCCAAGATCCCAAGCTAGCAAGGAAAATTCGGGTTAAGTCCCCACAAGATCGCTAATAGGGAAACCCTATATAGAAGGTCATTTCTATCACCTTGGTTAAGATGTGGGACCCAAGTAGGCTACGAGTATTATCGTTGAAGTCCACGAAGGATCTTGCGGCCTCCATGCAGACCTCGCCGCTTGTCTCGAAAATAATGAAGTTGGGCTATTATTGGCCTTCGATGCATGTGGATGCGCGTAAATCATTCTCAAATGTGAAGCTTGTCGATACACTCAAACGTCTCCAAGATGCCGAAGCAGGACATGACAAGCGTGACATCCGCATGACCCTTCTCCCAATGGGGCATTGATATCGTCGGACCCATGCCTGTAGCTCCTGGAGGATTCAAATTCTTGCTCGTAGCAACTGATTACTTTACTAAGTGGGTAGAGGCTAAACCCTTAGCCTCCGTCACTGGGAGACAGATCGAGAAGTTTGTATGGGAGCACATTGTTTGCGATTCGGAGTACCCACATCATCATATCCGACAATGGAAAGCAGTTCATCAAGGAGTCTTCTACGACTTCGCCAAGGGCTCAACATAAAGCAATCCCGACATCCGCTCACCATCCACAAGGTAACGGTATGGTGGAGGTTACCAACAGAGATATCGTAAAAGGGATCAAGAAAAGGCTAGGACGAACTCACCATGGATGGGTGGATGAACTCGCTCAAGTACTATGGGCCCATCCAACACACCCTAAGTCAAGTAATGGTGAAACCCCTTCACCTAACATACGAATGTAAGCGGTCATCCCTTCGAACTAAGTGTACACACGGAGCGTGTGGCAACGTATGATGCCTCCAAAACGATGAAAGGATCGGGAGAACCCGGATCTACTAGAAGAAAGAAAGAGATAGCCTCCATCCGAGAAGCAATGCACAAGCATAAGATAGAAGGCTACTATAACAAAAGGGTCGCCTTCCACCTTCAAGCTCTGGGAATATGTGCTACGCCTCAACAAAGGCAAGCAAAGGTAATACTGTGGAAAGCTAGGACCTACTGGGAAGGACCTTACATGATAGCTGAGGCCTACGGCAACGGAGCCTACAAACTGGCCACTCTTCTCGGAGAACCCATCGACAGGACATGGAATGGTACGAACCTTCGAAAGTTCTATGTTTAAGAAGTACTTTTACTTTTTCATTCTTGTAATTAGAAGCTTCTCAAGGGAAAGCAAACATTATTGGTAGTTGTCTTAGTTTTCATTTCAAGAATGATGTAATCCTCTCTACCAATTCAATGATAAATAAGACATTTCCCACAAATCTCTTGCTTCGTTTCTTAAACACAAAGATTTGTTCAACCAAGTCGTTTATGAGTTTCAATGTCGAATAAAAGGGCACAAGGTGTAATATACGCCTCATCATTTACGCCTACTTAAACATTCACATTAACTCTCCTAGTAGTTTATGGCGCTTGTGAAAATATATACAAAGTCATACTACTTAAAGGATTTGAGATAGAGTGGGTCGCGACCCTCTGTCAATGATCAAATTTGGTCATTATATTCTTGGTGTTGAAATTTACACACAATGAGGTTGTTTAACCTTAGGATGTAAAACTTAAGCGTCGGAAAAATGGCGTAAGAGAACTTCACAAGACAAACACAAATCATAACCATGTGTGTAGAGGTATCTCCTCTACACTATACCATTCAAAATGAGGGCTAGTGCCCTTGTACCTGCACGAGGAGCCCAAGCCCCAATTAAATTGTCTTTGGCCCAAGGCCATACATCACAAATATTCAGATTGTTTAGAGAACCAAACAAGTATTGTCAAATAACACAAATTGTCTTAAAGGGTACATGCCACCCTTGAAACCAAATTATCGCCAACATGGCGCCTTCATTCTGGTTCTTTGGGGATGGAGTGGAGGATGGTTGAATTGAGGTAAGCTTGGTAGATATTGTCTTCTTGGTAGTCGAGTTGTAGGCTTGAGGTCTAGTGGTGCCATAGGAGGTTTGGTAGAAAGCTAGAAGGTCTTCTTTCAAATGCATTTCCTGCCTCATCATACTCAGCTTTTGATGTGGGACGGTAGCATTCAATTTTGGAGAGGTCTACGGGTTTTCCTGTTTTAGCAGCCTCCTCCAACGCTAAGCACCTCCCATGAAAAATAGCTGATTTGATGACCTTCCACATTTGTGCTCCCAACTCATCACTATGATAAAGTTCCATGGCTATATATGGCACCACCTTAGACACAACTTCCGCACGATCCTTTTGTAGCATCTTGTATCTCATTTGCAAGCCATCAATCTCCTCCCTTAATTTTATTTCCACCTCTCCAAGCCTAGACCTCTCACTCTCTAAACCAGCACACTTCACTTCAAGTACAACATTTTGACCAATGAGAGTCACTATCCTACCCTCCTCTACCTTGAGTTTGACAATTTCAGTTGTCAACTCTGCAACCTTTTGACGGAGGTCTTGAACGAGAGGATTCTTCTCAAGGTCCTTCTCAATCTCATCACACTTGGCCTCCAACTTTGCATACTCCTGATCCCTATGTTTTTCCCTTTCCAACATGACATCCATCTCCTGTCTAGCCTTGGTCACAGCCCTAAGCAACTCTCTGGTTCTGCCATTTAGATGATTGTCCAAAACCGCCTGCCTCGCTACACCATTGTCATGCATGTCACAAACCTTTTCAATGGACATATTGTCCAGCAAACCTTTCCATTGAGGAGGGGTGACATGATCCACAATCCGGTGGCAAGCCAAAGCATTGGGAAGCTCCTTCGTTTCAGGAAGGCCTGCGACCAATACAATATATAAGGACTAAGTTAATTTTGACAATTATCACTTCACATGTTTTATAAGGAAAAATTGCTTACCATGAACCTCCACTGATTCATCTGGTAACTCAAAGGCTGACTTCACAAACTTTCTGCCTTCAGCACTCTTCTGCTTCACAGCCCTCGATCCGGAGGCGGGAAGGGGATTCTTCCTTTTGTTGGTTGACTTAATCGCCTTGCCAGCTATTCCTTTTCGGCTTATCAACCTGTCAGCTATCCCGGTGGAACCTACAACCGGGACATCCTCTTCCGCAGGATCGTCTGAGTCAACAAAATTTTCAACAAGTTGAGAAGGACCCTCCAGCGCAAGTTGCGGGGGTGATGATGCAACGGGCTCCGGCTTTGGAGTATCCACCTCATTGTTGTTGACGGATGTGGAAGGAGAGCCAACACCGTAAGACTCTTCAGCCTTATCCGCTGGCATGAAACTCAAGTCTTCATCCAAATCTTGGTACATCAAGTTCTTGAATGACATCTTTGCAAAAGAGAAACAAAAAGAAATAAATATCAGTGCTACATTGGTCCTACTTTACAAGAAGTAGAGAAACATACTTTGTCCATGGAACATGATAACAGCTTGGGAGACCCTCCCACCGGGCAATCCCACCATGTATAAGATTGGCTCGGGAACACTTGCACATCAATGTGGTATTTAGCCAAACGCCGATAGCAGTGGATCCTTCGCACCTCATATGGCAAGGGTCATTATACCGCTTTGCATCAAACATATATTCCTTATTAAGCAACTCGATAGTGGGAGGGATAAAAGTGTTTTGCACATAAAAGAAACCGCCTTTCCAAGTTGTTATGTTGGTGTATACTCTCCCAAACAGTTCGCACATCCGCCTCAGCCTCTTAGCCAAGGTTAACCAGCTTCCCCAGGATACAAATTCAAAAACCCTTAACACCTTTAAAGTTGGTTCATAGTCATATGCTTTACACATTACTATGAATGTGGTCAGTTTGGCTAAACCAAATGGGTTGAACCTAGAGATATGAACCTTGTAGTATTGCACAAACTCTAATATCAGTGGGTGCAGTGGAATCCTAAGGTTGGAATGGCTAAATGCATGTGTGTATAACCCTACGAAACCTTTAGGAGCATCAAATATACCCTGATTAGACTTAGGCAACATGATTTTATACTCCAATGGGATCAGAAAATCAGCTAGGTGATCGTGTAAATCTTTTGTAGACAATGTACATTTTTGTTGTTTTATGATAAACTTGGAATCCATTTTTTAACAAAAAAACAAGCTCCAAGTGAGAAGGAAGGTTTACCTTTTGGTTTCGGAGTGGTGGCGATCAAATTTTATCGTGTAGAAAGAGACGGAGAGAGTAAATGTGCTAGGTTTCAACCACCCCCTTAAATACTCTTTTTCACTTTCTTAAGCACCGCACACGTGTCCTAGATATTTACCCTTATCCGATTTCAATTGTTTTTAAATTTTAAATATAAGTCTTTTGGTCTCCTGTAAAATGGGGAACTGTGATTCTCAGAAGGGCAACCAAAACATTTAATTATCATTAAATGCGCTAAGTTAGGTGTATAGTTATCTTCCAACTAATATGATTAGCGCAGGATGGTATTTTTCGAAGCATAAAGTCGAAAGCAATGCCTCTTCGCTCATATGCATCACTTTCGACCGGGGCTTGATGATGTACCTCCGAGTAACTCAAGGACACCTCCGAGACGTGTTGAAGCCCTTCTATTCAAGGCCCAAGTTAGGATTCCGAATATCCATAGCGCCAAACCATTCGTTATCACGAAGGTTACCTCGTGGGAATTCGCCATTCGAAGCCCTAAGTTCTTCTGGGTACGGTTGACGAAGGAGTAATGGATAGGAGAACCTCCCGACTTGGTCAAACCCACGATCTCCTCTCTTCCCGGCTTCCCCGCCAAGCTTGAGAACGTGGGTCACTAAGCCCTAGCGGTTACCCACAATCATAAGACGCCCCATGATCTCCGACATTTGCGCAGTAGTGCCCCTAACCCTATTTCTTCCACTATAAATAGGTTGGACGGGCAATGGATTATGGTATGCTCATTTCACACTCATCTCTTTACTTACACACACTTATACAACCATAACTCATACTTACTCTCACGTCGGAGGTGGTTCAGGTCCTAGCGTAACGTAGTGTCTTCGTATTTTATTCTCGGTGAAAGACAAGTCTTGGCGGAACATACACCCTCATACCTTTGATTATCAACGTGCAATCTAGTCGGACGTTTCTTGTTTGTAGACACTCTTGTTTTAGAAAGAAATTTTGGTTGTATCTATAAAGATAGGAGTGAAAGGACCCTAGACTAAAGTATGAGGATTGGTAAAGAATTGTCGAGAATTCTCATGACAAACGGAATTATTACTAATTACTACCATTTTCTGACCATATCAAATGGAGAAGCTTAGAAGTTAGGGGAAACCTAAGTTCCGAGAGGCCGGGTTTCGTTAGAACAAGTCTATTAAACATGACACTTATTGACTCAAAGTAGGTTAACCTACGAACTCTTGTAATCGTAAGGTTACAGAATAGGAACCTATGAAAAATAGGCTAGAAAAATTTACCCGAAGAGTCTAATGACATTTACCCACTATATGAAATAAAAGGAACAAGATGTTCGTACATCAACAAGATGTTCGTACATCCATAGTCTTGATTAAAATCATCATTCCTACTTCTATCATTTCATTTTAAGTCTGTTAATTTTATTATTTATCAAACAACTTTTACTAAATTAAAACAATTTCTATGATAATAACTTATTTTACCAGACCAACAACTCTTAGGGATGACACTCGGATTTACCTAGGCTATACTTTACCTGACCGGGTACACTGCCCGTTAGTATGTGTTAGTCCTAGTATCTCTTAGTTTATAAATTTAAAACAGGATAGAGAAAGCACATCATGGTTTCTCCATTGTAATGGAACCCGATATCTAGCCTTGTACTAGATAAAGTGTAGGCGACATAGGTTTGGTTCTACCTTGTGTGAAGAACCTGGTATTTAGCTTTGTACCGGATAAAGTGTAAGCTTCGTTGTGAAGGCTTCTCCGCCACATAAAGGAGCATGTGGTGTGTAGTGATTACAAACTCTCAAGTTGGGTACTCGGGGAGTGGAGTGGGCAAGGAAGGTGTCCTTGTAGTGAACCACTATAAATACTTGTGTTGTGCTTGTGTATCTCTTTCTCTATCTTGTAGCATAGTTTTTATGTTCGCATAACTATCAATATCCAACACACACTCAATATAGATTGACAACAGTCGATCTAAATACTTTAAAACAAAGTTTTAATCGGTAAAACTATTCAACCCCCATTCTAGTCTTCTACAATTGGCATCAGAACTTCATTACCAAGTTTCTTAGAGTATATTGTACTTTAAAAACTTGAAACGGTTTTCTCAAAACAAAAACTATATTTCAAAAATATTTTTTTAACTTTGAATATTGATAGACATAACCATTTACTTATATGTTCTATTATACTACAAAATCACTAAGCGTGTTTTTGTCTTATCTTATCTGGTACCATAACAAGCAAAATATTTGACTTGGTACTGAGTCAACCCTCACTTAAGAGTTATTAAATCTCATTACCAACGAGCTCTCACACATTCTTGAAGAGCTTGGAGTTTTTCTACTATAATACTTTCTAAAGGACACTCAAATCACCATTGGAGGTATAGTTTAATTAGTATTTCTCTTCTCTCTCTTTAAGTAATATAGGTAATCATTAACTCATCTCTCAACATGCTTGATCTACTTGCATAATTGATTTTTTTCTTTTTCTTTTTCTCTTACTTGAACACCCAATATGTTCATCTGACTTAATTGCTTTCATGTACGTATAGATTATGGTGTTCATCTATCTACGTGTTCTTCTGTCGCATGTACTTGTCGTCCAAATCAAAACATGTAAATAAGTTGTTCACAACTTTTAATGAAACCTTATTCACAAACTCCCACACACACACAAACGGTCAAACCACCAACTCTTTCCACTTTAACCACCACTTTACACGGATCCTACCGAGCTAATCAGGGGAGTACTAGTTTCTTTCGTTTTTAATTACCTTCTTTTATCATAACTTTGATATTTCTGGGAACATTGGGGACAATGTTCAGCTTTAAGTAGGGAGGGAAAATAAACGGAACTTTGAAACTATGCTTATCCTCGACTATTTGCTTTGTCCAATTGTGATTGTGTAATAAACCATGAGAAAATGTCGGTTAGGGTAATTTTGGCACCAAATTTAAAATTTTCATGACATATAGGAGTGGGCCATTAGTCTTACCAAAAGCGCCTCATGGATAGGAAGTTGCATGACTAGCACAAAACCCTTTACCACCCAAATTCCACCAAATGCGAGGATCGCCTTAGATTAGTAGGAATTAAAAGCATTCATCTTCAATGCTTAGAGTGTGAACCGGTAGTATATTAGATTCTAGAACTTGTTTTGTGATGCATTCCGAGATCGCAGTGAGACTACACTTGTGTAGTTAGGAATAACTAAATGATAAGAGGCATTAGGATAACCCTTGTTTGATACGTAATATAATTACTTCTTCCATATCGGTTGAGTAATTCCCCACACCCTTTGCGTTGTACTCATCTTTAGTACACGATACCCTAGTTAACCCCTCGAGCCTATCCTTTTCGCGGTTCTCGTGATGTTTCGGTTTTTCCGAATATCAATGAAGAGCATTGTTTACACCCCACCCCCAAATATACACCCAAATCGCCTTAGCCTACCCTTATGCACTCACTTTTAGTGCAAATGTTTGTTATCACCCTTAACCCTTAATTCAATTATCTAGTTGCTTGCATAAGTTGCTAAGTCGAGTCATATCCTTTGTATACGCTTTGGGACGATTGGGATTCATGGGAAAAGTTAAAGTTTATGGAATGACGGAAGGGAACGTTAAATTCAAATTCCCTTTGTTTGCGTAATAATGTACCCCAAGTGTTTTGATCTTTTCAATTCGGGTCAAATTAGTGTTAGAGTAATAAAACTCAAGTGTAGGGATGTGCCTATAAATCCCTATCATTTTGATGTTACCGTAGAGGATGGTAGAGTACAAGTGTATGATAAAAAAAAAAAAAAAAAAAAAAAAAAAAAACGGCTACCATCCTACATCTATCCTTTAAATTTATGTTTGTTTATTTCGTTACCTAGAGTTTTAGAGTGTCGAGTCTTGGCTTAGCAACGCCATTCTTCGTATGCATTTAACATAGAGATTTTGACTTACCACCACTAAATAGCCTATCCCACCAAACCCTTGTTTCTACCGAAAGCCTAATATTACAACCCTTTAAAGACCTCTTTGATAGTCTTTCCTAGGTGCTTACGCCAAAGCGATGAAGGTTTGATCTATTCTCAAGCCTATGGTAATCTATGTACTAGGACCGTTAATGAGTTTTTATCTTCCATTTCCTATTTGTTATATTTCATATATACACCGAGAGATGCGAGTATCCAAACACCCCATGTGAGGTGCTAGTATGTAATTTTCGTGCTTGTTATGACTTTTTCGGGCTTATATGTGTTGTGGACCGTCTTAAATCAATGCTTCATGACCCCTAACTTATAAATTAATTGGCTAAAAGCACATTTGTTTGAGGACAACCAAATACCAAGTGTAGGGATATTTGATAAGGTTTTAAAATGTACCTTTTGAGGGTCGTTAAGCCCTTATTTGATCACTTTTGTATCCGTTATTACTTAATATCGCCTTTTCACTTTTAGGTCTCTTGAAGGCAACCGTCAGAATGGCACTTATTTGGACGAAAAGGCGCGGATATATGAAGAAATGGCCAAAGTCAAGAATCGAGACACTCAATTTCTTTGAAATACAAGGGACGGCGTCAGTGTTATTTATGACGCCGTGAGCACTTTTGTGACTCAGAGCTAAATTGCTTATTTACAAGTGACGGCTTGTGTTTTAAAAGATTGAAGGGACGGCACACAGCATAAGGTGACGCCACACAAGCTACAAGATGCACTGGCAAGTAGGCGATCTTGTTTTGGCCATAACTTTTGCATACGAACTCGGATTTAGGTTATTCAAAAGCCCACGCGACCGAACGAGAAAATCTACAGTTTGGTGAAATAAAAGGTCATGCCACGTCACTCTTTAGGTGTGACGCCGTCACCCTTGCCAATGTAAAATCGCCTATAAATAAAACATTATAACTTCACTTTTTGTAGGCTCAAAACCCTAACTCCGATTCCAGGGATTAGATAGGTGTTTTTCCAGCAACTTTGAAGGTTTCAATCACTCCAAAAACATCTTGTAATGGTTTGTTGATTATATCTTAATCCATATATTCAATTTATCATTATGTCTATCCTATATGTGATTGATTGTGTGTATGCTTGCATGTTTACATTACTTGTGTGTTTGCTTAGATATATGAAACCTAGTTGTTAATTATTGTTAGGTTGTCTTTTATCTTAATTGTAATTGGCTTAGGAGTGCGACTAGGCTATCGTTGTGTCTAATACTTGATAAATCTTTGATTGTTTATGAATGACTTAGTGGATTTCGTTTACTAAACCCAAAGATAACCTCAAAGTTAGTTTATTAATGACTTAGTGGATTTCGTTTACTACACTTAAAGGTGACTTCAAAGAGTTAGGAATGCACACCTTACAACCTTAGAAAACACAACGCATTAAGAATAAGGACGTGACAATTCAACCTTCAATAGAGATAACTAGGAGTAGTAGAATCTAGGTAAACACATCTTTAACTATCATACGAGCACACAACAATAGATATAGACTATCCTCACCTTAGTTAATTAGATAATTAGATAGTAGAGTAATCGGAGAAATACCAACCCCAAATCCAATACCCGAGATTCGTACCTTTCCAATTTCTAAAAACATAAAAAGATAAAAAATTAATCTTCCTCAACCCCAACCTTAGCGTAGTAACTTCTCACTAGCATTCCTATTCCCCTAGAGAACGATATCAATACCCGTGGCTTACCCTAATTACTACACTACAACGGTTAGGTTCACTGCCTAGGGTGTTATAAAACTTGCTCTAAGAAAAGGAAGTTTCCTTGACCCCGAACGACGCATGTAGCGTTATCATTTACTAACACACTTACGTTTTCATATAAAACACTAAACAAGCAATAGTGTTTTCATGGTATAGTAATGCATATGTACAACAACTAGTGTTTACAAAATGGGTAGATATATACATGCTTAGTATGTATTATAATGGGTAATAGAATGGGTAGAAGTCTAAGTATTTGACCCATTGACTAAATACATTGAATGTAGTTGGGTAAAACCCAAAGTCCATGACCCATATCCATGGAGCATGATCCATAACCCATAATGGGCATTATCCATGTTCCATGGAGTTAACCCATGACCCATTGACTAGATGCATTGCATCTTCTAGATATATTGTATCTATTTGGATACCCATGATCCAAAGTCCATAACCCATGACCCATGATCCATGATCCATGACCCATAACCCATTTAGCGGGAGCGTCCTACAGATCCCCAGAATTACACTGGACGGATCCCTCAAGCAAGGGATCCGTGGAACAGTAGTGTTTTTTCCTCTATAAATAGTGAGTCATTTCTTCATTGCAACCAACCCCTTTCACACACATTCTCTCTTAGTGTTGTAAACTCTCTAACCTCATATCCAAAGGATCTTTCTATGTATTTTTGTGTTTGTGTGATTCTCTAGGTTCCTCTTAAAGGCGAGATCACCACCTCTTGAAGTAGAGCAAGCTCAAGTCCATGGGTTTCCAAGCTTCGTCATCATCAAGACTACTGATGTTATCTTGTTGATAGTTCTTTCCTATCTCATTAGAAGTGTTGTGTTGAAGACATAGGTGAAAGATGTCTAAAGAGTCAAGTCGAAGGCATTAGTAAAAGGTGTCGAAGATCCGTGTCAAAGGCATTAGTAAAGGGTGTCGAAAGTCCGTGTCAAAGGCATTAGTGAAGGGTGCCGAAAGTCCATGTCAAAGGAATTCGTGAAGGGTGCCGAAGGCCCGTGTTGAAGGAATTAGTGAAGGGTGCCTAGGAGTCATGTCAAAGGCATTAGTGAAAGGTGCCTAGGGTGTACATTCGATATGGTGCGTCTTGTACAAGATAAATTAGTATTGGGTCAAAGGATATTGATATCATTGTTGATGTTGTTATAAGGAGTGGATCTCCTTTGTGGTAGGTATCATGTAGTGTTGGGTAGTAGTTCCTCCTTTGTAATGGAACTCGGTATTCAGCCTGCATCTGGGATAAAGTGTAGGCGACGTTGTGATAGGTTTGGTTCTACCCGTGGAAGAACCGGTGTCTAGCCTTGTACTTAGGATAAAGAGTAGGCGACGTTGTGAAGGCTTCTCCGCCACAAGGAGTTTGTGTTGTGTAGTGATTACGAACCTCGAGTAGGTGACTCGGGAGTGGAGTAGGGCAAGAAAGGTGTTCTTGTAGTCGAACCACTATAAATACTGCGTTGTGCTTTTACTTTATCTTTGCTATATTTATTTATATGCTTATATATAAACATCTAAAACATACATTTAAATAGATTGACATAAGTCGATCTAAATAGTTTAAAACAAAGTTTTAATCGGTAAAACTATTCAACCCCCCTTCTAGTTTCCCATAATTGGCATCAGAGCTTCGTTACCAAGTTTCTTAGAGTATGTTGTACTTTAGAAACTTGATACGATCCGTGTATGATTGAAAACTACAAAGAAGGAAATATTTTAAAACAAATTGTTTCTTTTATGTTGAATAGTGATAGATTATTCTAACAATTTCTCTTCAAGAAATCTTCTTGCTAGGACTCTTCCAAAGTCTTCATTTCTATTCAAAGAAAAATGAAGTCAACTCTCAAGGAAGAACCCAAAAGTAATCACAACCTACTTATACTAAGTACAATGGATTACTTTAAAAGCTCATGAAGTATTTCGGATATATGGTATCTATAAACCATATCAAGAGTTTAGAGGTATGTTCACTTATCCACAAACTAGCTAATTTTATCTATAGTATGCTTATATGGATATGTTGATAATATATATCTCTCTTCTATGATTAAATCCTTACTCTTTAATAAACACATGAATTAGGACATTAATAGTTGCAAGTCTCTAAAAAGTCTCTCTTCGCCACTTTCCCTACTCACTCATCATCGGGAATAGTATTCCTCTTTGATTTTCCAAAGATAGTCAAACCAACGCCGCCGTCAAAAAAATAAATCCTTGATAAGTTAACCTATCAAAACACGTTGACCAAAACGTCTATTCAATTAGGAACCCCATTCTACAAAGTTATTTTTTTATAATCTATTATATAACTTATTACAAAAATAACACCAAACATTTTTTTTCTATCTACAGTAGCCGGATCCCACGAGTTGTACTAGCCGGATCCCTATTACAAGGGATCTGGGGGAACCGTGTGACAGAAAACAATTATACGCTTTTCAAAATCAGTTCAATTCTTTTCCCTCTCATCACAAACACAAAAACGACCCAAATTCTGCTTCCATCTCCATAGGGCTTCATATCCTCAAGCATCTCCTTCTTGAACATCATTGTAAGTAATTACACTCATATGTTCTATTCATCATCATCTTCATCATAGGGTTTATGGTTTTAAATCTTTTAATTAACCACCAATTGATGAAATTAGGTATTACAAAATTAATCACAAAAAGGGTTTTCGTATAATTAAAATTTTATTATGTCTTACAACATTGTTAATACAAATCAAAACCATGAACCCATCTCAACAAATTTTTCCTAATTGGAATATTTGTTTTTCTAGGATCAACCATGCCCAAAGCTACCCAACAAGACCACCATGACACCGTCCACTACCTCTCTAGATACTATGGAAAAGATGAGCTCTCAAAAACTGATCGTAAAATTTTCAAAAAGCTTGAAAAACGACTTATTCACGAAGGTCGTGTGGTTAAGGAATGTTTTCTTGAAAACACCGATATTCGTCAAGTCTTCTCGGCAATTAACTTTGATTGTCTCATAGATATTGATGAACAAATTTGTCCGGTTTTTATCTTTGAATTTTACAAAAGTGTTAGGATCATTCGTAACAATGATGAAACCATCTCAATCACTTTCATTGTCAACAATCAAACCATCACCTTACCCCTCAACACCTTTGCACAAATTCTTCGCATTCCATGTGAAGGTATTTGTATGTACTCCCAAGATTGGGCAATATCCACTCAATCTTTTGCTCTAGACCCAAAACCAATCTATCGCATTCCTCTCGATGACCCCACTCTTGTTCAAGATACCATCTTCAAAATTAGAGCCGACCAATCTCGCCTCAACCGCAACAAAGAGCTCATCCACCGTGATCCCTTTCAAATGGAACTCTCCGAAATGAATCACATCTATAGAAAGTGGAAGAAATTTTAGAGAAAATGTCATTTGTTTGGTCGGGAACAAAGACCATCCCAATGCATGTCTTGTCCAAATGATCTATTGTCTCATTCACCAAAGACCATTTAACCTTGCCTATTACATGGTGAAAAGAATGGTAGGTGTATTCAAAGTTAACAACATGGTACTTCCCTATGGTATGCTCCTAACACGACTCCGTGAGTATGTTAATGCAATGCAACCTTCTCCTATCAACAATGATCATTTCCTTGCCGATCATGTCATGGTACCACTCACCAAACAACTTTCTAAATGGTTCATGATCAATGGAAGAAGGCCTCGTGCTCTCTCGGACTCCTCGGACGAAAAAGAAGAAAAAGTCAACCCCGTTGCAAACGTCTACATGGACCCCATAACCTACTTTAAACAACTTCCAACTCTTCCAAACAAGTTCGAAGAATTCAAACAATTGAAGGGTATGATCCAATGCCTAACTAACTACCTCATGACGTCGGGAAAGAGGAAGAGAAGAGATTGACGAAAGTGACATTAGGATTATGATTGTCTTAGACATTTCTTTTATCTAGTTACAATGGATGTTTATGTTTGTGTAAGATTTACTTTGTTTGTTTGGATATTATCATTATTACTCGTATTTGTGTCATGAATTACGAAATATTTATTTATTCTGTTGTTCACATACAGTAGAAACTCGTATCAATGAGTATGCATAATATAGTGTAAAAACTTCACACCTTCTGTAATGCTACTGATCTGCAGGAGCCGGATCCCTCGACTTATACTAGACGGATCCCTCCATTTAGGGATCCGGGCAGAAAGAAATGCAGTTGTAGACATCCACACATCAAACCAGCCCACTAGACTATTTCACACTATCTAAACATAATGCCTTAGGACCACTTAAGTCTTCCTCAAGCTCAATAGGTATCACACTCACTCATAGCTAATTTCGGATCACACTCAAGGTGCTTTTTGATTTATCATTTCACCAAAACTCATCATCCTTCCGCTCCAACATTTACACATCATTTCTCACATGCAACACATCTAGTTTTATAATTCTTTCAATTTTAGCAACTTGATTTTAGTCATCCTTACCTCAAAACGGGTCAAAAACTAGTTTTCACTTCTTATAATTTTTAATGAATTATAAATTAAGAAAATTATATGAATTATAATTTTAGTCATCCCGCAATGGGTAAAATTTGATCTCATGCTAAACCGTCAAGTCTAATCACATGGCCGCCACTGAATGGCCAACCGTAACGAGACTTAAAAGCAACTTAAGCACAAATGCAATGAAGATCGAGAATACAATGAATTCTCGGTCGTTAAGTCCCACTGAGACTCAATGGTGTGCAAACACTTTATCAGACGATAGAATGATCACTAAGGATAGCGATCGGAAAGGATTTGGATTGGATAATTACACTACTGAAAAAGTTTAGAAATAAAAGCGACTTAAATACAAATTAAGAAAATTAAAAAGATAAAATCTATTAAATAAACGCTATCACTATATTTAAAATTGATGAACGTTTAAAACTTAAAACGTACGTTTAAATAAAATTACGTAAACGTACAAAATAAAACGTGAAACTTACACAATATAAATCCTAAAAATATGAAAAATATATTTTTACAATCCTAAATATAAAAGAAAATTATTAGAAAAAGAAAATTTTTTTTAAAACTATTTATTTAATTATTATTAATTAAAAACTATTTTAAACTATTTAATAATGCTCTAAAATAAAAGAAAATATGAAATAAGACTAGAAAAATAAAATTAAGACTTAGAAAAATCTAAAATATGATAAAACTAATTTTAAAACTGAAAATATATTTTTTAGACTATTTATATATTTATTACTAATTTAAAATTATTTAAAACTAATAAAAATGCTAGAAAATACTTTTTAAACTAAGAAAATTATGGAAAAATACTTTTTATGACTTATATATATATCTTAACCTAATAAAAATAAAAACTTATTTTTTTGAAACTTTTCTTAATTTTTTTGTATTAATTACTATTTAAAAATGCTTAAAAACTAATTTAAATTAAGAAAAATAGCAAATAAGCTTGGAAAAATCTGAAAATTTCAGGAAAAGTCTAAAATATTATTAGGAAGCTAGGAAAAATAGAAAAACAAGGGGCTAAGTGGAGGAAATTGAAACTGATGTGGAAGTGCTTATTGAAATAAGCACTAGAATAAGCAAATGGCTACCATAAGCTACCAACCCAAAACAGAAGTTATGAAATACTAAAAGAACCAAAATGGAACAAGTTTCAACAAGCTAAAACCTCTGAATTGCAAGTGAACAGATTTGATGAAATTGAGATAATAAGCTAAAACAGATTCTAGGGTGTCTACTTTAAGCTTAAGCACAAACTTCAAAATAATCTAAAAATGAAAAGCACTTGTTGGATCCTACACAAGACCTGGCCAAGAGTTTGTAAACCAAAAATTAGACCTAGATAAGCCGGGATGAGCCCCGCACAAGCTCGCAAAAGTCAGATAAAACTCGTGCAGACTTAATGCCTGCATGAGGATTTGACACCATATTGACAAGCTCTTTGAGCTTTTAGAAAAATTACAAAATCCACTAAAATAGACATAAGAAAATAGACCAGAGTACTTTCTAAAACCACAAGTTTCATAGAAAATGACTCAGAAATGAGTCCTTGAAAAATCTTTTCAGTTGAGCAAAAACTGAGAATTGTGCAATTTGACTTTTTTGACAGGATTGAAAGTTTGACTAAGTTGAACTTTGATCTTGATTTTTGGACTGATTATGAAATTAATAGATGAAATAAGACTAATGCTAGCTTTATCTAGGTATTTGGAACACACAACAAGAATTTGATTTGCAAAAATTCCAACAGTTAAGCAATGAGACAGATTAATTATAAAGTTTGACTTAAAGTGTTTGCAGGCACAGAATCATGACAGATAATAGATTAAATGAGCTACACAAGCTTATCACAACAAGACTCTATCAATGACTAACCCCCTAAGACAGTTTAAACTGTAAATCCAAACACCCTTGTATTTAAATGTTTGAGCTTTAAATGAAACTAAACACTATACTAGCTAAGATTATGGATCAACTGAGATTATATGACTATAATACAACTATGTTAACAGGTTAAAACTAGTAAAGATCACAGATACACCTATAACCATAAAATGCAAAAGCGACTTGAAACTTGAAAATGAAACAAGTACTCACAACTTTGGTGTGCGAGTTTTAAAACCAAACCCAATCCTACTCTAACCTATCTATTCAAACCCCATCCAAGGCTCGCAACACCCCAAACTCCAAAACCAAGCCTAGTTCACCGGTTTGACTTTTGTTGACCTTGCTACAATATTGCTTGAAATGGATGCATAAGCTACAAAAAGCTTTGATAAGCTTAAATAAGTTGATTTGAGTGAGAAAATAAGGTATTAAAAGTTTGAATATGAGAATTGAATTGAGATTTTTCAACAACAACATAAAACACAAATTTTAGCTAGACTTGAAAATTGATTCTTAAAACCGATTACAAAGATGAAATGACTTAAATGTAATACAAGGAAAGTGAAATTACAACATTTTACTTAAACTAAAACATTAATTTAGAAAAACGACATTAGGAAAAACTTAAACTAAATTCTACTACTCTTTCTTGCTTCTCATTGCTCCTTATATATACCAAACATCTTCCCACCTGTCTCTGACTTGATCCCACCATCATTTTGGTCCATTGGATGTCTTAAAGTCATCTTGGCCCTTGATTGGTTTTTTGGCGGGAAAAAGGTATTAAGCAGTTGAGGGTTGAGTGTGATGAGGTGAGATGTAATTAATGATTTTTGTATTGTTAGGGGGTGGAGGGGGACATGGAAGGGTGCTAGTGAGCTGGGGGGATGGTGTTGAAGGTGGGCAGACATGGTGGGTGAGGGAGAAGGGAAAAAGGCGCGGGGAAAGGGGGTGAATGTTTGTTTGACCAAGATTGACCGGGGTGTTAAATATTGGAAGGGGTCCAAAATTAAAGTGGCGGGGGTCCAAAGGTAAAGTGGGGGGTCCAAAGGTTGTGACAAGGCCAAATGGTGTAAGGGTAATAATATGAGGACCTATTTGCAATTTTCTGAAAATACAAGGACCATTGCTGCCAATTTGCAAAGATGCTCCAAGGGCTAAAAGTGACAAGTTCTAAAAGTACAAGGACCATTCTTGACATTATCCAATTTTCCAAGGACCATTTTTGCCAATTTTCAAACTTGAGGGACCAAAGTTGTAATTTTGCAAATTTTAAACTTTGAAGGGTTGGTTTTAACAACTTTTGAATCCCATGGACCTTAAATGACATTTTTCTTTATTTTGATTTACTGTGGACTGCTTTTGACAATTTGTGAAACTTGGGGACTAAAGCGCCAATTTTGCAAACTTGATACGTTTTCATCCGATTTTGATCTTTTGCATTTAAAACACATAAAACACGATTTGTGATATTTTTATCATTTTGAAGCATTTTGAGTGTTTTGGATGATTTCATGATCTAGATAGTACAAAAATGATGAGTATTTAGACACTCATCAACTTCTTATAATTTTAATGAATTTTCCAAATTTATCCTAAGTTGCCATCGATCTATAGGATCATTTAACACAACTTGACACTCTCAAATCTTCTAGTGTCATCTTTGATCATCCATTGGTGCTTATAAAGTCGTGTAAATACTCATCATTTTGTACAAAATAAACATATCATTTCTTGATGAGTGTGTAAATACTCAAAATCATCCGAAAACACTGTAAACACATCAAAATGATCAAAATATCACAAATCGTTGTTTTATGTGTTTTAAATGCAAAATTATCAAAATCGATGAAAACATATCAAATTTGCAAAATTGCGCTTTAGTCCCCAAGTTTCATAAATTGTCAAAATAGTCCCCGAGCCATAATTTCAAAAGCAAAAGTCACCAAAGGTCCTTTTAAAATCAAAAGTTGTCAAAATAAATCCTTTGGTGAAAAATATACAAAGTTTGAGAAATTTACAAAATGGTCCTTCAAGTTTAAAATTTGGCAAGATTGGCCCTCGAATTTTGAAATTGGCAAGTCTAGTCCTTATATTTTTGAAAGTGTCATTTTCAGTCCTTGGAACAAGTTTTATAAAATGGCGCAGAGTCCTTGCATTTTCGTAAATTACATCTAAGGTCCTGTGATTTAAACCCTTTAAACCCCATTATGACCCTTGTCACAAACCTCGACCCTGTCAATATACAATTTGAACCCCCTTTATAATATCGGTCAAATCCACCAACAACTTTCCTTTCCCTGCTTTCCTCCCCTTTGTCTCGCTACCACCATACCCACCACCAACACACCACCCACCACCTCCTTCTCACCTTTCCATGTCCCCCCTCCTCAAAGAAGCTTCCAAGAAGCATTAAATGCACCCTTACCCACCATATCAACCCCAATTGGCGCTAGAATCATTTTGGCGCCAAAATCATATTCAAAGGCCAAGATCATTTCAAGGCCATCCAATGGCTAGAAATTGTTGGGAATTCATTCAGAAGAGAGATAAAGACATTGGATTATAAAAAGGAGCAAAAGGAAGCAAAAGATAGAGTCTTCTAGTTTTTAATTTTCTCTTAATGTCGTTTTTAATTTTAAAACTTTAATTTAGTGTAAAACTTGTAAGCTTCTGTTGTAATGTACTCTTTATAAGTATTGGAATTAATATAAATCATTTTCAAGTTCTAATTTAAGTTTCACTATCAATTCATGTTGTTAAGTTGACTGTTGAAAATTTCCATCTCAAAGTATCATTCAAAGGCTTCAAAAGCTCAATTTTCACAATAAGTTTATACAAGCTTCTAATAGCTTTTATATGCTTATGTTTCGCTTTTAAGCATAGTTGGTTTTTGGTCAAAGAAAGTCAAACAGGTCAAATTGGCAATGGAAATGGTCAAAGGGATGATGCAAGTCTTTGGATGTGGGTTGCTTTAGGACTAGTGGGTTGAATATGATAGGTTAGTGGTTCATGGTTCTTGGATTCAAGCCATTGTGGCTATTGGACAACTTGTAAGTTGATTATTTAGTTTAAAAGCATAACTGCTTTATTGTCTAAACCAAAGGCAAAACTTGTTCTCATAGTAAGATTTTAGTTATATTAAGTGAGCTTGATCATAATTACAAGTTGGTTATAAGTTTGGAGTAGTTTTGAGCTCAAATCGCTTTCAAAGGGTGTTTGGTACAACTTTGAAAACTGTTGTATAGGCTAGTTCATTGATCAATCTTTATTGGTGCAAGTTTGTTTAATCATATTAGACTCATTTGAGTCTTAGTTTGTGTCTCGCAACACCATAAAAGTCAAAACCATTTAATTTGTCTCAAACAAGTCATCGTTGGATTTTTAAAAGAGCAAATCATTCATTTTGTGATTAAAAGTCATTAACAAAGGTTGTAATAGCTTCATTACATCATTTAACATCATAATCAATCATCAAATTGGGTCTAAACTTCACTTTAGTCAAAGTTCCATCTGTTTTCAAAAGTCAAAATGTCAAAAACTTGTTTTATGCAGCGCAAGATTGCACATGTGTTTCATTAAAGCTTTTAGGTTCGAGTTTTTGGGATATAAGTAGTTAGCTAGGTGGTCTTTAGGACCTAATATCTGCTTTTAGCTTAAGCCCTCTGGTTGAGCTTGTGCATAAGCTCAAACAGCCCCATCTGCCTCGCGCACCAACTCGCTATTCACCGAGTGATTTTCTCGATTCTAACAAGCTTGTGCGAGCTTGTAAAAGCTTTTCAAGGTCTGGTCTTTTGGTCATAGATAGCCACTTAGGTCTAGTTTAAGTCTTGATAATTGGTTTTAGGTTTGTAGCTTATTAGAGTGCTTATTTATTGACTTAAAGTTGGTACCAAAACTGTGTTTAGCTTAATATCATAAACATCAAATCTGTTATATTGTGCTATTCAGTAGTTAGAGCTTGTTGATTTCTGTTTCATTTTGGTCAATTTAGTATATTATTGCTTCTGTGATCAGAGGGTTGCTTGTTTTGCTCATTTGCTTATCAAGTGCTTATTTCAATAAGCACTTGAATCATCAGTTTCATTTTCTTGCAAACAAGTGCCTGTTTTTCCAATTTTCATAGCTTCTTAATATTATTTTAGAGTTTTCCTGAAATTTTCAGATTTTTCCAAGCTGTTTTGCTATTTTTCTTATTTTAATTAGTTTTTAAGCACTTTTAAATAGCATTTAATACAAAAATTAGAAAAAGGTTCAAAAAATAATTTTTCATTTTCTTAGGCTTAGATAAATATAAAAAGTGAAAAAGTAATTTTCCATATTTTTCATAGTTCATTTGGTAATTTTAGTAATTTAATTAGTTTTTAATAGTTTAAAATTCATAGAAAATAGAAAATAGTCACAAAAATACAAAATAGTTTTGAAAAGTCTATTTTGATATTTTAGACTTTTCCAAGTCTTAATTTTATTTTTCTAGCTTAATTTCCTATTTTCTTGTATTTTAGGTAATTAATTAATAGTTAAAATAGTTTTTAATTAGATAATTAGTCTTAAAAATAATTTTATTTTTCTAAATATTTTCTTATATCATTAGGTTTGTAAAATATCATTTTCATATTTTTAGGGTTAATATTGATTTAGTTTCACTTTTTATTTTGTACGTTACGTAGTTTTTAATTTAAACGTAAGTTTTACGTTTTAGGTTTTAAACGCTCATCACTTTAAATATAGTGATAGCGTTTATTTAATAGGTTTTATCTTTTAATTTTCTTTAATTTGCATTTAAGGCGTTTTTAATTTGTTGGCTTTTCCTTAGTTATAATAATCACAATTCCCTTTATCATTCAAATTTCTCGATCACTAGACGCTGATTGATCCATTGCATAGCTCATTGGGACATAACGACCGGGAGACTCTATACTCCTCCGATCTTAATTGCATTAGTGTTTGAGCAGCTTTTAGTCTTTAGACTTGACTGCTTAGCACCGATCAAATTTTGGCGCCGCCACGGGAGTCAGGCCGATTTATCTTCCTGTAGCAGATTAGTTGTTTGAATCCTCACTCTTTGTTTATATCATCCATCTCTATATATATATATCCATATTTTCTTCTAAAAATCCAAAACCCAAAACAAGCAAAACGATAAAACACAAAAATATTTTCCTTTTGTTTCTATATATGTATCAAAAATAAAAATACAAAAAGAATCGCTGCTTTTCTAATAATTAACAACTTAAAAGATTACCACCGAAAACCAAGGCAAAGGCACTACCTAACTGGGGTGCGACCATAATAAGTTCCCGAACTAAAGATATAAAACTTGCCTTTGTGTCCATTGTGATTGGTGTACCTTTTTCAAAGAAGCCATTCATCTTGGATTATTGGTTAAGTTCATCGTTGTTTTGCCTCGATTTTGTGTTAATTGATTTTGTTGTGATATCGACGCTTCGTAACCGTAAAACCCATAAAGATTCTTCTCACCCGATTTTTACAAAACGCCTTCATAATTCTCATTCTCATGTGAAAGATTTTCATAATTCCATTTTCTCCTTAACTCGAGTTTCCTTAGAGTTAACTTGTGTATGCGCACCGCTCTTCTAGATCCGTAAGCCCATTTCGTGAGCTTGTCAAGATTCCAAGAAGGCGTGTTCGAGACTTTCGCTTCCATCACCGGATCCGAGATCCGGACCGTTCACACTACTTCCGCTATCATGGCGGATGAAATTCTATGTGTGAGCTTCTCCAGCACCCATCGACGGGTATGGAGATGTTATCGTTGTACCGACCATCGTGGTGAAAATTTTGAACTCAAGACCGGTTATCAATCTTGTAACTTCAAATCGCTTCTACGGTTTTGAGCGGATGATCCTCATGCTCATATAAGATGGTTTAACAAGATTGCATCTACCATCAAGTATAAGAATGTCCCTTCCGATGTGTTAAGCTTCTTCCGCTCCGCTTTTCTCGAGGGCAAGCCCGGATTGGCTTGAAAACAACCCCTAAATCAATAGAGACATGGGAAGATCCGTGAAGAAATTTGTGAATGAATTCTATCCACCTTCCAAGACCACGAGTCTTAAAATGAAATCATCAAGTTCACTCGTAAGTTTGATGAATCCTTCAAATGAATCGTGGATCGTTTCAAGGAATTGCTTCGCAAATGTCCTCACCACGGTTTCTCCGAGTTGATGCAACTCGATACTTTCTACAATGGAGTGAGTCAATCGATCAAGATTCTCTCAATTCCTCCGCGGAGGAAATTTCCTAAGCAAAACTGTCAAAGAAGCTTTAGCGATAATCGAAAACAAGTCTAAAGTCCGACCGCACAAGCAAGCCGGTTGTTTCCCAAGTCGTTGTTGGTCCTTCTTCTTCTTTCGCCGCCGTGAGTCGCCTAGCACCGATGCTAAGATTGATAAACTCACGGAAGCTATTCAAGCTTTGGTTCTTTCCAACCGTAAGAAAGTCTTTTCCACAAACTTCACCTCCGCCAAGTTAAGAAAGTGGAAGTCGTGTTACCGTGGTGGCCCCCATGCTTATTATAACTGTATGGCCACCGATGGTAACCCTTTGAAGCTAATGTTGTGGGCGGATGTCTAATCAAGGAGGCAATCAATATCGTGCTCCTCAGAGACCCGAACCACCGCCCTAACCACTACTCGACCTCCGGTTTCAATCAAAACCAAAACCGTAATCGAATCGAATAGACCAAACCAAGGTTTTCAAAACCAAGGTCATTTCAATCAAAACAACGGTTTTCAAAATCGTAATCAAAATTTCCAACATCAAGGAAATTACAATAGAAACCAGTCGTGGAAATTTCAACCTGTGGTATTTTCATGGCAATAATCCAAGGAATTTTCGTAATCAAGGCCCTAATCCTAACAATAGAGGCCGAATTTTCCTGCAAACTCAAGCTATTGTTCCAACTGGACCATCATCCGATGAGTTGTTGAAACAATTCATGAAATCCCAAGAGGAAATGAATCGGTTGTTGGTCGCCCAAATTTCGACATCAAGAAGTCTTTAAATGATCGACCCTGCCTGTGTACTCTACCTAGCAACACGATCGCTAATCCGAGGGGCGATGCAAAGGCGATCACAACCCCAAGTGGTGCTTCATATGCTCGGACCCGCTATTCCTACTACCTCTTCTTCTTCTTCTATCCCAAGGTAGTGGAAAGCGAACCTCCAAAACACAATGGACCCACGACTCCAATGCCCCTCCTCCGTGGCATTTAGTCAAGTTACCAAGGAAACAACGGACAAGGTGCATTATTCAAGCCCACGGTATCAAGACACGTCCAACCTTCTGTAGTCCAACCTCAAGTGGTCCAAAGAACCCAAGTCAAATCAAGGAGTTGTTTTGAACCTCCCGTAGCTCCTGCTGAGAATCGTAAATCCAAAACTTCTATTCCTTATCCCTCACGGTTACATGAGCAAAGCTCCATGAGAAAGCTAGTCATCGATGGAAAAATTCTTTCGATTTTCCAAGAACTTCACTTTGACATAAGCTTCATGGATGCCATCATGTTAATGCCAAAATTTGCATCTACTCAAACATATGTCGAGCAACAAAGAAAAGCTATTTGAAATGGCTAAGACTCCTTTGAATGAGAATTGCTCACTGTGTTGTTAAAGAAGCTTCCCGAGAAGCTAGGAGATCCCGGAAAATTTCTTCTTCCTTGTGTTTTTCCCGGATGATTGAATGCTTTGCCCTTGCCGATCTTGGTGCAAGCATCAACTGATGCCGATTCAAGATGGAAGAAACTGTCTCTTCCGAACTTATTCCTACCGCATGACTCTTGAGCTTGCGATCGATCTATCTCGCGTCCTCTTGGCATTGCCGAGGATGTATTCGTGAAAGTAGGAAAGTTCCATTTTCCACCGACTTTGTGGTCGTTGATTTCGATGCCGATCATCGAGTTCCTCTCATTGTTGGGCGAGGATTCTCGAGGACGGCCGTGCTCTTATAGATGTGTTTGAGCAAGAGATCACTCTCCGTGTGGGTAATGAAGTCATACCTTTAACCTCGATCGACTTCGAGGTACTCCTCAAATTATGATATCGAATCGCTTAATCGAGTCGATTTAATTGACATTGCTTTGAGGAGTACTCTCAAGAGTTTCTTGGTTATCTTCATAATTCGTGAGTGGAATTCCAATTCCACCACATCTTCTCACCTATCATTTCCGACTCTTCCCTCTCTCACCCGCTTGAGGGAGGTGACTTCCTTCCGAAGAGATCGATGAATTTTCGGTTATCGATGAATCAATTCACTGGAATTGATGGTGTTTATGATTCGGAGGGGATATTCTTTATCTTGAGCAATTGCTTAATGAAGATCCATTACCTTCACTCCTCCGAAAGAAATCACGATCGAGGAAATCAAATCAAGGCAATCATCCATCAAGAATTTCCGAGGTTGAACTTAAGGACCTACCTCCTCATCTCGAGTATGCATTTTGGAGGTGATGATAAATTACCCGTCATTATTGCTAAAGACTTGACCGAGGAGGAGAAAACCGCCTCATAAAGGTCTTGAAGTCACAAGCAAGCAATTGCTTGAAACTCTCCGATATTAATGGTATCAACCCCGAGTTTTGTACTCACAAAATCTTAATGGAGGATGACTTCAAGCCAAGCAATTCAAAGTCGAGAAGGGTGAATCCTAAGATTCACGAGGTTATCAAACAAGAGGTTCTCAAACTTTGATGCCGGTTTGATTTACCCGATCTCGATAGTCCTTGGGTTAGCCCAATTCATTGCGCTCCAAAAAGGGTGGCATTATCGTTGTCACGAATGAAGAAAACGAGTTGATTCCAACTCGATTGGTTACGGATGGCGTGTGTGTATTGACTATCGAAAGTTAAACGAAGCCACCAGAAAGACCATTTTCCTCTACCCTTCATGGACGGATGCTTGAGAGATTAGCAGGAACGAGTACTATTGTTTCCTTGATGGTTTCTCGTTACTTTCAGATCCCCATTGATCCGCCGGATCAAGAGAAAACCACATTCACCGCCCATACGGACGCTTGCCTACTGACGTATGCCTTTTGGCTTATGCAATGCTCCCGCACGCTCCAACGATGTATGATGGCCATTTTCCACGACATGATCGGGAAACTATGGAGGTGTTTATGGATGACTTCTCGGTCATTGGGGACTCATTTCATACATGTCTCTCCCACTTAGACAAAATGCTTAAAAGGTGTGAAGACACCAATCTATGTCTAAACTGGGAGAAGAGCCACTTTATGGTCAAAGAGGGCATAGTCCTCGGCCATAAGATTTCTAAGAATGGGATCGAGGTTGATAGAGCAAAAGTTGATGTCATTGCTAAACTACCTCATCCCACCACCGCCAAAGGTGTTAGGAGTTTTCTAGGTCATGCCGGTTTTATCGTAGATTTATTCAAGATTTCTAAAATCGCTCGCCTATGACCCATCTTCTCGAAAAAGATGCTCCTTTCATCTTCTCCCGAGTGCATCAAGCTTTTGAAACACTTAAGAAAAGCTTACTAAGCACCCATTCTAGTTGCCCCGATCGATTTACCCTTCGAGCTCATGTGCGATGCAAGTGATTTTGCAATCGGTGCATCTTGGGGCAACGCAAAACCAAACATTTCCACCAATCCACTACGCGAGCAAAACTATGATCAAGCTCGGACCCATTACACCACTACGGAAAAGAATTATTAGCGGTGGTGTATGCGTTTGAGAAGTTTCGCCATATCTTATCTTGACCAAATGCGTGGTGTATACGGACCACTCGGACTCAAATATCTCTTTGCAAAACAAGATGCAAAGCCGAGATTGCTCCGCTGGGTTCTCCTCCTACAAGAATTTGATATCATCATTCGTGATAAAAAGGAGCCGAGAACCCGGTCACGATCATCTCTCCCGATTAGAGAACCTCATCAAAATGTGTTCGAGAAAAGGAAATCAATGAAACATTTCCTCTCGAAACACTCAATATGGTTTCTTTTCGTGGAGACTCGTCTACCCCATGGTTTGTCGACTTTGCAAATTACCATGCGGGTAACTTTGTGGTGAAAGGGATGTCGTCCCAATGTAAAAATAAATTCTTTAAAGATGTGAAACATTATTTCGGGACGACCCTACTTGTTTAAGATTTGTGCGGATCAAGTCATCCGCGATGTGTGTATGGTCGAAGCCATTGACATTCTCAAGGCTTGCCATTCGACCCACTGGGGACATCATAGCCCCAACTACACCGCCAAGAAGGTGTTTGATTCGGATTCTATTGGCCCACGATCTACAAGGATGCCCATGAATTGTTAAAACCGCGACGCTTGTCAACGTCACGGAATATCTCACAAAGGAATGAAATGCCGCAAAACGCCATTCAAGTGTGTGAGATTTTTGACATCCGGGCATTGACTTTACGGGCCATTTCTTCTTCTCATGGTAATAAGTACATACTCGTGGCCGTTGACTACTTGTCAAAATGGGTTGAAGCTAAGGCTTTACCCACCAACGATGCCCGAGTTGTGGTGAAATTCTTGAAATCTTATTTGCTAGGTTTGGAACTCCACGAGCCATCATCGTGATCGTGGTACGATTGCAATGACCAATTTGCAAGAGTCATGCAAAAGTATGGTGTAACTCACCGCACTTCATCACTGCATCACCCACAAACAAGTGGGCAAGTGGAAGTTTCTAACCGGGGATTAAAGAATCTTGGAGAGGACGGTTGGCGAAAACCGTGCCTCTTGGTCGGATAGGTTAGATGACGACTGGCCTTCCGTGACAATTTTACAAAACACCCATCGGTGCACTCCATACAAGCCGGTGTACGGAAGGCATGTCATCTTCCGGTTGAGCTCGAGCACAAGGCATACCGGGCCTTGAAGCATGCTAACTTTGATATTCAGACAACGGGTGATCATCGGAAAGTTCAAATGAATGAATTAAATGAACTCCGTGATCAAGCTTACGAGAACTCTTTGATCTACAAACAAAAGACAAAGAAGATTCATGACTCAAAATCAAAAACCGCTTTCAACGTTGGTGATCGAGTCCTTCTTTTCAATTCAAGATTGAAGATTTTCTGAAAGCTCAAGTCCTACTGGTCTCGTCCATTTACTATCGCTAAGGTTTATCCTTATGGTACCATTGAGTTATCTCAAACCGATGGTCCTAATTTCAAAGTGAATGGTCATCGAGTGAAGCATTACTTTGGAGAGGACATTCCATCCATGGTTGTCCCAGATTTACAAACTTTCCCCATGAACCAATGAATGCGGGATCGAGTCAAGCTAGCGACTCGGTAATCAAAAACAAGAGCATAAATATGGGTTTTCACCCATATTTCCACTTCTTTCCTCTTTCTACCACCCACATGTGGGGTATATATGTTTCAAAAAAAAAAAAAAAAAAAAAAAATCTTCTTTCTAAATAATGGCCGTAGTATTTCCTTTTACGTTTTTGTTTCGCATAACCGCGGTACTTTGAATATTGAGGGCAATATTCATTTCTAAGTGTGGGGATTCTCACGAATTTTATCATGTAATTATACCACCGATCCCCGCTTTTGGCCAAAATTTTTTTTTTGGAGTAAGTGTTCTACACTTTCTCATCAGTTATCATCCGCCATGTCTCAGAAGACAAAAGGATTGGCTAATCCAGAGCAAACGGCTCTTGGTAAAGATTTCTCAAACCGCTTATATGGCTTGCAATTTGCCCAAAATTGTATGGTTCTCAACTCACCATATCCTAAAAAGTGAAGAGTTGGCTAGCCCGCAAGATTATGGCTTGTGGTAAAGGCAAAGTGGAAAAACCATAATTGGTAATCGACTCACCAAAGATAAATTGATAATTTATCTAAGAGTTGGCTAGTCCGTAGGGTACGGCTTCCGTAAAGACAAAATCAAACCGTTGAAAGTCGGTGGTTTGCTCAAAATCACATGGTTATTCTGTACCATGGTTCTTACTTGAATCGAAACATTTGGCTACTCCGTAGTAATGGCTTTTGGTAAAGAGTTTAAAATCCATTATGTTTTTCAAATCATTGCTAGGGACTAGCAATATCTCGATGTGGGGATTGATGAGTGTGTAAATACTCATCATTTTGTACAAAATAAACGCAAATTCATCCGAAAACACTCGTAAACACATCAAATGATCAAAATATCACAAATCGTTGTTTTATGTGTTTTAAATGCAAAATTATCAAAATCGATGAAAAACATATCAAATTTGCAAAATTGCGCTTTAGTCCCCAAGTTTCATAAATTGTCAAAAATAGTCCCCGAGCCATAATTTCAAAAGCAAAAGTCACCAAAGGTCCTTTTAAAATCAAAAGTTGTCAAAATAAGTCCTTTGGTGAAAAATATACAAAGTTTGAGAAATTTACAAAATGGTCCTTCAAGTTTAAAATTTGGCAAGATTGGCCCTCGAATTTTGAAATTGGCAAGTCTAGTCCTTATATTTTTGAAAGTGTCATTTTTCCTTGGAACAAGTTTTATAAAATGGCGCAGAGTCCTTGCATTTTCGTAAATTACATCTAAGGTCCTTGTGATTTAAACCCTTTAAACCCATTTTGACCCTTGTCACAAACCTCGACCCTCACAATATACAATTTGAACCCCTTTATAATATTAAACCACCGGTCAAACCAACAACCTTTCCTTTCCCCTTTTCCTCCCTTTGTCGCTACCACCATACCCACCACCAACACACCACCCACCCACCTCCTTCTCACCTTTCCATGTCCCCCCCTCAAGAAGCTTCCAAGAAGCATTAAATGCACCCTTACCCACCATATCAACCCCAATTGCTAGAATCACCATTTTGGCGCCAAAATCATATTCAAAGGCCAAGATCATTTCAAGGCCATCCAATGGCTAGAAATTGTTGGGAATTGTTCGAGAAGAGAGATAAAGAGCTTTGGATTATAAAAGGAGCAAAAGGAAGCAAGAAATATAGTCTTCTAGTTTTTAATTTTCTCTTAATGTTGTTTTTAATTTTAAAACTTTAATTTAGTGTAAAACTTGTAAGCTTCTGTTGTAATGTACTCTTTATAAGTATTGGAATCAATATAAATCATTTTCAAGTTCTAATTTAAGTTTCACTATCAATTCATGTTGTTAAGTTGACTGTTGAAAATTTCCATCTCAAAGTATCATTCAAAGGCTTCAAAAAGCTCAATTTCAGCTACAATAAGCTTATACAAGCTTCTAATAGCTTTATATGCTTATGTTTCGCTTTTAAGCATAGTTGGTTTTGGTCAAAGAAAGTCAAACAGGTCAAACCGGCAATGGAAATGGTCAAAGGGATGATGCGTCTTTGGATGTGGGTTGCTTTAGGACTAGTGGGTTGAATTATGATAGGTTAGTGGTTCATGGTTCTTGGATTCAAGCCATTGTGGCTATTGGACAACTTGTAAGTTGATTATTTCAGTTTAAAAGCATAACTGCTTTATTTGTTCAAACCAAAGGCAAAACTTGTTCTCATAGTAATATTTTAGTTATATTAAGTGAGCTTGATCATAATTACAAGTTGGAATAAGTTTGGAGTAGTTTTGAGCTCAAACGCTAGAAAAGGGGTGTTTGGTACAAGTTTGAAAACTGTTGTATAGGCTAGTTCATTGATCAAAACTTTGTTGGTGCAAGTTTGTTTAATCATATTAGACTCATTTGAGTCTTAGTTTGTGTCTGCAACACCATAAAAGTCAAAACTTCATTTAAACTGTCTCAATTCATTCATCGTTGGATTTTAAAAGAGCAAATCATTCATTTTGTGATTAAAAGTCATTAACAAAGGTTGTAATAGCTTCATTACATCATAATAGATCATAATCAATCATCAAATTGGGTCTAAATCTCACTTTAGTCAAAGTTCCATCTGTTTCAAAAGTCAAAATGTCAAAAACTTGTTTTTGCAGAGAACTTGCAGATAGTGCACAAGGTTCATTAAACCTTTTTAGAGTCTGATTTTTGGGATATAAGCAGTTGGCTAGGTGGTCTTTAGGACCTAATATCTGTTTTTAGCTTAAGCCCTCTGGTTGAGCTTGTGCATAAGCTCAAAGTGAGCCCCATCTGCCTGCGCACCAACTCGATTACATCGAGTGATTTTCTCGATTCTGAACAAGCTTGTGCAGAGCTTGTAAAAGCTTTTCAAGGTCTGGTATTTTGGTCATAGATAGCCACTTAGGTCTAGTTTAGGTATTAATAATTGGTTTTAGGTTTGTAGCTTATTTGAGTGCTTATTTATTGACTTAAAGTTGGTACCAAACTGTTTTAGCTTAATATCATTAACATCAAATCCTGTTATATTTGCTATTCAGAGTTAGAGCTTGTTGATTTTAGTTTCATTTTGGTCAATTTAGTATATTATTGCTTCGTGATCGAGGGTTGCTTGTTTTGCTCATTTGCTTATCAAGTGCTTATTTCAATAAGCACTTGAATCATCGATTCATTTTCTTGCAAACAAGTGCCTGTTTTCCAATTTTCATAGCTTCTTAATATTATTTTAGAGTTTTCCGAAATTTTCAGATTTTTCAAGTTGTTTTGCTATTTTTCTTAATTTTAATTAGTTTTAGCACTTTTAAATAGCATTTAATACAAAAATTAGAAAAGGTTCAAAAAATAATTTTTCAATTTTCTTAGGCTTAGATAAATATAAAAAGTGAAAAAGTAATTTTCCATATTTTTCATAGTTCATTTGGTAATTTTAGTAATTTAATTAGTTTTTAATAGTTTAAAATTCATAGAAAATAGAAAATAGTCACAAAAATACAAAAATAGTTTTGAAAAGTCTATTTTGATATTTTAGACTTTTCCAAGTCTTAATTTTATTTTTCTAGCTTAATTTCCTATTTTCTTGTATTTTAGGTAATTAATTAATAGTTAAAAATAGTTTTAATTAGATAATTAGTCTTAAAAATAATTTTCTTTTTCTAAATATTTTCTTATATCATTAGGTTTGTAAAATATCATTTTCATATTTTTAGGGTTAATATTGATTTAGTTTCACTTTTTATTTTGTACGTTACGTAGTTTTTAATTTAAACGTAACTTTTAAGTTTTAGGTTTTAAACGTTTATCACTTTAATTTATAGTGATAGCGTTTATTTAATAGGTTTTATCTTTTTAATTTTCTTTAATTTGCATTTTCATGCATTAGTTTTAATTTGTTGGCTTTTCCTTAGTTATAATAATCACAACTTAGAATTCCCTTTATCATTCAAATTTCTCGATCACTAAACGTTGATTGATCCATTGCATAGCTCATTGGGACATAACGACCCGGGAGACTCTATACTGAATCCTCATTCGATCTTAATTGCATTAGTGTTTGAGCAGCTTTTAGTCTTTTAGACTTACTCATTCTTGATGTTAACTTCACATGCTACATCAACATTGTTGTTTTGAGTTTACTGGTGAGCGGATCCTCACTTTAGCCTAGAGCGGATCCCTCCAAGAGAGGAACCGTGGGATCCGTGCAACAGAAGACTTGTTTATTACTAACTTAAGTCTTACTTGTAGGAAATTATGCATTATATACTCGTTTTCTAACCTTTATTTTGTAGATTTTCAATATACACGTGAAGACTTTGACACCCTTAGCTAGGGAGTTTCTTGTCAAAGTAAAACAATTGCAAAAACATTTGCAATACTTTCACATAGGATTACAATAACTACATGACGTCCTCCTTGCAAATGAGCACTCGTCAAGGGGGAGCATGTTTGTCAAAAAGGACGAAACCATTTGCAAACATAATTGCAATGCACTCACTTAGTATTCCTACTCACGTAACGCCCTCACAAAGGGATGGACTCGCTAAGGGGGAGCTAAGACGAGAATCCTTCTCTTCCCTTACTCTCTATTTTTCGTATTTTTACTTTTCACATGTTTTTCTTAAAACAATATGTTAGTTTCTTTTCGACGCTCTTTTGTTTCGACAAAAGGGGAGAAAGAGTAAAACTCAATTCAAACTTTACTAATTTTAGTTTCTTCTTAAAATAATCTTATGTTTTGTCATCAACAAAAAGGGGAAGATTGTTAATACAAATAAGCGGTAAAAACGTTTATTTATTATTTATGATCTTCTAATGTTTTGTCGATAACAAACATAAAATCATTTTAATGAAACAAATAAAATACGTAAATGGTTTCAGCCAATAGTTTACTAACACACTTACGTTTTCATATAAAACACTAAACAAGCAATAGTGTTTTCATGGTATAGTAATGCATATGTACAACAACTAGTGTTTACATAATGGGTAGATATATACATACTTAGTATGTATTATAATGGGTAATAGAATGGGTAGAAGTCAAAGTATTTGACCCATTGACTAAATACATTGAATGTAGTTGGGTAAAACCCAAAGTCCATGACCCATGCCCATGGAGCATGATCCATAACCCATGACCCATTGCATGACATCATGCATAAGTCATAATGGGCATTATCCATGACCCATGGAGTTAACCCATGATCCATTGACTATTATATCTATTTGGATACCCATGATCCAAAGTCCATAACCTAAGACCCATGACCCATGATCCATGACCCATAACCCATTTAGGGGGAGCGTCCTACGGATCCCCAGAATTACACTGGACGGATCCCTCAAGCAAGGGATCAGTGAAACAATAGTGTTTTTTCCTCTATAAATAGTGAGCCATTTTTTCATTGAAACCAACCCCTTTCACACACATTCTCTCTTAGTGTTGTAAACTCTTTAACCTCATATCCAAAGGATCTTTCTATGTAGTTTTGTGTTTGTGTGATTCTCTAGGTTCTTCTTAAAGGCGAGATCACCACCTCTTAAAGTAGAGCAAGCTCAAGTCCATGGGTTGCCAAGCTTCGTTATCATCAAGACTACTGATGTTATCTTGTTGATAGTTCTTTCCTCTCTCATTAGAAGTGTTGTGTTGAAGACATAGGTGAAAGATGTCTAAATAGTCAAGTCGAAGGCATTAGTGAAAGGTGTAGAAGATCCGTGTCAAAGGCATTAGTGAAGGGTGCCGAAAGTCCGTGTCAAAGGAATTAGTGAAGGTGAAGGGTGCCGAAAGTCTGTGTCAAAGGCATTAGTGAAGGGTGTCGAAGGTCCGTGTTGAAGGCATTAGTGAAGGGTGCCTAAGAATCGTGTCAAAGGCATTAGTGAAAGGTGCCTAGGGTGTACATTCGATATGGTGCGTCGATGTACAAGATAGATTAATATTGGGTCAAAGGATATTGATATCCTTATTGATGTTGTTATAAGGAGTGGATCTCCTTTGGGGTAGGTATCGTGTAGTGTTGGGTAGTAGTTCCTCCTTTGTAATGGAACTCGGTATCTAGCCTCGTACCGGATAAAGTGTAGGCGACGTTGTGATAGGTTTGGTTCTACCTCGTGGAAGAACACGGTGTCTAGCCTTGTCTGGGATAAAGAGTAGGCAGCGTTGTGAAGGCTTCTCCGCCACAAGGAGCTTGTGTTGTGTAGTGATTACGAACTCTCGAGTAGGTGACTCGGGGAGTGGAGTAGGGCAAGGAAGGTGTCCTTGTAGCCGAACCACTATAAATACTTGCGTTGTGGTTTTGTGCTTCTTACTCTTTATCTTTGCTTTATTTATTTATATGCTTATCTATAAACATCCAACACACAGATTTAAATAGATCGAAATAAGTCGATCTAAATAATTTAAAACGAAGTTTTAATCGGTAAAACTATTCAACCCCCTCTTCTAGTTTTCCACAAAATGATTTTGCACGTCACTTTCATGTCCTTGAAAAAGCGTGTTACAGTCTGAAATAACTGCAAGCCATAATTTTAAGCGCGAGTTACAGCGTGAAATGACTGTAAACCATTGTTTAAGCGCGAGTTACAGTCTAAAGTAAGTGTAAACTATTGTTAGGCATGTTTTGAAAACATTTGAACTTACCTTTCGAACTTCATCTAAAATCTGTGTCATTATTGAATAACATTTCTAGGATTGTAGATGTTATCGATATCGAAGACATGCCTTGAGAAAACAATATTTTGGAATTTTTGATTTTCAAATTTTTATGGGATTTTTGGTTTATATTTTTGTATATTGCTTTTGAAAATATGTACAAAGAATTGGTGAAGAAATTTCTTTATTCCTCATCCTCTTCACGAAGGCGTTTGGCGTTTACATTGCAGACTCTTCATGCGAGTCGCGGAGGATAAGCTGAAACCGATATCTTGTAAGAGCTTTGGTGAAGATGTGCATGGCGATACTCGAGTCCTTACAAAGTAGAGTTCAACCACACCATTATCTACTTGTTCACGATGAAGTGATGTCGAATGTCAATGTGCTTTGATCTTGAGTGTTAGACATTATTGCGTGAGCGATGACACTTTGTTGTCGCATCTGAGGAGGAATTTTGTTGAATACAAAGCCATAGTCGAGATAGTTGGGATCTCATCCATAAGATTTGAGCACAACATGATGACATGATAATGTATTCACCCGCAAAATATATAGAAGTACTCATTTGCTTCTTTGACGACCAACTCACTAATTTATCACCCAAAATCGAGCACCTCGGCGACGCTTGACGAGTATCTTGACACCATGCATGGTCGGCATCGCATAAGTTGTTAGTAACATGGCGGTGTCCTTGGATACCAAAGACCCATGTTAATGGTTTCGTGGAATACCGAAGACCCGTTTAACCGCTTCAAGGTGCTTGGTAGTAGGCTTGGCACGGTAGCGGCACACATGCATATAGCAAGCGAGAATATCAGTTCATGGCGGTGAGATACATCAAGGATCCAATCATACTACGATATTTAGTTTGATCAATAGGGATCCCAGAGAGGTCCTCATCCAGTTTAGTTCTATCCACCATGTGAGTGTCAACAGGGTCACTAGAATCAAATCCAAATTTCTTTAATCTTTCATTAGCATATTTAGATTGATTTATGAAAATGCCTCTGGGACTTTGAAAATTTTGTAAACCTAAGAAAAATTACATTTGTCCCATCATTGACATTTGAAATTTAGAACCCATCTCTTTACAAAAACGGTCACATTCATTTGGGTCAGTCGAGGCAAAGATAATATCATCAACATATATTTGAACATGAATTAAATGTTTACCTGACTTTCGAGTGAGCAGTCTAGGATCAACAACGCCTTTGTAGAATCCATTAGCCAAAAGGAACTTTGAAAAAGTATCATACCATGCCCTAGGAGCCTAATTCAAGCCGTAGAGGGACTTCTTCAAGCGGTAGACATGGGTAGGATGCTCGGGATTCACAAATCCTTCAGGTTGACTAACATAGACCACTTGAGATCACCATTAAGAAAAGCAATCTTTACATCCATTTGATAGACTACCATATTCTTGCTGGCATCATTAGCAAGGAAGATTCTGATAGCTTCAATTCGTGCAACCAGAGCAAATGATTCCTCAAAGTCAATACCTTCCTCTTGTCGATACCCTTTAGCAACAAGTCTTGCCTTATTCTTTAGAACGTCACCATGCTCATCAAGTTTCACCTTGAAGATCCACTTGAGAGCGATAATCATAGCACAATCTGGAGGTGGCACTAATTCCCATACTAGAATCAACACGATTCATATTGTTTAACTTAAACTTATTATTCCTGTGGTGGTCTTCTACTTTCTTCTTGATTCCTCCCGGACTACCCATCTTTTATTTCTCCGTCACACTTATCAACCGCTTGTGAGCGGTCAACCGTAATGAGATGATAAAGGACGACGGCCGGAGAAAATGCAAGTTTACCAAGGATTAAAATTTCCTTGGATCGTTTATGTCCCGTGAGGCGTGATATTCGGTATCTTGACTTGTGAATTGTCAAAATAATATTAGTATAGGAAAGCAGAATCGATTGACTAACATCGAATGTGAATAGTAATAGCTACATCGCGACTAGTTCAATTAAAAGCGTACAATCGAAACCTAAAAATAATAAAAGATATACAAGCGTCGTTTAACTTAGATTAAGCGTAAACATATAAAACGATTATAATTACGGTGGGTATTTGCATGTCTTAGCGACTTAAATGCAAATTAAAGAAAATAAAAGTTAAAATCTATTAAATAAACGCTATCACTATTTTTACGGATCGATGAACGTTTATTTTATAAAACAAAATATCTTAAATAACTATTTTAACTAAAAGCGTGTACTAAAATTACCTAGAAACGTTGTTTAAAACTAAAGCGAGCGTTACGTTTAAAAATTACTGTTTGGAGCGCAAGCAAAAGCGTAAATTTTATGAAATAAAAGGCCTACGAGTGTAAAACTAATTTTATTACATACTATATGATAAAGAAAATTTTAGAAAAAGATTTATATTTTTAGACTTTTATATTTTTTATTATGAAATAATTACTATAAAACACTAATTAAATGTTTAAAAATACTAAAACTTATTGGAAAAATCTGAAACTTTTTGTAAAAATACTTTATACTATTACAAAGATAAGAAAATTGCAAAACATGAAAAAGCTATTAAAATAATTTGAAATAAGCTATTTGCTACGTTTAAGCTTATTGTGGAAAGCGATATATAAAGATTGATAGTGCAAGATTATGACGAGAAAAGTCCCAAGGGCAAGCGGTTTCTGGTACCCACCATCATCCCATAAGGAGAGGTCTCGGGTTCGACCCTGCCTCTCCTTTTGCACAAACATTTTATTTTTTTTATTTTCTTTTACAAAACTACTTATTAAGCTAAAATATGGAACTTTAATAAAGACAACTTTTCAAAACTTGGAAATAAGCTCGTGGGAGCTTATTTCCTAACGATAGCTAAATAAGCCATAAGCTTCTACATAGAAGCTAGCACTTGTACTTAAAGGGTCTTATTGGTTTTTCGATTATAAACCGAGTATATACAAGTATTATACATATTTAATGAAAAGAAAACTTTACAAACTAGAAAAATAAGCACATTATAAGTTTATGAGTTCAACAGTTGAGCTTTTGCTTCGATTGTTGGAACTCAACTTAAAATAAGCTTGAAATAAGCTATACATAGGAAACAAAAGCAAAAGGCAATTATGTACAAATATAATAGACTAGAATATACAAGCTTATGCTGTGGATGCACTTATAAGCTCAAAATAAGCAAATAAGCACTTCTCGATGCACTAAGTTCCAAACACCCCGCAACTTATTTGATGGATGATTCGACATCAAATAAAATTTGAATAAACCATATAAAGAGTTGGAGTAGCAAGGCATCTTTGGTTGGCTTTCCAAAAGCTACAACTCAACTTATGAGGATCATGATGAGCTTATGCAAGGCTTATGAAGATGCTAGGAATACAATCGGTAGGCCTATATACTCGAGATATGGGACAATCAAAAAGCTCATTACGTTCTTATTAATAGGCTACAAAATTGAAAAGTAAACTTGGAACCTCAAGATGACTAGGTTGGCAATCTAAAGAACCAAAATTTACAAGTTATGGTATCTTGGAGAGCTTTTGTGAGCTTATAAGAAAGCGTAGGTAATGTTGTAAGTTCAAATGTGAGCTGTTGGGAATGGGCAAACTACAAGTTTCTATAGGACTATCAAATAAGCTAATAAGAGCTCAACAAACCTTGCACTAGAGATTATGGAAGCTTGGCTTTATGAAAACCGAGCTCACAAGCTCAAGCTTAGTTAGGAACTTTTATAAGCTTTTGAAAACTACTCCACCACTACCTTGCTTGCTTGATGTAGTGGATGAATGGGACAAAAAGTTTGGGTAATTAAGCTATGCAAATAAGTGAATAAATAAAAACAATCATGAAAATAATGAAAAGGCCACAAAGCTACATAAAAGCGATTAAAGTGCACAAGCTAGGACCAAGTAATGAAGCTTATACAAGCTCGTTAACTGACACCTAAACACATGCCACGAGCATGGTTTTTGAGCAATTATCTAAAGAAAGGCTGAAAATAAGCACTTAAAAAGGCGAGAAATAGTGAACTAATATTTTCTATTTAAGTTTAGCAACTAAATTTTACTATCCCAAAAGGATTAAGACTAAAACTTAACTTGAGTCCTACACAAAATTATACATTTTATTCAAAAACGACTATTTGAAAATTTGACTTTTATATAAGAACTCAAAGGTTGACTAAAATGAATTAAAAAATTAAACTACTGATTAAACATGATATATTAAGCTATATTGAAACTAAATTAAGCTAGATAAACAACATATGCATCACTGTGATGAAAATTTGCATCTAAAATCCTAACAGTGCATTACCTAATGAAGATTAAACATGATTTTGACTTTGTAATAAATAAGGACAGTATTTAATACTTGAACTAAGCTATATTGAACTAGTATTATGTAGAACAACAACAATATAACAACAAACCAACACTAGACTGCTGGTATATCAGCAAATCCAAACACACTTTAAATGGAATTTAATTAAGCTTTTCATTACATAGGACTGAGTAAACCAATTTTATCAAATCCACAGGCTTTCATCTGTTAAATTAGGACCTTTAAAGCTTAAACAAGTAGTCACACAAGGTTTAAACCATGATTATCAAAAATCAAGCATATGAGACAGTCAAAATGGAAATTTAAGCATAACCAAATTCCAAAACATAACAAACTTATATTAAGCTATAATATCACTAAACAACAACAACAAAGAAACAGGAAAACATAAAAATTATAGCATCTAAGACAGTAAAACAGTAAAATGCATAAATATGGAAAAATGCTTACAAATGAGAAAGTGGTGAGACATAGAAACCAAGGACAAGTTACACCCAATAGCTTCCCATTAAGCTCCTAATACCCATAGCATTCCAAATCCAACCACCTTCATCACCTTCTTCATAATCGATTTTGATTATTTCCTATTTTCTCTATTTTTAGTGATTTTTATTTTGAAAAGACCAAGCTGATTTAATGTATCTAAAAGCTTAACAAGCTTTGTCAGGAGCTTATGTGACCTATAGAGTCCATTAAACAACTAATGATCAACAAGAATGTACATGACTTGGAAATTTAAAAGGGTACGAATTGAAAAACTTGAAATGTAAAGATAACATGAGATTAAAGCTGAAAATGAATTTCATTACACTAATTTGATAACTAATACAAGATTTAAAGTATTGAAAGACATTTAATCTAAGAAAGCAATAAAGTTTAATTAAGCTACATGACTAAGGCTATCCCAAAGTAGTTGTATCCTTCTTCTTCTTCTTTTATAGTGTTACGAGTTCCACTTGAGTTGTCAGTCAAATCCCATCAATAATCTTGGTCATTGGATCACTGCAACTCATCTCAGCCATCAAAATTGCTTTTGGCGCCAAAAAGTCTTTGGGCAGTTTCTTTGCATTAATTGGGTTTGGGAGGATATGGAGGTGGAGGGGGGATGTTAACCAGCTGGGGGGATAAGGTTGGTGAGGTGGAAAGGTGGAGAGAGGTGGAAAAACCACTGGTATTGGTGTATACTGCTATGGGGGAGACAGTGCTACAGTGGTAGCGGTTTTATTTGAATTCAAAATTTGGGCCGGGTCAAGGTTTTGGACTTGGATTGGGTTTGTTTAAATATAGGGTCCGTTTGGTTAATGTTAACAACAAGGACTAACTTTGCAATTTCTGCAAAGTTAAAGGACTGATTTTTACAAGTTTCCAAACTTTATCACAAGGGTAAAACCTGCCAAGTAAGAATAGTACAAGGACCTATATTGATAATTTCCATTTTTTAAATCCAAGGACTAAAGCATCAAGTTTGAAACTTGAGGGACCAAACTTGTAATTTTCTCCAAAGTTTATCATAAGGACCATTTTTGTCATTTATAAATAGAACAAGGTTAAAAGTTGATAATTTTCACTTTTTAAATTAACCAAGGACTATTTTTGACATTTTTCCAAAGTTAAAGGACTAAAGTTGTCAATTTGTTATTTTTAAACTTTAAAGGTTTGTTTTGACAACTTTTGAATCTCATGGACCTAAAATGACTTTTTACAAGATTTTGAATTACCAGGGACTGTTTTAGACAACTTTTGTAACTTGGGGGACTAAAGCGCCAATTATACAAACTTGATACGTTTTCACCGTATTTTGATGTTTTGCATTTAAAACATATAAAACACTTGTTTGTGATATTTTATCATTTTGATGTGTTTCAGTGTTTTCGGATGTTTTGGCATTCTAATAAGATAAAATGATGAGTATTTAGACACTCATCACTTCTCTTGATCACTTTTAGCTCGCGAGGTCCTATCTTGCTTTGTATTGCTGAAGGCTTTGACCCGCTAGCCTTAGTGTCACTACTTACTCCTGTAGAAGGAACGACGGGAATATTAGTTTGTTTCACTAGTTTTTGCATTTCTGGCCTAGAAGTGTTGAGCTTTGATATTTTAGGAGGTACATCAAAGGTAACATGCTTGAATTTAGGCATTGAAGTGGGTGCAACTATTCTATCTCGCCTAGTACCAGATTTAGGACATGTGGCAATGACATATTCTAAGAGTTTTTGAGATCGTTTGGCATCCATGCAGGCATAGGCAACAACACTATCAAGTGGTTTTTCTATTCTATCATCTTCTATGATCTCACGGAGACTCTCTAAACTATCCTTAAGGTACGAGAGATATGCTTGATATGCAAGTTCATTATTCCTAAGAGGAGGGGGAATATACACCACATCAATGGCATAATTATTACAAGTAGAAACCTTTGGAACAACATATTTGCAAGTGGGAATCAACAATTTCCCTTTCACCCGACGCTTTAGATTCTCAATCTCGTTAGCAAAGAAGTTACTTTTTCAATGTGTTTATCATGATTGACCTTAAATGAATCATATAACTCTTTGTATTGGAATTTAATCTTTGAATTTGTGATGATGACGATGTCTTGCAACACATCTCTTCGAGCTTGCAAGTCTTCTATGTAAAGTGTCGTGATCTCGCTTTTACGAGGAACCTAGAGAATTACTAAAGGAAAAACTACATGGATGATACTTAGATATGAGGTTAGAGAGGTAAGAATATAAAGAGAATATATGTATCAAAAAGGGTGACAAGAAATGAAGAAATGACTCACTATTTATAGGCAAAACAATCCTTTGACCCGACGGATCCGCGAAATCCTTCCCAAAAGGGATCCGACTAGTGTAACTAAAGGGATCCGGCTTTGGGTTACAATTATGGGTTTTGGGTCATGGGTCATGGGTACCCAACATGATGTCATACATGATGTAATGCATATATTGGGTCAAGGGTTATGGACTTTTGGTCATGGGTCATGGGTACCCAACATGATGTCATGCATGATGTAATGCATATGTTGGGTCATGGGTTATGAACTTTGGATAATTGGTCATGGGTTTTGGGTTATGGGTCAAGAATACCCAATTCATTTATTTACACATTTATTTATCTAGTTTTGACTTATGTCTTACAAAAATGTATTTAACAAAAGTTACTTGTAAGTGTTCTATAAAAATGGTTTTGGCTTTGTGTAAACTATTTTATTAGATATATTTGATGGTTTATTTGTTTAGTAAAATGAGTTAGAAAACTATTGATTCGAAAACTTACGCATTTTATTCATCTCGTTAAAATGATTTTACGATTGTTATCAACAAGACATAGAAAGATCGTAAGATATTGATGCGTGCCAAACAGTCAAGCTAAATCACTCAAGCCGACCACTTGTGAATGGCCGACCGTAATAAGCTTAAACCGCAAGCACGAATGCAATGAAGATCCGAGAGTATAGTGTTTCCGGTCGTTATGTCCCAATGAGCTATGCAATGGATTATCAAGCGTAAAGTGATCGAGAAATTTGAGCGAAAAGGATTCGATAATGATTATAACTAAGGAGAAAGCCAACAAATTACAACGGCTTAAATGCAAATTAAAGGAAATTAAAAAGATAAAAACTATTAAATAAACGCTATCACTAAATTTAAAATGATGTTTTTGTTTTTATGTTTTTACAAAACTGAAATTAAAAACTACGTAGCGTACAATAGAAAAAGTGAAACTTACACTATATTAATCCTAAAAATATGAAAATGATATTTTTACAAACCTAATGATAAAAGAAAATATATAGAAAAAGAAAATTATTTTTACAACTATTATTCTAATTATTATTAATTAAAAACTATTTTTAACTATTAAGTAATTACCTAAAATACAAGAAAATGTGAAATAAAGCTAGAAAAATAAAATTAAGATTTAACTATTATTTTTAACTATTATTCTCCTATGGTCTTTTCACCACTCACTTGATTCTTAAAGTTACTAATCATATCATCAAGTGTTTTCATTGTGGTTTCAAAATCTTGGGAGATTTCTTGAGATAACGGCTCAGTGGAGTTTGAACCGTATAGTCTTGTGGAGGTTGGAAATTGTCAAACATGTGAAAGTCATGATTGTTACAAGGAATTGGGTTCCCTATTTGACAATCGAGTGAAATGGGGACCTCCACGGTACTCACAACAAGAAAGCTGTTGAGTCGGGATCAGTGAATCATATGGATTCGTTATAACCAAAGTTCGAGCATCACCGGAAACTGCTCATAGACAAGCGTGTTTCGGATTAACACTCAAATCCTTGGTGAGGACCTCCACAAAATTCATGTAGTGATGTTGGTTATATGAAGATAAGTCGAGGGCTGTGGTGGGTAATTGAAAAGTTTGAGGGTCGTTAAATGAGTTTCGATTAGGATCATAATCAAATGAATTCCTCGAACCACAAAACAAACAACTCCCGTTATGAATATCATTACCACATTGTACACACGTACACCAACGATGTGGTGAACCAAAAGAGGCTCACCACAACCGACACAAGGAATAAGCGATTGCATTTGAGAGTTATGATAAAGAATCGGTTTATTCAAAGAATCAACAAAACCAACATGGTGATCCGAATGATTATCAAGTCTCAAGAACATTCGGACTAATCGGGAGGTGGGACAAGTGGTGTGCTCGAGAGCTAGCAATTTCCACCACTTCCGTTATGGTCTCCGGTTCTTGAACGGGTTCATCGGGTTGTGGCGGATGGTCGGAAAAACTTGGAGAATCATCGAGAGTTATCGATAATTCGCACCAATAACAATATTTACTTGCACCCATCCTTCCACATCGCTTGCATAAACAATCCGGATTCGACAACGGAGCCGATCCTCTTCCATCTGGCTTTGCGGTGGAAACAACGAGGATAATCGATCGTCGCCATGAGAATTAAACATGTAGAGGTTAAAGAAATAGAATTAAACGGTTTTGAGGTTAAAGAAGAGTAGAATCAAAGCAGTGCGAGGGTAAGAGAAATAGAATCATACGGATAAGAGGAATGAGAAGAGTATTTTGTATTTTGGATAAGAAAATATAAACATATGTAGATGGATGGTATGAACAAGAGTGAATATCCAAATTACTAATCGCTAAACGTAAGATAATCGAAGACTCCGGGCGCCAAAATTTGATGCGTGCCAAACAAATCAAGCTAAATCACTCAAGCCGACCACTGTGAATGGCCGACCGTAATAAGCTTAAAGCTTAAGCAAGAATGCAATGAAGATCTGAGGAGTATAGTGTTTCCCGGTCGTTATGTCCCAAATGAGCTATGCAATGGATTATCAAACGTAAAGTGATCGAGAAATTTGAACGAAAAAGGATTCGATAATGATTATAACTACGTAAAAGCCAACAAATTACAACGGATTAAATGCAAATTAAAGGAAATTAAAAGATAAAAACTATTAAATAAACGCTATCACTAAATTTAAAATGATGTTTTTGTTTTTATGTTTTACAAAGCTGAAATTAAAACTACGTAGCGTCAATAGAAAAAGTGAAACTTACACTATATTAATCCTAAAAATATGAAAATGATATTTTACAAACCTAATGATAAAAGAAAATATATAGAAAAGAAAATTATTTTTACAACTATTATTCTAATTATTATTAATTAAAACTATTTTTAACTATTAAGTAATTACCTAAAATACAAGAAAATGTGAAATAAAGCTAGAAAAATAAAATTAAGATTTAGAAAATCTAAAATATCAAAATAGAATTTTCAAAACTATTTTGTATTTTTCGATTATTTTGTATTTTTATGAATTTTAAATTATTAAAACTAATTAAATTACTAAAATTACAAAATAAACTATGAAAATCAGAAATTACCTTTTTACTTTTTATATTTATCTAAACCTAAGAAAATGAAAAATTATTTTTTGAACCTTTTCAATTTTTGTATTAAAAGCTAATTAAAATGCTTAAAACTAATTTAAATTAAGAAAATAGCAAATCAACTTAGAAAATCGAAATTTCGAAAAACTCTAAAATTATATAAGGAAGCTAGGAAAATGGAAAACAAGAGCTTGTATACAAGAAAATGGGATCTATACCAAGTGCTTTAGAATAAGCACTTTAAATAAGCTAATGAGCAAAAGCAGGGCACCAAAGCGAAGCAGGGTTATAAACTACTAAAAATGACCAAATGCAACAATTCTTAACTGTTTTAACCCTTTGAATAGCTTATTACACGTAATGGCTTATTTGAATTTCAAATGCAACAAGTTTTGGTACCAACTTTGAGCTTAAGCACAAGCTTTAAATTGTGAAATGAAAACACAAATTGGAACCTAAAGGCACGGGTGAGACATATCAAACCAAAATCGAGACTATGACCAGCTCTTATGAGCCCTGTGCAACCTTGCACAATGAGAAACTCAAAGATAAGTCGATTATCCGTGAGCAGGGACTTATGACCTAAAAGAGAAGCGTTTGAGACCTTTAACAAAATTGCAAAATTCCACAAAAATCTTGATAAGTAAAAATACCGATGAAGTTTCTAAAATGCCAAGTCTCACTTGATAAGACCAGAGATAAGCTCATGAAAATCCTCCTAATCTAGCTCAAATCCATTTTTATGTTTTGACTTTTAAAAGCGATTGAGAAAGTTTGACTTTCATGAACTTTGATTCCAATTTTTGGACAGTATTGATGTAATATGATGTGATAAACACAATGCAAGCAATGTTTATAACTTTTAAACACAAAACAAGAGTTTGCTAATTCAAATTCACAAGGAGGCACTTGAGGCAGATTTTGTGAGATGTTGACTATTATGGCTTGCAGATCCAATTTAAAGACATATATGAGTTTATATGGACTTGACAAGCATGAAACAACAAGAGACAACCACTGAGCTAGCCTTTAAGATAAGTTTGACAGTAAATCCAAACACACCTTTATTACTGTTTTGCAAACAAAAACTGATCTAAGGATTGAACAAGCAGAAATTATTGATCAAACTAAACTAACTTAACCTAATTACTACTAATCCAACAGGTTTTAACTACTTTAGACTACTAAAACTGATTATGCTAAGAAACTTGAAATAAGCACTTACAATGGGTCCCTAGCCACTATGGCTTGAAATCGATCCAATGAACACCTAACCTATCTATATCAACCCAAATGACTCTGAACTAACCCAAATCCATGGCTCCTTCAACCCATTTCCAACTCGCAACATTTTGCCCATTTTTACTTTTATTGACCAAACTCCAAAAATGTTTGAAAGCGCAATGTGAGCTTAGAAAGCTTTAACAAGCTTGATTGAGCTTAAAACAAGTGACTAAGAGATTTGACATAGGATTTTGATAATGGAAATTTCAACGATGGACATACAATGGAGATTGAACTTGAACTAAAATTGATACTTAAGTAAAGTTGAAATACACTGAAATGGTTCACTTGAATACAAAGAAACTTTAAAATACAACTGAAAATCTATTTTAGACTAAGAAACCATAAAACGACATACATTTTTAAGAAATTAACTAAGTGCTCCTTTCTTGTTGCTTCCTCTTCCTTTATATATGCTCCAAACTTCCTCTCTCATCTCTCTGGACATATCCCAACACTAATATGGGCCATTGGATTGCTCAAATTGATCTTGGCCGTTAAAAGGTTTTTGGCGCCAAAAGTGGTTTAAGCCAGCTGGGTTGAGTGTTTGGTACAAAGGTGTATTAAATGCACTCTTGGAGTTATGTGTTTGGAGGGGGTAGGAATGATGAAGGAGGTGGAGTGTTAGCGAGGGGTTGCAGGTTTGTGATGATGGAGAAGTGGTGCCGTGAGGAGAGAGGAAGCGGTCAACTGTGGTTTGTTGGGTATTTAATATTGAGAGGGTCAATTGGTAAGGGTCCAAAAGGCTAATTAGCGTGGGGTCATTTGCAATTTGACAAGGGACCAAGAGTTTAGGGTTTAATAATGACAAGGACCTCAATTGTAATTTCTGAAATTCAAGGGGCCTGTTCTGCCAAATTCACAAAGTTGTTCCAAGGCTGAAAATGACAATCTCAAAAAGTACAAGGACCAAAGTTGCCATTTTCAAATTTTCCAGGGGCCATTTTTGCCAATTTTCAAAGTTGGAGGACCAAACTTGTAATTTTCTCAAACTTTTTATATTTTTCACCAAAGGACTAAATTTGACTAGTTATGATTTAAAAAGGACATTTGGTGATTTTCTCTTTGAAATTATGCGCCAAGGACTGCTTTTTGACAACTTTAGAAACTTGGGGGTGGAATCAATTATGCAAACTTTGCTCATTTTTCATCCGATTTTAAATATTTTGCATCCAAACATATAAAATGCAATTTTGAGATATTTTCGATTTTGATGCATTTCGAGCATTTTAAACGCTTTGCGCTTGATTGACCCAAAAATGATGAGTATTTACACACTCATCAATCCCCACACTAAACTATTGCTAGTCCCTAGCAATCTTTTAAGAAAAACATAATGGATTTGAATCTCTTTACCAAAAGCCATTACTTACGGAGTAGCCAAATGTTTTAGTTCAAGTAAGAACCATGGTACATCGATAACCATGTGATTTTGAGCAAACCACCGCCCTTCTGGTTTGATTTGTCTTTACCGAAGCCGTTTGTACGGACTAGCCAACTCTTAGATAAATTATCAACATTATCTTTGGTGAGTCGATTACCAATTATGGTTTTCCACTCGCCTTTACCACAAGCCATAACCTTGCGGGCTAGACTCTACACTTTTAGGATATGGTGGTGAATACCATACAATTTTGGGCAAATTGCAAGCCGTCAACGGATTTGAGATATCTTTACCAAGAGCCGTTTGCTCTCGGATTAGCCAATCCTTTTGTTTATTAGACATGGCGGATCGATAACCAATTGAGTAAGTGCAAAACACTTACTCCAAAAAAATTGGCCAAAAGCGGAATTGGGTGGTATAATTACATGATAAAATTCGTGAGAATTCCCCACTTAGAAATGAATATTGCCCTCAATATTCAAAATCTGCGTGTTATGCGAAACAAAGAACGTAAAAGGAAATACTCTGCCATTATTTAGAAAGAAGATTTTTTTTTTTTTTTTTTTTTTTTTTTTTGAGAAGACTTATATACAAAACATGTGGCAAACCCCCGCACTAGGGTGGTAGAAAGTAGAAGAAGAAGCTAAACTGTCAAGTTTTGTCACACAAGCTAGCCAACATGAATGGCTAACCGTAACAAACTTGAATGATTCGAAATATGGGTGACAACCCATATGGCATCTCTTCGTTTTTGATTACCGAGTCGCTAGCTTGACTCGACCCGTATTCATTTGTTCATGGGAAGCAAAGTGGAAGAAACAATCTCCATCGGACTTTCATTCAAGATGTTTGGACAAACATTTGAAGCACGTGAAAGTTCATACCGATGAGATATACATAGAACCGCTCAAAATGATAAATGAAAATGCAGGGTCGAAGATAGTGTCTTCATTCCGAAGGAGTGAAGAGCGAGGAGAAATGAGAATATGAAGAAAAGAAAGAAAATCATGATAGAAATCATGACTAACTCTTCATCCTCAATAGGAGAATTCATAGTTTCATGAATCTCATCGGTTAAGCTCAATTGGTCTAGACATATCCGGGTGTGTCTAGATCAGTAAGTTATCATACTCCATGGAGATATGATATGAGTGAGTTCATCAGAGAACTCCATGAAGGTGAATGAATCATATTGAGAATTGATATGAGTGGGTTCACCTTGGCGAACTCCTCCAATGTAAATGATTCATGATCGAGGAGAATTATGAGAATGAGAAGTGGTACCGCCACTAATCTTCTCCCATATTATCAAAGCAGTAGGCTTTCATTTCGGAATAGAATCATCGGAAGAATGTCACTATCGTTTTGTCGATAACAAACATAAAATCATTTTAATGAAACAAATAAAATAATAAATGGTTTCAACCAATAGTTTACTAACACACTTACGTTTTCATATAAACACTAAACAAGCAATAGTGTTTTCATGGTATAGTGCATATGTACAACAACTAGTGTTTACATAATGGGTAGATATATACATACTTAGTATGTATTATAATGGGTAATAGAATGGGTAAGAAGTCAAAGTATTTGACCCATTGACTAAATACATTGAATGTAGTTGGGTAAAACCCAAAGTCCATGACCCATGCCCATGGAGCATGATCCATAACCCATGACCCATTGCATGACATCATGCATAAGTCATAATGGGCATTATCCATGACCGTGGGTTAACCCATGATCCATTGACTATTATATCTATTTGGATACCCATGATCCAAAGTCCATAACCTAAGACCCATGACCCATGATCCATGACCCATAACCCATTTAGGGGGCGTCCTCGGATCCCAGTAATTACAACGGCGGATCCCCAAGCGAGGGATCGGTGAAACAATAGTGTTTTTTCCTCTATAAATAGTGAGCCATTTTTCATTGAAACCAACCCCTTCACACACATTCTCTCTTGAGTGTTGTAAACTCTTTAACCTCATATCCAAAGGATCTTTCTATGTAGTTTTGTGTTTGTGATTCTCTAGGTTCTTCTTAAAGGCGAGATCACCACCTCTTAAAGTAGAGCAAGCTCAAGTCCATGGGTTGCCAAGCTTCGTTATCATCAGACTCTTGATGTTATCTTGTTGATAGTTCTTTCCTCTCATTAGAAGTGTTGTGTTGAAGACATAGTGAAAGATGTCTAAATAGTCAAGTCGAAGGCATTAGTGAAAGTGTAGAAGATCCGTGTCAAAGGCATTAGTGAAGGGTGCGAAAGTCCGTGTCAAAGGAATTAGTGAAGGTGAAGGGTGCCGAAAGAGTCATGTCAAAGGCATTAGTGAAGGGTGTCGAAGGTCCGTGTTGAAGGCATTAGTGAAGGGTGCCTAAGAATCGTGTCAAGGCATTAGTGAAAGGTGCCTAGGGTGTACATTCGATATGGTGCGTCGATGTACAAGATAGATTAATATTGGGTCAAAGGATATTGATATCCTTATTGATGTTGTTATAAGGGTGGATCTCCTTTGGGGTAGTATCGTGTAGTGTTGGGTAGTAGTTCCTCCTTTGTAATGGAACTCGGTATCTAGCTATTCTTAGGATAAAGTGTAATAACGTTGTGATAGGTTTGGTTCTACCTCGTGGAAGAACACGGTGTCTAGCCTTGTGGGATAAAGAGTAGGCAGCGTTGTGAAGGCTTCTCCATGCAAGGAGCTTGTGTTGTGTAGTGATTACTGAACTCTCGAGTAGGTGACTCGGGGAGTGGAGTAGGGCAAGGAAGGTGTCCTTGGGCGAACCACTATAAATACTTGCGTTGTGGTTTTGTGCTTCTTACTCTTTATCTTTGCTTTATTTATTTATATGCTCTATAAACATCCACACACTGATTTAAATAGATCGAAATAAGTCGATCTAAATAATTTAAAACAGTTTTAATCGGTAAAACTATTCAACCCCTCTTCTATTTTCCACAAAATGATTTTGCGTCTTTCATGTCCTTGAAAAAGCGTGTTCTGATCTGAAATACGCAGCCATAATTTTAAGCGAGTTACGGTGAAATGATTTGTAAACCATTGTTTAAGCGCGAGTTACAGTCTAAAGTAAGTGTAAACTATTGTTAGGCATGTTTTGAAAAACATTTGAACTTCTGCTCGAACTTCATCTAAAATCCTGTGTCATTATTGAATAACATTTCTAGGATTGTAGATGTTATCGATATCAGAAGACATGCCTTGAGAAAAACAATATTTTTGGAATTTTTGATTTTCAAATTTTTATGGGATTTTTGGTTTATATTTTGTATATTGCTTTTGAAAATATGTACAAAGAATGGTGAAGAAATTTCTTTATTCCTCATCCTCTTCACGAAGGCGTTTGGCGTTTACATTGCAGACTCTTCATGCGAGTCGCGGAGGATAAACCAAACCGATATCTTGTAAGAGCTTTGGTGAAGATATGCATGGCTGATACTCGAGTCCTTACAAAGTAGAGTTCAACCACACCATTATCTACTTGTTCCGATGAAGTGATGTCGAATGTCAATGTGCTTTGATCTTGAGTGTTAGACATTGTGCGGCGATGACACTTTGTTGTCGCGATGCGGAGGAATTTTGTTGAATACAAAGCCATAGTCGAGATAGTTGGGATCTCATCCATAAGATTTGAGCACAACATGATGACATGATAATGTATTCACCTACGCAAAATATATAAAGTACTCATTTGCTTCTTTGCGACCAACTCACTAATTTATCACCCAAAAGCGAGCACCTCGGCGTGCTTGACGAGTATCTTGACACCATGCATGGTCGGCATCGCATAATTTGTTAGTAACATGGCGGTGTCCTTGGATCCAAAGACCCATGTTAATGGTTTCGGAATACCGAAGACCCGTTTAACCGCTTCAAGGTGCTTGGTAAACGGCTTTGTGTGACGCACATGCATATAGCAAGCGAGAATATCGGTCTGGCGTGAGATACATCAAGGATCCAATCATACTACGATATTTAGTTTGATCAATAGGGATCGAGAGGTCCTCATCCGGTTTAGTTCTATCCACCATGTGAGTGTCAGGTCACTAGAATCAAATCCAATTTCTTTAATCTTTCATTAGCATATTTAGATTGATTTATGAAAATGCCTCGGGACTTTGAAAATTTTGTAAACCTAAGAAAAATTACATTTGTCCCATCATTGACATTTGAAATTTAGAACCCATCTCTTTACAAAAACGGTCACATTCATTTGGGTCAGTCGAGGCAAAGATAATATCATCAACATATATTTGAACATGAATTAAATGTTTACCTGACTTTCGAGTGAACAGTCTAGGATCAACAACGCCTTTGTAGAATCCATTAGCCAAAAGGAACTTTGAAAAAGTATCATACCATGCCCTAGGAGCCTAATTCAAGCCGTAGAGGGACTTCTTCAAGCGGTAGACATGGGTAGGATGCTCGGGATTCACAAATCCTTCAGGTTGACTAACATAGACCACTTGAGATCACCATTAAGAAAAGCAATCTTTACATCCATTTGATAGACTACCATATTCTTGCCGCATCATTAGCAAGGAAGATTACGATAGCTTCAATTCGTGCAACCGAGCAAATGATTCCTCAAAGTCAATACCTTCCTCTTGGATACCCTTTAGCAACAAGTCTTGCCTTATTCTTTAGAGCGTCACCATGCTCATCAAGTTTCACCGAAGATCCACAGGCGATAATCATAGCACAATCGGGTGGCACTAATTCCATACTAGAATCAACACGATTCATATTGTTTAACTTAAACTTATTATTCTGTGGTGGTCTTCTACTTCTTCTTGATTCCTCCCGGACTACCCATCTTTTATTTCTCCGTCGCACTTATCAACCGCTTGTGAGCGGTCAACCGTAAGAGATGATAAAGGACGACGGCCGGAAAAATGCAAGTTTACCAAGGATTAAAATTTCCTTGGATCGTTTATGTCTGGTGAGGCGTGATATTACGGTATCTTGACTTGTGAATTGTCAAAATAATATTAGTATAGGAAAGCAGAATCGATTGACTAACGAATGTGAATAGTAATAGCTCTGTCGCTGACTAGTTCAATTAAAGCGTGCAATCGAAACCTAAAAATAATAAAAGATATACAAGCGTCGTTTAACTTAGATTAAGCGTAAACATATAAAACGATTATAATTACGGTGGGTATTTGCATGTCTTAGCGACTTAAATGCAAATTAAAAAAAAAAAGTTAAAATCTATTAAATAAACGCTATCACTATTTTTACGGATCGATGAGCGTTTATTTTATAAAACAAAATATCTTAAATAACTATTTTAACTAAAGCGTGTACTAAAATTACCTAGAAGCGTTGTTTAAAACTAAAGCGATTACGTTTAAAAATTCTGTGGGCGCAAGCAAAAGCGTAAATTTTATGAAATAAAAGGCCTACGGTGTAAAACTAATTTTATTACATACTATATGATAAAAGAAAATTTTAGAAAAAGATTTATATTTTTAGACTTTTATATTTTTATTATGAAATAATTACTATAAAACACTAATTAAATGTTTAAAAATACTAAAACTTATTGGAAAAATCAAAACTTTTTGTAAAAATACTTTATACTATTACAGATAAGAAAATTGCAAAACATGAAAAAGCTATTAAAATAATTTGAAATAAGCTATTGCTACGTTTAAGCTTATGTGGAAAGCGATATATAAAGTTGATAGTGCAAGATTATGACGAGAAAAGTCCCAAGAAGCAACGGTTTCTGGTACCATTATCATCCCATGGAGAGGTCTGGGTTCGACCACCTCTCCTTTTTGCACAAACATTTTTTTTTTTTTATTTTCTTTACAAAACTACTTATTAAGCTAAAATATGGAACTTTAATAAAGACAACTTTTCAAAACTTGGAAATAAGCTACGGGAGCTTATTTCCTATGATATTTAATAAGCCATAAGCTTCTACATAGAAGCTAGCACTTGTAAAGGGTCTTATTGGTTTTTCGATTATAAAGCGAGTATATACAAGTATTATACATATTTAATGAAAAGAAAACTTTACAAACTAGAAAAATAAGCACATTATAAACATGAGTTCAACAGTTGAGCTTTTGGCATTGTTGGAACTCAACTTAAAATAAGCTTGAAATAAGCTATACATAGGAAACAAAAGCAAAAGGCAATTATGTACAAATATAATAGACTAGAATATAGCTTATGCAGGGATGCACTTATAAGCTCAAAATAAGCAAATAAGCACTTCTCGATGCACTAAGTTCCAAACACCCACGCAACTTATTTGATGAATGATTCACATCAAATAAAATTTGAATAAGCCATATAAAGAGTTGGAGTAGCAAGGCATCTTTGGTTGGCTTTCCAAAAGCTACAACTCAACTTATGAGGATCACGGATGAGCTTATGCAAGGCTTATGAAGATGCTAGGAATACAATTGGTAGGCTATATACTCGGATATGGGACAATCAAAAAGCTCATTACGACCTTATTAATAGGCTACAAAATTGAAAAGTAAACTTGGAACCTCAAGATGACTAGGTTGGCAATCTAAAGAACCAAAATTTACAAGTTATGGTATCTTTGAGCTTTTGTGAGCTTATAAGAAAGCGTAGGTAATGTTGTAAGTTCAAATGTGTTGTTGGGAATGGGCAAACTACAAGTTTCTATGGACTATCAAATAAGCTAATAAGAGCTCAACAAACTGCACTAGAGATTATGGAAGCTTGGCTTTATGAAAACCGAGCTCACAAGCTCAAGCAGTTAGGAACTTTTATAAGCTTTTGAAACTACTTTCCACTACCTTTGTTTGCGATGTAGTGGATGAATGGGACAAAAAGTTTGGGTAATTAAGCTATGCAAATAAGTGAATAAATAAAAACAATCATGAAAATAATGAAAAGGCCACAAAGCTACATAAAAGCGATAAAGTGCACAAGCTAGGACCAAGTAATGAAGCTTATACAAGCTCGTTAACCAACACTAACTTGTGAGCATGGTTTTTGAGCAATTGTCTAAAGAAAGGCTGTAAGCACTTAAAAAGGCGAGAAATAGTGAACTAATATTTTCTATTTAAGTTTAGCACTAAATTTTACTATCCCAAAAGGATTAAGACTAAAACTTAACCTTGAGTCCTACACAAAATTATACATTTTATTCAAAACTATTTGAAAATTTGACTTTTATATAAGAACTCAAGGTTGACTAAAATGAATTAAAAATTAAACTCTGATTAAACATGATATATTAAGCTATATTGAAACTAAATTAAGCTAGATAAACAACATATGCATCCTTTGTGATGAAAATATCTAAAATCCTATGATGCATTACCTAATGAAGATTAAACATGATTTTGACTTTGTAATAAATAAGGACAGTATTTAATACTTGAACTAAGCTATATTGAACTAGTATTATGTAGAACAACAACAATATAACAACAAACCAACACTAGGCTAGGTATATCATAATCCAACACACTTTAAATGGAATTTAATTAAGCTTTTCATTACATAGATGAGTAAACCAATTTTATCAAATCCATGGCTTTCATCTGTTAAATTAGGACCTTTAAAGCTTAAACAAGTAGTCACAAGGTTTAAACCATGATTATCAAAAATCAAGCATATGAGACGGTCAAAATGGAAATTTAAGCATAACCAATTCCAAAACATAACAAACTTATATTAAGCTATAATATCACTAAACAACAACAAAGAAAGCAGGAAAACATAAAAATTATAGCATCTAAGGCAATAAAAGCAGTAAAATGCATAAATATGGAAAAATGCTTACAAATGAGAAAGTGGTGAGACATAGAAACCAAACAAGTTACAATAGCTTCCATTAAGCTCCTAATACCCTAGCATTCCAAATCCAACCACTTCATACATTCTTCATAAATCGATTTTGATTATTTCCTATTTTCTCTATTTTTAGTGATTTTTATTTTGAAAAGACCAAGCGATTTAATGTATCTAAAAGCTTAACAAGCTTTGTCGGAGCTTATGTGACCTATAGAGTCCATTAAACAACTAATGATCAACAAGAATGTACATGACTTGAAATTTAAAAGATAAATTGAAAAACTTGAAATGTAAAGATAACATGAGATTAAAGGCGAAAATGAATTTCATTACACTAATTTGATAACTAATACAAGATTTAAAGTATTGAAAGACATTTAATCTAAGAACAATAAAGTTTAATTAAGCTACATTAGGCTATCCCAAAGTAGTTGTATCTTCTTCTTTCTTTTTATTAGGTTCTGGCAGGTTGTCGTTGATCCATCAATAATCTTGGTCATTGGATCATGCAACTCATCTCGACCATCAAAATTGCTTTTGGCGTAAAGTCTTTAGGTTCTTTGCATTAATTGGGTTTGGGAGGATATGGAGGTGGAGGGATGTTAACGGTGGGGATAAGGTTGGTGAGGTGGAAAGGTGGAGAGTGGAAAAACCAGGTTGTTGGTGTATCTTGGGAGACATTACTAGGTGGTAGCGGTTTTATTTGAATTCAAAATTTGGGCGGGTCAAGGTTTGGACTTGGATGGGTTTGTTTAAATATAGGGTCCGTTTGGTTAATGTTAACAGGACTAACTGCAATTTACAAAGTTAAAGGATGATTTTACAAGTTTCAAACTTTATCACAAGGTAAAACCTGCCAAGTAAGAATAGTACAAGGACCTATATTGATAATTTCCATTTTTTAAATCCAAGGACTAAAGCTGTCAAGTTTGAAACTTGAGGACCAAACTTGTAATTTTCTCCAAAGTTTATCATAAGGACCATTTTGTCATTTATAAATAGAACAAGGTTAAAAGTTGATAATTTTCACTTTTAATTAACCAAGGACTATTTTGACATTTTCCAAAGTTAAAGGACTAAAGTTGTCAATTTGTTATTTTTAAACTTTAAAGGTTTGTTTTGACAACTTTTGAATCTCATGGACCTAAAATGACTTTTTAAATTTTGAATTACGAGGTGTTTTAGACAACTTTTGTAACTTGGGGACTAAAGCGCCAATTATAAAACTTGATCGTTTTTCACAGTTTTGATGTTTTGCATTTAAAACATATAAAACACTTGTTTGTGATATTTTATCATTTTGATGTGTTTCGAGTGTTTTCGGATGTTTTGGCATTCTAATATAAAAATGATGAGTATTTAGACATTCATCTTCTCTTGATCACTTTTAGCTTTCATGAGGTCCTATCTTGCTTTGTATTGAGAAGGCTTTGACATAGCCTTAGTGTCACTACTTACCTGTAGAAGGAGCAGCGGAATATTAGTTTGTTTCACTAGTTTTTGCATTTACGGCCTAGAAGTGTTGAGCTTTGATATTTAGGAGGTACATCAAAGGTAACAGGGGTGAACAAAAAGAGGCTCACCACAACCGACACAAGGAATAAGCGATTGCATTTGAGGTTATGATAAGGAATCGGTTTATTCAAAGAATCAACAAAACCAACATGGTGATCCGAATGCTTATCAAGTCTCGAAGAACATTCGGACTAATCGGGAGGTGGGACAGTGGTGTGCTCGAGGCTAGCAATTTCCACCACTTAGTTATGGTCTCGGTTCTTGAGCGGGTTCATCGGGTTGTGGCGGATGGTGGAAAAACTTGGAGAATCATCGAGAGAGTTATCGGATAATTCGCACCAACAACAATATTTACTTGCACCCGTCCTTCCCGCATCGCACATAAGCAATCCGGATTACGACAGCGGGTGATCCTCTTCCATACGGCTTTGCGGTGGAAACAACGAGGATAATCGATCGTCGCCATGAGAATTAAACATGTGAGGGTTAAAGAAATAGAATTAAGCGGTTTTGAGGTTAAAGAAGAGTAGAATCAAGCGGTGCGAGGGGTAAGAGAAATAGAATCATACGGATAAGAGGAATGAGAAGAGTATTTTGTATTTTGGATAAGAAAATATAAACATATGTAGATGGATGGTATGAACAAAGTGAATATCCAAATTACTAATCGCTAAGCGTAAGATAATCGACTGACTCCGGCAGTAGCGCTAAAAATTTGATGCGTGCCAAACAGTCGAAGCGCTAAATCAATGAGCCGACCACTGTGAATGGTAGTAGTAATAAGCTTAAAAGCTGCTTAAGCACGAATGCAATGAAGATCAGGGAGTATAGTGTTTCCCGGGTCGTTATGTCCCGGTGAGCTATGCGATGGATTATCAAGCGTAAAGTGATCGAGAAATTTGAGCGAAAAAGGGATTCGATAATGATTATAACTACGAAAAAGCCAACAAATTACAACGGATTAAATGCAAATTAAAGGAAATTAAAAAGATAAAAACTATTAAATAAACGCTATCACTAAATTTAAAATGATGTTTTTGTTTTTATGTTTTACAAAGCTGAAATTAAAACTACGTAGCGTCTGATGAAAAAGTGAAACTTACACTATATTAATCCTAAAAATATGAAAATGATATTTTACAAACCTAATGATAAAGAAAATATATAGAAAAGAAAATTATTTTACAACTATTATTCTAATTATTATTAATTAAAACTATTTTTAACTATTAAGTAATTACCTAAAATACAAGAAAATGTGAAATAAAGCTAGAAAAATAAAATTAAGATTTAGAAAAATCTAAAATATCAAAATAAATTTTCAAAACTATTTTTGTATTTTTCGATTATTTTGTATTTTTATGAATTTTAAATTATTAAAACTAATTAAATTACTAAAAATTACAAAATAAACTATGAAAAATCGTAAAATTACCTTTTTACTTTTATATTTATCTAAACCTAAGAAAATGAAAAATTATTTTTTGAACCTTTTACAAATTTTTGTATTAAAAGCTAATTAAAAATGCTTAAAAGCTAATTTAAATTAAGAAAAATAGCAAATCAACTTAGAAAAATCTGAAAATTCGGGAAAACTCTAAAATTATATAAGGAAGCTAGGAAAATGGAAAAACAAGAGCTTGTATACAAGAAAATGGAATTGCTATACCAAGTGCTTTAGAATAAGCACTTTAAATAAGCTAATGAGCAAAAGCAGGGCACCAAGCGAAGCGAAGTTATAAACTACTAAAAATGACCAAATGCAACAATTCTTAACTATTTTAACCCTTTGAATAGCTTATTACATAATTGGCTTATTTGAATTTCAAATGCAACAACAGTTTTGGGTACCGACTTTGAAAGCTTAAGCACAAGCTTTAAATTAATTGAAAATGAAAAACACAAATTGGAACCTAAAGGACACAGGTGAGACATATCAAACCAAAATCGAGACTATGACCAGCTCTTATGAGCCTGTGCAACCTTGCACAAAATGAGAAAACTCGGCGTAAGGCGATTATACGTGAACGAGGACTTATGACCTAAAGAAGCGGTTTGAGACCTTTAACAAAATTGCAAAATTCCACAAAAATCTTGATAAGTAAAAATACGGATGAAGTTTCTAAAATGCCAAGTCTCACTTGATAAGACCGAAGATAAGCTCATGAAAAATCCTCTAATCTAGCTCAAATCCATTTTTATGTTTGACTTTTAAAAGCGATTGAGAAAGTTTGACTTTCATGAACTTTGATTCAATTTTGGACAGGTATTGATGTAATATGATGTGATAAACACAATGCAAGCAATGTTTATAACTTTTAAACACAAAACAAGAGTTTGCTAATTCAAATTCACAGCAGTGAGGCACTTGAGATGATTTTGTGAGATGTTGACTATTATGGCTTGCGAGATCCAATTTAAAGACATATATGAGTTTATATGGACTTGACAAGCATGAAACAACAAGAGACAACCACGAGCTAGCCTTTAAGATAAGTTTGACGATAAATCGAAACACGCCTTTATTCTTTGTTTTGCAAACAAAAGCGATCTAAGTTGAACAAGCGAAATTATTGATCAAACTAAACTAACTTAACCTAATTACTACTAATCCAACAGGTTTTAACTACTTTAGACTACTAAAGCGATTATGCTAGAAACTTGAAATAAGCACTTACAATGGGTCCTAGCCACTATGGCTTGGCCCGATCAATGAACACCTAACCTATCTATATCAACCCAAATGACTACGAACTAACCCGAATCCATGGCTCCTTGACCCATTTCCAACTCGCAACATTTTTGCCCATTTTGACTTTTATTGACCAAACTCCAAAATGTTTGAAGCTATGATGTGAGCTTAGAAAGCTTTAACAAGCTTGATTGAGCTTAAAACAAGTGACTAAGAGATTTGACATAGGATTTGATAATGGAAATTTCAACGATTGGACATACAATATGGAGATTGAACTTGAACTAAAATTGATACTTAAGTAAAGTTGAAATACTTGAAATGGTTCACTGAATACAAAGAAACTTTAAAATACAAGCGAAAATCTATTTTAGACTAAGAAACCATAAAAGCGACATACATTTTAAGAAATTAACTAAGTGCTCCTTTCTTGTTGCTTCTCTTCCTTTATATATGCTCCAAACTTCCTCGTCGTCTGGACATATCCCAACACTAATATGGGCCATTGGATTGCTCAAATTGATCTTGGCGTTAAAAGGTTTTGGCGCCAAAAGTGGTTTAAGCAAATTGGGTTGAGTGTTTGGTACAAAGGTGTATTAAATGCTCTTGGAGTTATGTGTTTGGGGGGGGGTAGGAATGATGAAGGAGGCCTTATATACATAGCAACACATGGACAAAAAAAAGCAACAAATAAAATACTAACATGTACTAGTATTTAGGTATAAGACCAACCCAATTGTCATTTTATATCAATCATTTCCCAACTAAAAAACAAAATTACAATAAATAAAATACTACTAACATGTACGTAGTATATATATTTAGGTATAAGACCAACCAAATTGTCAATTTATATCAATCATTTCCCAACTAAAAAAACACAATTATGATAATAAAGTTGATTTATAATAATAATTGTTAGCACAAAAACAAAAACAAGTCAACAAAATCACTACAAAACTCAACCAACAACTTATCGCCAAAACAAAACAAAATGAAGACCCTTCCATAATCCAAATTTCAGTCAACACACTACACAACACGCGCCTCAACACTCGCGTTCACCAAACACACACTACTTACACTGTCACCCCTGGAGCGTGTAATAATTACCTACCCCACTTCACTCTCACCCCATCTCCCAGCTGAAACACACACACACACACACTCATAAACACACTTAACACACACACACTCATTTCACACACACAGTTAAGACACTGTTTTTCTTCAAGATCTAAAAACTCACTAGATCTTCTCATTTTATCAGTTTCTCTCTCACACAGTGAAAACACACACACAGTTAGGATAAGAGGCGTAACTTATGGATCTACATTGCGTGAATTAAGCTTAGTTTAAGTGAAAAAGTGATGACGTGGCGTGAATTAGGGTTTTGTCGGTGGAGAATAGTGAAAATTGAAAACCCTAGGTTTTTGTGACAATGGTGTTAATGTGTAGAATTAATTTGATGTTGTTGTTGTTGTTGTTTGTTTTAGCGTTGCTGGTTTCGGTTCGCCTACTGCTTGTTACGGTAATTAGCTGATTTTTTTTACCGTGTGTAATTTTTTGTTAACTTTTTGTTAGGTTAGGTAAATTGTAGGAAATAGAGTTGTAATTTGTGTTTAGGAAGTTATGAATAGCGTGTGATAAGTTCGTAGCGAAAATTGGGGATTTGTTGTTGTTTTGTGGTTGGGTTAATTAAATAGTAGGAAATTTGCGCGGAATGAAGTTTAAACTTGTGGTTAGGAAGTTATGAAGAATTGAGTGTGATTTCGTAGTGAAATTTGGGGATTAGTTGTGCTGTTATGAGATTATGTGGTTTCGGCTTATGTTTCATAAGCTCATTTATTCCAGGCTTATTATGACATCATAAACTTATGTAAGCTCGTTGGTTCAAAATAAGCCGAAAAAAAAAGCTTAAACAGACAACCTTAAATTATATGAATTTTGGAACGTGTTTTAATATGGAAGTTGTATGCACTGATGTAAAATTGGACGCTTGTAAGATGTAGAAGTTATATTGCTTTGTATGAGTAGTTTACGGAAGTCGATATGATAGTTGAGATACTTGAATTGTTATTTAGGTTTCTCTAGTTAGTTGAATAAGTATTATGAAGGTTTATATTGGTTTTAAACAGTAACTCATTTGATTTTCAAAGTCAAAGTGCACTAAGCCACTAACTACTAGTATAATATTGCTGTAAGGTAGGTAACAGCTGAGTTAAGAAGATTCTTTATGTGCTATTGACAGCACTAATTGTATATTAGTGATATTTCTATATTCAAGGTTCTTCTGATTGCACTTTCTATGTACTATGTAGGGCAAGGGTATGTAAATTGTGTTTCATTTTGGGTATTAAAATTTTTAATGTTCCAAAAGGTGCGAGATATACAACCCGTGAGATGCATGCTCTTTAATTTATGCGTGCTTGATTGCTGGCTTGTTATTTTCCTCATATGGAAATCCTCAATTCAACGAGTACTTCATTTGACGTGCTGATAAAATTTAGTTACCTTAATAATACTAAGTTTTTTAATATGTTTAAAAGTTTGGCATGCTGTTAACTGAAATAGAGGAATACTATGCACATGTTGCTTGTTTGTTGTGTGTTACACAAACAAGGTAAATCAAAAGGATAGGACTGCTAGATCTATAATTTTTAACTGGATTCGGGGATACCAAACTGCTGATTAATTTCGACGTAAAGTTATTTATGAAACTAAATGCACCTCCGGAGTTTAGTCAGCTTTGTCTAGTTCCTACTTTTCCAATCTTTTGTGCCATCACTTAGTTAAAATAGGAGTTTAAGCAAAATGGCTATTTACTTGCACTTGAATTTGTTGACATTCTTTATTCTTTAGTTTGATCACAATAATTATATTTTCTGATGCGATACTTTGTCTATTTTCTTTACAGGTAATTCTCTCTTGAGTATCAATTTGTCTCCATCTTTACTGCCCGCCAACCCATATATGTCAGGACAAATGGATTTGAACATCTTAAAGGTAACCATTTAATATCTTAGTCAAAGATGGAGATCCCATGTGAAATCGTGGTAATCATTAATATTGATATTTTTCATACCGAATCTCATTTTATTGGACAAATACATTTGTTAGTTGTATAAGTTGAGAACAACTTTAAATTGTATGAAGCAAAGTTTGCGTAGATGCTTGTTGTCAATATTAGGCCTGGCATACTAAAGAAGGGCATTATGTTTTGGGGTTTATTCTTTTTTCAAAATGGGTCAAAGGCCTGGTTTAAATTTGGGAATATACAGTCTATGAGTCTGCTAATCCGATAGCATATTTCACCGGTGTCCAGTAAATTCTTACATATAACATCTTTCTTAATCACATGCTGGCTATTCAAACAAGACATTCTAACTCATGTGGATTAAAATTGTTAATCCATTTGTTGACAAATTTCCATCCTTTTTTTGTTTTTGTTTTCAGTGAGGTTCATGTCAATGAGGGCATCAGTTGTTCCATCTATAACATCGGCACATCCACCTGAGCCCTTTATGGAGCATTCGACTGTACATGCACCATCTCCTGCTCCTACAATTCAAGGTAATTTCAAGTTAGATGGGTCTATTAAAATTCCTGTAGTTCAGTTTATTTACTAAAATGTATAAAACTTCCAGGCCCTGTTGCTAGTCCTGCTGTTGCCAGGCGGCGGCATCGCCACCATCTTCGTCATGGGAAGATCACTCATGTAATCCCTCCATCTCCATCTCCTGTACCAGGTATACCGGTCATTATTATGTACCCTATATATCCAACTACAGTTTTGCATTTATCATTTGTGACAGTAAATTATTATTTGCAATACCACACCAATGGTGAAAATTAAACCCCATTAAAATTATGTTAATTGAACCAAGGAGCACTACCCCCAATCTCATAAATCTTGAACCAAATTACATCGTTAACTCATTTCATATTTCCTATAATAAGCTCTATAAAACGTATAAATTATAAAGTAGCTCAGTACTTGTATCACTTTTCCACATGTAGAACTATTTATGGTAAAATCTAGAGTTATTTTACCAGGGTAAAACCCTTTTTATTCAAAAACAAAATCTAGAGTAAAAGTCTATAGAATCAAATAATATAATTCTATCCGCCATCCACAAAGGCGATTATTTATGCTATGGCAATATAAACTAGATTCCGATCCACAAACAGGGTTTATATCATTGCTTTTATAAGTATATGTATTTGACGTCTACAAATAATACAGTGAGTTTAATTTTATGTTAACTGATAGCCAATAGTCAATCAGGCAAGCCAATTTTTACGAGTGGATTGAACCATAACTTTGATTGAAATTCATTTGGTAAACATTACGAATCATACATCATAGATGTATTAGTGTGTGCCTTGGAATCATCTGAATGAAGACAAGGAAGAAGCTTCTTGCAATATATTTCCAACAATGCATGGCATATATAGGAGTTGCACATAAGTGTATGCATGTTCCAGTAGACAAATCTATATATGATAACGGGCCATGTGAGATGCGGAAAGTCTTGGCGTGGTAGGAAATAGGAAGAGGGCAGTCTTGCTAGTCAATATTATCATATCACATTGTTAGCTATAGAAATTAGGAGAACATCCACCTAGAACTTTGAACACACACATGTGTGTATCTCTGTGTGTATATAGACACATACAATCGTCACCAGATTTTTAAACCCACATGATCTACATGCCTGATCAGGCGATCCAAAAGTACATTTGGGTTCTTGAAAATAGTGTTCCAAATCGTCATTCATTGCGCTTGAGGAACGTAAGGTTCATTAAATGGTTCGCGAAAAATGGTGTTCCAGTTCGTTTTCACGGGTGAATATGGTAAGAATCATTGGGAGATTAAACATACACCTTCTATTGGGAGATCAAACATACTCCTAATATTGGGTCATTAGAAATACAGCCATCAGAAATACAAATTATGGATCTACTTTGATTATTGAGGGGAAAAAGAACATTAAGAGAGGAATTTAGCTAAAAATTTAGCCGTTGACCAAAGTCTACTTGCATGAGATTTATGACTAAAGTGGTAACCGTTTCTATTACAAGAGACAGGTATTCTAAATGGACTATTTCGATAACTTTGAATTCTTTTTGTGTACATTTGCGAAATTAGGTTTGATCCTTCAGATTATTACTATCAAATTTTCTCCTTTTTTTGGACTCATTTAAATTTCTGTCTGTTTATCACCACCTAAAGTGATCTCATTCCATGCAAAACCATATTAGTAATGGCTTGCAAAACCGGCAGTGGCGTATGGTGCAGGGTAGCTGCCATGACATTTACAGTTTTCTCAATTTGAGAAAAAAAATCGGAAGACTTAAATATGAAAGTACTTGATTGCATATTCCTAAACAAGACCACTCTGAGCCATGGTGTAAATAGTCTAATCTAAACACAAGAAGTTGGTAAGTAGAACACAATTGCGTCTCCTCCAAAGATGTTGTTTCTTTTAAGTGATTAACTTTTGAAGTCTAGAACCACTTTCACTTTTAGGAGGTTGGCTCCGATTTGTGAATGCAGAAGCATTGACAGGCTGTTTGGTTTTTCCTATAAGCACTTATTTATCTCTATTCACTTGAAGGCAAGATGTTCTTAGGATTATGACTTTTTTTTTTTTTTTTTTTTTTTTTTTTTTTTGGTATTGTGAGATTGGAAACTCCGAATTTTCTCTTATTTGCCAAAACAATTTGGAAATTCTTATTGCAATTAGACGTTTCTAAGTCAGTTATATTAGCTATATCCACCACCATCAGATCGGATGCTAATTTTTGATTGCTATGCTGTCTTATTCTTAAGTTTTTTATTGCAATCATGTGGGTTCCTTATCTTTATTTGTTTCATTTTCTTGACGGTTTTTTAAGCCACAAGGAACCAACCATTGGCTAAGTTGGATATTGACCCTATGAGAATGATGACTGTTTTATGGGGAATTCACTAGTATGAAAGGGTTGGCGTTGAAATCATAGGAAAAAGAAGAATAGAAAAGGGAACACAAAGTTCCAGGAAAAGTAGTTTAGTTTTCAATAAAATTTCTAGGACCGTTGATCATGTTTGGTTGATATCGCATTGATAATAATCAACCATCTTGACGCATATAACATGACATTATTACTCTTGGTTCTCATCAGTGGCATGTAGCTGCTTTTGGTGTCACCATATGGTAGAAAGGGTACATTTTGGGTTTATTTTATGGTCAAGAATTATCAAGATTTAATAAACCAAAAAGAGCTGTCTATATTAAAGACACGGTATCTTGTGTGCCTTAGTGAACTTTGTACACCACATGATATTGGCAAAAGCAACTTCGTGCCAACTACTGAACTACAAGAGACCTTGAGTGATAGTGCCATGCTCCGAGCATCTAGTTTGTTTCGACCGTTTCATACATCAACACGATTATCTGTTATACATGGTGAACGAGTCTTGAATATTTTATTGGCAATCGAGCTTCCTTTCCTTCCGTATTTCCATTCCTCTCTTTATTCATGTGAAATACTTTAAAACCACTTTTTTTCATAGTACTGAAATTCCTATTAACAAACTGGTTCCTTCTTCTAAAGGTTCATATATTTGGCAGTTTTAGGGTTCCTCAAGGTGGTAAGGAGAAAGGGAATTAACCCACATGATACACATTATTTACATGTAAATATATGGAACAAGACAAGAAAGCAACTTGAACCGGTCTGCGTCTTGGTGGAGGCGGGAGGCGTAAGATAGCATAATTAGTAAACAATTAGAAGCAGTCTACATTTTAAACTTGAGACCGAAGGAATATATACAAGTACTTATACGGAAAAAGAACAATATCCAACACTGATTGCATGCATAAAATAACTCATAATAAGGGAGTGTATACGCAATCATAATTGTTCTAGAGAAAAATCTCTGATCAAAGACTCACTAGGTCCACATTTTATGTAGGATAAAAGAATGTTAGTATTGTAGCTTATTGCCAAGTCTTGAAGATTATCCAAACTGCTACTAAACTACACCCTGGCACAATGACATTGCTTTAAACTGTAGTTGAATATTAATCATGTAAAGACAGATGTGAGAAAGAGAGAAAAATCTTACGAGGAAAAGAAATTGTCAAAAGAATATCAATAGTGTAACAGGATTTTCTTTATTTATTCTTTATTTCACGGAGCTTTGACCATCATTACCTACATACTTTCTTTATATTCTTATACTGATACTAAATCACATATGATTGTAATATCTGTCAGGTTGTGACCAAACCTGTACAGAACCACTCACATCAACTCCCATTGGTTCACCTTGCGGTTGTGTTTTCCAATGAAAGTCAGACTCCTTTACAAGTATCTGTCTATGCTGTATTTCCGTTGTGAATGAGTTAGAGATTGAGATTGCAGAAGGCACATACCTAACACAAAGTCAAGTGGTCATAACTGGTGCCAGTGCTGACAGCCAAGATCAGGAAAAAACAGCAGTTGATATAAATTTGGTCCCACTGGGAGAGAAATTTGATAATACTACAGCCTTACTCACTTATGATAGATTTTGGCGGAAGAAACTCCCTTTAAACCGAACCCTTTTTGGAGATTATGAGATGGTATATATTACTTATCCAGGTAAAACCCACAACCTCTTATCCTATATATTTTCTTGTTTTTATCTATGTAATTTCTAATTATGGAAAATTGCTATCAGGGCTTCCTTCTTCACCACCATATGGAGATCACCCTGAAAGTGGACCAAATGGAAGTCCTGGAAATAGACAATATCCTATCACTGCAGACTTTGTAGGAAAAAGTCAGAAGATGAACCCTAAAACTATCTTCGTAATTATTTTGTCGGCAGTAGTACTCTTGGTTGTTTTCTGTGCAGCAATTTCTGTTTTTGTTAAGTATAGGAAGATTGGTAGATCATCAAATGCTGTTGGACCTGCATTCACAGCACCAACTAGCAAGAGGCGTGGTAAGTCTTTATATGTGTTTGCATTCACTAGAAATTGTTTTCACTATATAGTTTGACTTCTATCGTTCAAGTTACCTTATTTAGCTTTGAATTATATGATCGATTTGAAAACCATAAGCTAAACTTCTTTGGTGGCGAAATGGGCTGTTGGGTGACAGGTCAGAATAGGTTCATGGCAAGATGACCAGCAACATAAAAGTTATTTATTTTATTTTTTTAAAATAATACTTAAGTTGTCGATGAAGATGATTCTTTTTATTCTATTTTATTATTATTATTTTTTTAATTAGAAATACATTCGGAGCAACTTTCATACCGTTCAAACCATTTGACACATGTAAATTCTACCTTTATGACCCATCATAAATTAAACATAACTCAAATGGAGCATCATAAGTAAATTGGATCAAAATTGACACCCTTATATTCTTTTGATTTTGTATGGCCACTTTTGACTTATGTTATCCTTGTGGACCTGTTGAATAGAATGATGGGGTAAACAATATTCCTGTCACTGCAACGCAAGTTGATATAGTCTTTTGAATTGTCTTTTTTTCTTACTTCTGTAAAAAAAACCTTTTTATCTATATTTATTTTAGGGCTTGGAGCAATGTTATCAAGCGATCCATCAAACTCCACATTTTCTGTTGTATCTGCCATGCCTACTTCCCTCCTCTCTGTGAAAACATTCACATTAGCTGAGCTTGACAAGGCCACTGAAAAGTTCAGTTCAAGAAAAATCTTGGGTGAAGGAGGTTTTGGATGCGTTTATTATGGAATCATGGAAGATGGAGCTGAAGTTGCCGTGAAATTACTCAATAGAGATAATAACCACAATGGGGATCGTGAGTTTATTGCAGAAGTTGAGATGCTAAGCAGGTTGCATCATCGTAACCTTGTTAAACTTATTGGTATATGCATTGAAGGACGTACCGTTGCTTGGTGTACGAGCTTGTTCCAAATGGAGCGTTGAGTCTCATTTACGGTATGTTCATCTAAAAAAGTCTAAACGGGCTTAGGTTGAGTTGACCTGCAAATAGTTTGTTCTCCATTTTAAAGAATAATTTTAAACTAATTATTGATAAGCCAAAGATTATGATTACAAAAACAATATTGTCAAAATGATAATCTAAATCTCTAAATTCAAAAATTTAGGAGGTTCTATGCATTAGTAATAGACTTTGTGGCGTATTTTCTATTGTATTTGTTGAAAGGGTCAAAATGGGTGGGTTTGGTAATAATCATTCTCAAGTGGTTTCCTATCAAAACTGGTGCTTTTTATACGGGTTAGATAAGAATTTATAGATAGGTGGATTATTAAATAAGACCTTATAAGCTTTATTGTTAATTTTAAAAGTATGTTACTTTTATATAAGCGATTTTGGAGGTTTTAAGCAATTTAAAATGTTGGGAGACGTTTCACATGTTTGACCTCTTTACATGTTGCTAAGCATTATATATACATATATTTATATATTTTTTACAGATACACTCTAGGTTTTGATAAAATACAAGATTTATATTGCCCCCTTTTTTTGCGGCGGTGTATAAGTAATATAATCAGTATCATGAGCAAAAATGTACTTGCATAATTTCTAAGGCCCACATATGTGGCACTAAATTTAGGCATGCTTAAAAAAAGGAAAAGTGTGACAAAAGTAAGATTATGAAATGGATAGTAGCTTTTAGTTTGCTAATTGATATAAGAGAATGATGATGGTTGAGAAGCTTTGTGAATGTGTGGATCTACAGATGTGGATAAGGAGAAAGGACCTCTTGACTGGGATGCTCGATTGAAGATAGCACTTGGTGCAGCAAGAGGATTGGCTTATCTTCATGAAGATTCTAATCCCCGTGTAATTCATCGTGACTTTAAGGCCAGCAATGTTTTGCTAGAAGATGACTTTACTCCTAAGGTGTCAGATTTTGGGTTAGCAAGAGAAGCTACAGAAGGGAGTAGTCATATATCTACTCGTGTCATGGGAACTTTCGGGTAATGTTTGCTTTAAAGCTATGCCAAATATGCCAACTGAATTTTAATTTTTAGTGCACTCCTGACGGGTTATTATCACAATTATATTAACGGCCCCACAATGCAAAGTGAAAAAACATATTGCAGTGACCAACTGGAACCTTTGTCAAACTATATGAAACTGTTAAATTCTATAGGCGGCAAGTTGTGTGGGTTGGATAACGGGTCCAGAAGTGTTACAGTTGAAAAGGTTGCTGGGCTGGGCTACTTATGTCCAATACAGTTCGTTAGGTTGGATCAAACACTTTGGGCAACTTTTGACCCCTTTGACCCATTTCCTGTTTAGCCACTCTTTTAACTCAACCCTGATTGAACCAATTTTTAACTGAATAATGGGTTGAAATTGCAACCTTTAACATTAGTTTTCTGTTTTCTTACAAATTACTTGCTGTGTATTTAATTTGCAGTTATGTCGCCCCTGAATATGCCATGACAGGGCACCTGCTAGTCAAAAGTGACGTATACAGTTACGGGGTCGTACTATTAGAGCTTCTATCTGGAAGAAAACCAGTAGACATGTCACAACCTCCCGGCGAAGAAAATCTTGTGACCTGGGCCCGCCCACTTCTCACAACCAGAGAAGGTCTACAACAGTTAGTGGACCCCACTTTATCTGGGGCCTACGACTTTGACGACATGGCAAAAGTAGCTGCAATAGCTTCCATGTGTGTACACCCTGAAGTAACTCAAAGACCTTTCATGGGTGAAGTAGTGCAAGCATTAAAACTCATATACAACGACAAAGATGAAGTAGGTGGTGACAACTCAACTCAAAGAGATTCTTCAGTGGTTGATTCGGATTTTAAAGGGGACCACGCCCCGTCAGACAGTAGTTGGTGGAATGCAGGTGGTGGTGCCACCCCAAGGTTGACTTTTGGTCAAGCTTCTTCGTTCATAACAATGGATTATAGCTCAGGCCCACTTGAAGATTTAGAAAACAGACCGTTTTCAGCTTCGAGTTTGGATGGTGGGGTCGGGGTTTCTTTGCCCATTACTCATGGGAACAGATCGGGCCCGCTTAGGACAGTTAGGAGTAAGCCGTTGTTTTATAGATCAAAGGGGAGTATGAGTGAACATGGTGGGCTCCTCTCAAAGCCTTTTTGGAGTGAAGCTTCTTTCTAGCCCAAGATGAAAAGAGTTGTTTTGAAGTGTACAGAACCGGAACACCATTGATGAAGTTTAAGAAAGGGGGTTCAGGGTTGCATATGGGTCAGGTTTGTTGTATGAGGTTTCATGATCATATTCATATATGAAAAAGAGGGAGGGGTAAAATAGGAATTTGTAGTTTTTGACAATCTTGATTTAATTACAATACAATTGGAAGCTGGATAGTATAGTAGCTGTGATGTATATGTTGATATCTAATCAATGTTGTCTATCTTTGTTTCCTAGATTATCCCTTGGTACAATAGTTGTGGTATGATTGTGTGCTGTTTTGGTAGGTTAGAGAGATTTTTTTTTTTTTTTTTTTTTTTTTTTTTTTTTTTTATTTTTATTTTTACAATGGTGTTTGCCGATTTGGATGGTATAGGGATTTTCGTTATGTTTTTTTCTTTTTGTTGAATTTGAAGGTATTGGGGTAAGACTGTAGTTGAGTTTGCAATTGTCTTAAGACAGGAGGTATATAAGCGTGAAAAATTTGATGAACCATTATGCACACTCTCTCACACAAGTGCATCAAATGTGCACTTTTTTAATTACCGTTCATGTTTCAAAATCAAAATATCAAGACTACTCTTTCTCTCTTCATATGTGAACGTGAAACTGTCGAGATCTTCTTGCAAAAGCTGTCGCTATAGTTTAATCGATGCATCAGAATAAGAAAATGATGATTTAAGATAATAATCGATGCTATAGTTTAATCGATGCATCAGGATAAGAAAATGCTGATTTAAGATAATAATCGATACTAGTAAGATACCAGTCAATAACGATACGATACCGCTCGATAAAAAGCAATATTATGACATATGACTTCATGATATTACACGATAGAGGCAATACCATTTGACTTTCCCAATGAAATTCGACAAGATTTATTACATTCACAAGAGAAAATAGTCGGTCGTACTATATATATAAGTTGATATTCTATGTCTCTTTTATCTTCTCATTTTTCTTCAACTAATTATTTCATGTTTATTTTTGTGTATGCACTTACGCAACAAAAAAAAGTTTTGGCTGTCTTTTTTTCTTAAGTTTTGGTCACCTCACTCCGTGGGTTGTTACTCATTGGTTGGCATGTTTCTTCAACGCATTGATGATTCACTTTCCAACATCAAAATCTAGCTGGTTCAAAGGGTTTTGATCCGCTACAAAAGTAAAGGCTTTGCATCTATTTTGTAACATGCTTAGCCAAGAGAAAGAAAGCAGTAGTGATTGGCGTGGTAATCGTGTCTTAATTTGATGCCTAACAAGGATCTTGGAACACATGACAAAATCAATGATAAATAAGAGTGAGAATAAGTGGAATACACGTGTCACTAAATAAATAGATTAGACATGAAATTAGTCACATGAATTAGGCATCTCAATCATTTTCTAATACAAAAATGTTTTCACGTTCATATATCCATTCAAATCTACATGGTCTAGCCAATATGTTGGGTCGAAAATTGAGTTGATAATACAAAACTAATGAGCAACAATGATACAAGAATGAAGCATGAAGGACTAAAACGACAAAGGATGAATTCTTCAAGTTATGGAAGATTGCAGAATATTTCCTAGAAGATAATTGTAAAAGTTAGGAAGATTTAGTTTCCTAATACTCTAATGTCTATAGTTTATAAAGAGACATACGGGCGTGAGTTTTAGTGTGCACAGAAAATGTAGTCGACTAGTAAAAGTGTGTGTGTGTCTAGGCGTCAAGTTCTCTAATGAGATGCCTAGGTTTAGCCTCAAGAATCTTATGATTCCTGTTAGAATAGGTAACCGTTCTACAGTTGATCGTGTAGAATTGAGGCTTGTAGTAGTCATGTATCATAGAAGATAATGATGAAAAACTTTGTTACAATAGCTTTGATTTGTTTTTATTTCGATGCATGTTAATGTCATTGTTATTGTTATTCCTAGATATAAGGTCTAAACAACCTGAGCTCAAATGGTTTATCAGGTGGTATCAGAGCCAAGGGGCTCGTGATCTAGGATCTACAAGGTTTTTCGAAGAAAAGAAGAAAATTCGAATCGGTGTGAATTTTCGTAACTTTACGAAGAGATGTTTTAAAAGGCGATAGCTCGTTCGTTAACCGTTGGATCGGTCGCAACACCCCAAAATCGATCTAGCAATGAAGTCGGTGAAGGTGTTACTTCATAGTTCAAAGTTCGGTCATAGAAAGCGACCTTTGATCACCGAAATGCATGAGAAAAGCGGGTCAACTATGAAAATAGTTAGTGAGTAAACACGTTTTAAATAATATGAAAGTCTTTTAGAAAGAGTTCGGATATATTTTCACAATAAAGTTAAGTCCAAAGTTTTGAGAATGTTCCAAAGGCAAAGGCTCGTCTAACCATCCGGTTGCAAATCCGCCCATACAAGACTTGCAACCTATGTTTTCACAAACCATTGCGTAACGAGATAGCACCATTTGTAATTGAGCACGCGTGGTCATATCAAATAATAACGCCTCATATATAATAAAGTTATGCGCAAAGCCCCAAAATAAATAATATGCATTCCGTGAGCGGGGAAAGAGAGGTTGGCCGACCTCAATAGCGCTATCCATATTACCTATTGCCCACACAAGGAGGCCTTACGAGCAGTGCGTATAAATTGGAGTGCGAGCGGCAAACCAATCGGGGACTTACAATGCGAATGAACTATTTATACAGATCCATCATAACAACTATTATATATTATCACATAGTATTTGCTTGAACATGGGAGACTCGGCCTTTGCTCGAGCAGGGGAGACTTTAAGTCGCTCCGAACTTGGGAGACTTTACGTTGCTCGAACATGGGAGAATTTAGGTCAAGGTGCGCTCCAGAACATGGGATACTTTAGGTCAGGTCACTCCCGAACAAGGGAGACTTTAGGTCGCTCCGAACATGGGAGACTTTCGCTACTCGAACATGGGAGACTTTAGGTCAAGGACGACGATCCATTAGGTTCAAACAAGTCATAAGTTCATAATTAAGTTTAAGAGTCTAGGGTTCAAAATATATCAAATAGTTCAAATTAAGTCAAGAGGGTTCAATATAAGTCAAAGGTTCAAAATATATCAACAAGTTCGAGAAAACAATTTAAATTTATTTTCATGCATTTCACCCCAAATAAGTAAAAGCGGTAAAGGGTGTGAATACTCAACGTAGTGATTAGCAATGATTACAATGATATAACGTAGATCAAGAAGTCGCGAGCTTAACGACGACCTAAAAATTAAATAGTCACGTCTTAAATATATAACGAGAAAGTACAAAATAACTTTTATAAAAGTATTTATATACTTTTGACATTGTACACATTTTGTAAGTTTACAAAAATGTATAAGTATAGTTCTTGCTAAGTTTTAAAATAATGACAAGCCTCATTGGTAAGCTACTCTATGATCGGGTTTATATAACTTTTATTAATCCAACTATTCCGTAAATATCAAGTTAGCCTCTTATATGGACAAATAGGTCATTTTCCAATAGTAGTTCTTACTACTTTGGTGTTTACATAAAAGTGTAACAATACTCTTATCAATTTTCGGTTATTACTTATATGTTTATCCCCACATGGTTAACACTTTATTCCTAAACCTTAAATTATTACTACCTCCATCCCTAAATAAATGTCCACTTTGACTTTTTACGGTCTTTCTTGTTCAACTTTGACTTTAAATATTTTGATTTGTGTTATATAATTCTTGAAGAAAAATATATGAATGGATTGGCTTTTAAATATATTTTCATTGATATAATTTTCATCAAGTATTATATAACACAAACAAAATTATTTAAGGTCAAAGTTGAATAAGAAAGATCGTAAAAAGTCAAAGTGGACATTTATTTAGGGACAGAGGGAGTATAATTAGTTTTTATGTCCTAAGAATAGTATCTACATATATTTATCATACTTAGGTGTTCTAAAGTGTTTATTAACTTATATCATAAGTTAATTTACAAATTTACACTTGTATTTCATTGCAGAAATTTTGGCTGCACATTCAGTCCCGCCAAAACGATCATAAGTTAAGTTCTAAAACTTTTTTTGACGCGCGGCTTTCGCCAAACTTCAAGTTTATGTCTTAGCCACATTTCATAAAACTGGGCCGATTACCAGAAATGATCATAACTATGAGCTTTTTCCGAATGAAATCTGGTGTGCAGATTTTGACATGTTTCGCCATTTTGGCTCTCATTTACTCATCGAGATGAGTTATGCGGTGCGCCACCCGGAAAAACGACTACAAAACAAAGATCTATTACCATATCTAATTACCTCAGGTCCATAACTCACTGAGTTGTCCAGACTTTCCAATCTTTGGGGCTGTTTCAGATTCAGATTCATAAAGCTTACCTAAGGCTTGTTTAAGCTTGTTTTCATTGTTTAAACCTTGTGTACAATGTCAAATACATATATAATGTTACAAATATCATAAAAATAAATATGATCTAGAACCTATTACAACCATATTGAATGAATATAAAACTAAACAATAGCTTACATGATGATGATGATGAAAACAACAATTACAAGAACAACTACAAATCAACTCTTAATTCTTCTAGTCTTTAACCCTTTCTTCTAATCTTTAACTCAAGTCTTGATTTCAACCTTATATAAACCTTGTAAATACCCTTTTACTTCAGCCCCTAAACCTCAAGAATTTGATATTTTAATGGTCTTTTGATGGAAAATAACCATGTAGTAACTAGAGAAAATTATGAACTTCAATACTAGTGTATGAGAACAAGTAGAAAATTTGATGGATTTGGTTTTGTGTTGTGGTGAAACTCACGGCAAAAGAAGACCAAGAGAAAAGATGAAAATATTTTTTTGGTTAATCTCATTTGTAGGTAAACTAGGAGGTGTAGATAAGTTTAATGTTTAAGCTAGTAAGGATACTAACTATTGACATGTGTTCTAGCTAGTTACTAAACGTGGCAATATGTGATGCTAGGTGTAATATTTGTGTCAATATCATATTTTATTATTAGTTATAATGATAGTTTAGTGATTAGAGGGTATAGTTTGATCCCGGTAATTGCTAACGTTAAGCCTTTAAGTCACGAAACTTAAAACCAGATAAAGTAAAAATGTAATACTTATAAAAATGTCAAAACTTATCAATATACTCCAACTAAGTATATTAAAAGTGTAATAAGTCTAATGGGGTGCGTTTATGTTGTTAACACCTAATAACGTTGGTTCAAATACGCGTACTACGTAAAAAGTACAAAGTTACGTAAAAATGATAAAATAGCAATAGTTCATATAAAATATGACTATTAGACAAATAAAATGCCTAGAATAGGTAGACTCATCTTAGTCTTGTGATGGTTACGAATAAAGCTCAAGCGATTGAACTTACGTTATTACTTATAAAAGTAATATTACTTAAAATTAAAATAATAATAAGTCAAAATAAATAGTCAAATTATAGTATGAAATGTACGAGTTGCTACAGTCTCCACCCGTCAAAGGAATTCAGTCCCTGAATTCAATTTGTTCGTTTTACAAGTGTACGTTCTCATGGTTAGATATGATGGGCAAACTTTCCCATTCTCGAGCATAGCCCTCAAAAGACCTTTGGCTAGTTGATTCTAACATAATCCCACAATTCTTCAAACAAGAACTTTTATGAGATTAAGTTGAATAGGTTGAGTAACAACTTGATTCTAGTTTGATTTTCGCAACTCATCAAACAAGAACTGTCACTAAATCAAGCTAGAAAACAAGTTGTCAAAAAGAAAGAATTCACATCTTTGAAGGAGGTCTTTTGAAAGATTGGCTCGATTATGAAATTGCTTAAACCAATCAAATCAAAAAATAGTGATGGCTTAGAATAGCGAGAAGGCTAGGAATACAACTAAGGATTATGACATTAGGTTTCACATTAATCAATGTCATTAACTTGATAAGTAACAGAAGTAAATTCTACACATGAATCAAATGGTACTAGAGTAAAAGGATTGTTCAGAAAGAATGTGCACAGTACATTGTTGGTATCCACATGAAAGATTACTTAGGCTGCTCTTAAAGCAGTGTAGTAACGTTTGAATGAAAAATCCAAAGGAGGTCAAAGTCTTAATGAAACGATCAGGACTCGAACTAGGATTTTGGTGTTGTGGTTAAAGCTTGTATGATAAGGGGTATACCGTTAAAGGTTGTAATTATGACAACTTCATCCGTACACGTCCTACTAAGTGTGACGAGATAGATAGTTCAATTGTAAAATTGGTGACTAGATTTAAGCAGATAAGCATTGTCCATTCTAGAGCAAAATTGTTTAAAATATTAAGCTAAGTAGCAACTTTAACTTAATCTCACAACTCATCAAACAAGATCTGTCGCAAGTACGGGCCTTGAAAGGTGGATATAAAACGATAGTCGGTGAAGATTTGGCAGGACTATAGAATGTAAGTACGTAATTGGAACGGAATATGTAATAAGACTTATCGTACCAAAAATAGGACAAGGCATGCCATGACAAAAGTACTTAGTAACTATAGCCTAATCAATACATAGTGTAACAAAACGAGGCAAGTATGACAAGAACAAAGCATGCTTAATGCTAAAGATAGATGTCTAACTATAGGGTTCAATGCACATCATGTCAAATCAAAGCACTTAAGTTCAAGCTCATATATTGTTCTAAAGGTAAAAATTCTTAGCACACAGAATGTCTTGCAGCATAGTCATATATGCAGAAAACACGTCACACAGATGCACACATAGACTAATGCATTCTCAGGTGATCTAAACTCTGACTCCAACCAAACATGATCTAAGGTAACTACTCCCATCATTCCATGATTCCTCCTGAATTAAGCATAGTTGATCAGGCTATGCATAATTTAGGAACAATGATGGAATGCTCGGGCTAATCGACTCGTACCATGTTTAGGGTTTTATGAAATTTTAGTCTGGTTATAGTTGAGGTTTTAATTTTAGAAAACCCGACATTCTCTATAACCTTTGGCTCTGATACCAATCGTAACACCACCAAAATCGCCTAGCAATGGAAGTCGACTGAAGGTGTTACTTCATAGTTCAAAGTTCCAGTCATAGAAAACGACCTTTGATCACCTGAAATGCATGAGAAAAACGGGTCAACTATGAAAATAGTTGGTGAGTAAACACGTTTTAAATAATATGAAAGTCTTTTTAGAGAAAGAGTTCAGATATATTTTCACAATAAAGTTAAGTCCAAAGTTTTTGAGAATGTTCCAAAGGCAAAGGCTCTGTCTAACCATCCAGTTGCAAATCCCGCCCATACAAGACTTGCAACCTATGTTTTCACAAACCATTGCGTAACAGATAGCACCATTTATGGTCAAGCACACGTGGTCATATCAAATAATAACGCCTCATATATAATAAAGTTATGCGGCAAAGCCCCAAAAATAAATAATATGCATTCCGTAGACAGGGGAAAGAGAGGTTGGCCGACCTCTAATAGCATTATCCATGTTACCTCTCGCCCACACAAGGAGGCCGTCTGAGCAGTGCGTATAAATTGGAGTGCGAACGGCAAACCAATCGGGGACTTACAATGCGAATGAACTATTTGTACGGACAATCCATCATAACAACTATTATATATTATCACATAGTGACTGCTCCGAACATGGGATACTCGGCACTGCTCCGAACAGGGGAGACTTTAAGCTGCTCCGAACTTGGGAGACTTTACGCTGCTCAGAACATGGGAGACTTTAGGTCAAGGTCTCCTCCGAACATGGGAGACTTTAGGTCAAGGACGTACGGTCCATTAGGTTCAAACAAGTCATAAGTTCATAATTAAGTTTAAGAGTCTAGGGGTTCAAAATATATCAAATAGTTCAAATTAAGTCAAGAGGGTTCAATATAAGTCAAAGGTTCAAAATATGTCAACAAGTTAAGAGAAAACAATTTAAATTTATTTTCATGCATTTCACCCCAAATAAGTGAAGCGGTAAAAAGGGGTTGTGAATACTCACTGTAGTGATTAGCAGCGGATTACAATGATATAACGTAGATCAAGAAGTCGCGAGCTTCTAACGACGACCTAAAAATTAAATAGTCGCGTCTTAAATATATAACGAGAAAGTATAGAATAAATTTTATAAAAGTATTTATATACTTTTGACATTGTACACATTTTGTAAGTTTACAAAAATGTATAAGTTTAGTTCTTGCTAAGTTTTAAAATAATGACAAGCCTCATTGGTAAGCTACTCTATAATCGGGTTTATATAACTTTTATTAATCCAACTATTCCGTAAATATCAAGTTAGCCTCTTATATGGACAAATAGGTCATTTTACAATAGTAGTTCTTACTACTTTCGTGTTTACATAAAAGTGTAACAATACTCCTATCAATTTTCGGTTATTACTTATATGTTTATCCCCACTTGGTTAACACTTTATTTCTAAACCTTAAATTATTATTGTTGGGTTCAATAAATACCCAAACCCCTTAATCTAGGATTTGAATAGAAAATAGCCCAAGTGTTTAGTCCGTTAAACACTAATCAGTCCTTGAGTGCATAGCCTCTCGGTGAGTCATCTTCGGATACTCGATGACAGGCGTGAAGAAGTCTCTCCACTCGATGAGGCGGAACTTAAAGGGTGAGGCGGAGTCAAGAAGAAGATGATGGATTCGGTGAGTGATGACAATAACTCACTTTGAATCCCTAAGACTACTCTCCAACTCTTGCATCAAGACAAACCAAGTAGAAGATCAAGGATGTAAAGATCGAAGAAAGAGCGGGACAAGGCGGAAAAGGTTGAAGCGAGATAAGACGAAGTCCTTATCAACCAAAGTCAACTTTCACTGAATGGCAAAAGATCGGGCTCAATGTCATCACCGAACTTAAGAAAGTAGTCCTGCTCTTACCTAAAATAGTCTTTAGAATGAGACAAAATACATCGTATTTTGTCTTACGTATGATGTCGATTGTCACTTAGGAAAGAGTCAAATATCATACATGTATAAATAGCATAAGAGATGGAGTGAAAAGGTTAAGCTTGTGAATTGTAAAACACACATACACGCATGAGCCATCTTTTCACTCCTCCAAATACAACTTAGTTCCCGAGATAGCTCGGTGAGCTCTAAGAGTTGTGCTCGGACTTAGCTGAGCTTAGAAAGGAGTCACCCAACTTTGTCATTTCAATCCCAAGTACTATTCATGCAAGTACTTGGGTAACGATTCTTTGTTGATTTATTTCTAATAAGAATATTATGTTGAAAATTACTTAGTGTGTTTTCTTATGTTAAATTAGGTCATAGTTCACTATTAACTTGTTTTATATATTTAAACTATTTTAAACGATAGTGAACGGGGAACAACAAGTGGTATCGAGCAAGGCTAATTATAAAACTCGTTTTTTAGGCCTCTAAAAGTTTTTAAATTAGGATCCTAAATGGTCAAATTGATGTACCCCAACTAGTCGATAACAAGGTGGAGCTTATTCGGATGTTGCCCTAGACTTGAAGTTGGCAAATTCAACAAATGGAAAAGCGAATGCTTTGCTATTTGATTCGACGGAACCTTATTATATCAAGTGTATAAATGAAGGTCCATTTGTCCCAAAGATCATTGAAGGGTTGCCCAAACTTGAAGCTCGATGGACCCGGGATGAAAGGAGAGTGGTCAACCGGGACCAAAGACTCAAAAGTATCATAATATCTTGTCTTCCGACGATATTATGGAGTCTCATATAAGGCGTAGTACACTAAGCAAACTGGGATGACCTAGTTCATAGTCATGAAGGACCATCGATACCAAGGAAAACAGGATAATGGACCGAAACTTGAGTATAACACCTTCGTGGCTAAGGACTCGGAAACTCTCTCTCAAACTTACACGGTACAAAACTCTTTTAAATGAATTGTCAAATGATGGTGTTAAGTTGTCCAAACATGAAATCAATGTTGGTTTTGTAATGTCTCCCGAGAAGTGGTTGAATTTCTCTCGGGGACTTAGGAATGCTAATCATATCCAAAATCTTGAGCTTCTTGAAATTTATGGAAAATTTGTCTATGAGGAAAATCTCATCAACAGACGATACCACGACTTAAAGAAGTCTCGAAGTCAAGAAGTCCCGACCACCACCTCATCACCAATATCAATCGCTTTTATTCTAACAATGTTGTTCAAGATTTTCGTGAAAATTCGATGATGAGCTTGATGAGAGATCAAGTGAGGAGTACCTAAATGACCGAACATCGAATTTCGTGAAAGGGCACTCCTTGCTAACTCTCAAGGTTTATAAAAGAAACAAAGGTTTTGAATGCCAAAGCAAATGAGGACCTTGAATGCTTTAAGTGTCACAAAAGAGGTCATTTTGCAAAAGACTGCATTTTCAAAACAATTTGAACCTCTTATAAACCATCGTGGTCAAATCGGTCCTCGGGCTTTAGCAAATTTCAACCAAAATCTATCAGTCTCATCAAAATTTTCAAAACAAAATTGTTGACTTTGAAGCTAAGTATAAGAAAGTCAAAGCTATGCTTGCATTGCTTGAGGCGATCCTCGAAACAACAAAAAGTGTTCAATGCATGCGGGTAAAACAAAGGCCTTGTTCTTTGAGACCTTCGACGAGATGAAGAGCCGGTGTCATCGAGATGATGAAATGGTGCATGTCGGTGCAATCGATGGCCCTCTCGAGAAGAGGACAAGCTAGCAATCGGAAAGAATCATGCTAGAAACGAGGAATGGGTCAACATCACTATGAAGAAGGTAAACATCTTACTATCTATGGATGATGACTCGATTGGCGATCTTATATGAATTATCTTAATGTTGACCTTAAGTTCGTAGAAGATCAAAGATTAAATCTCTTTTCAAAATACAACAAGTTAAGTTTTGAATTAAACAAGTGTAGAGATGAAGCGCTTATTTTAAAACAAGCCAAGCTTGAGGTTGTCACCTTGCAAATTCAAAACATTGAACTAGTTAAGAGAAATCGTGCTCTTCAAGATGAACTTAAAAGGAACAAGATATTCTTGATAGTTGACCGCTAAGAACCTGTGGTCTTTGATGTCGTGGGTGCCCCCAAGAGCAAAAAGAGAGTCATAGGTGAAGATCATCTCCCGAATCTCGCAACAAAGACCAAAGTTCAAAACCATTTGTGTCGGTGGTATGATTACCAACATGTTGACAACCCAAATTCCGCTGATCGGATTGAACGGGTTAATCCCGAGAGTAATCTTCCAAACTTCGATTCGAAGGATTCTTGAGCACGAGAGCCAAGCTCTTAAGAGCATGCTAGACTTCTGAGATGACCCGTGGTACCGATCACATCTCCGAGTCTCAGGCGTAATCAAACACTTCCACCCCGAAACCTCTTGTGGTGCCGATCCAAGCTCGAGCTTACTCTAAAATTCAATCCTCTCACCAAAGGAAAGGTCGGACTTGGTAGAACCATCCTACAAAGACAAGCAAAACTAATCCAACAAGAGTCTACTCCACCGAGACTTCAACATCCTCGTCTCACCGAAGTCGACCAAATTCAAAGAACTAATCGAACTTGTGAGAAGCTTCAATGAAAAAATGGAATCCATTGAAAAGGTCCCCGAACCAATCAAGGAAACAAAGTCGCCTTCCTCCGGTTCCTCAAAGTCTAAGTCAACCTCTAAGAACAAACAAAAGTGTAAGTCATGTCATTATACCACCATACCACCGACAATCGATATAGAATCCTTTTTGCATGATCGCAAAAGGATGATCACAGACACCGACCATCTACAGTATGTCAGTCAAGCAAACTATACAAAAGTTGGTCATCAAGATGCTACATCCTCCAAAGTCGCTCCAAAGAATAGAGCAAAACCTTTCCTCTGTGTCCTCACCACTGGGTTTAATGATCATCATCGGGATGATTGTCTCATGAATACATCGTGATATATGCGGTAATCCAACTCATGAGACATCCCAACATGACAAAGGTCATTCATGCAAGGAGAAATTCCAAACAACCCGAGTCACCGAGTCATCCTCACCTCTAAATGCAAAAACTGTGGTAGCACTATTCACACAACCACCGACCATGAGTCAATTGCAAATTTCAAAGAGACCTTGAGACCCAAGCCCACTAGTAAGTGCGCCACGAAGAGAAACTAATTGGTTTACTACTTGTGCGAGAGACATGCCAGGAACCTATTTGGCATCTAGGCGGTGGATGCTCAAGAAGCATGAGTGGTGTGAAGGAATATCCGCACAAGTATGTAAGGAACCAGGACCCAAGGTAGTATTTGGTGATAACTCATCATGTCCCATCAAGGTTATGGTTCGATGAACTGCAATGGAATAGTTTTATCTAGAATAGCCTATGTCAATGGTCTCAAATACAATCTCATCGGTGTCACCAACTATGTGATGCTAAATACATTGTACAATTCAATGATAAACAAGGTACCATTTTCAATGCCAACAAGGAATTTGTGTTGATAGCTCCTAGAGAGATGATGTTTATGTGCTAGACATGTCAACACTCTCCCAAGATGGAACGTGTCTCTTTGCTAAAGCCACCGAAACTATCAATTGGTCGTGGCATAAGAGACTCTCACACTTAAACTTCAAAACCTCAACAACTTGGCAAAACAAAACAAGGTCCTTGGCTTACCATCACTGGTTTTTGCAAAAGACAAACCATGCTCGCCTGTGAAAAGCGGTAAACACCACGAGCATCATTCAAAACCAAACAAAATTTCTCCATCAAAAGTCGCCTTCACCTCACGCACATGGATCTCTTTGGACCCATCCCCGGATCAATCCGGCATGAGAAGTATACACTTGTCATTGTTGATGAGTTCTCAAGATACACTTGGGTATACTTTCTTTCCAAAAGAGTCGGCAATGATACAATAATGTCATTCATCGTGAAGATAGAAAACCGAATGACATTACAGCTTAAACAAATCGAATCGACAATGGTAATCGAGTTCGAAATCAAGAACTTGAGAGTTTCGTGATGGAAAAGGAATTTCTCAAAATTTCTCATCTCCTTATACCCCCGAACAAAATGGGGTTCACGAAAGGAAAAAGTAACTCATTGAGGTGCTAGAACTATGTTAAATGGCTCACCTCTCAAAGCATTTACGGATCAAGCAATCAAAGCACTGTTACACTCAAAACAGTCAATCATTGTCAAAATACATAATAAAACCCCATATGAGATCTTCAAAGGTAGACTTCCCGACATCAGCTATTTTCATGTATTTGGATGTCCTGTGTTCATTCATAATCACAAGGATCATCTAGGAAAGTTTGATGCAAAAGCTGATGATGGATATTTCCTAGGCTACTCACTGATCTCCAAAGCCTTCAGGGTTTTTAACACAAGGAGACAACAAGTTGAGGAAACCTTTCATGTCACCTTTGATGAAAGTGCTGAGAGCATCAGGTTCACCAACACCTCAGTGGAGGAAATAGGAATTGATAACTCATCAAGATATCCTCCTGATGAGTACAACATCAATTCAATTCCTCATATCGTCGATGTCGACATCTCATATTATGTCTTACCTCACAACCTACCCCAACCAACTATCGCGAGTTCATTGATAATCATTCATCCCTCTTTGGGATAAGAAACACCGATCCAAATAATCGGGAACCTACAACACATGAACCTCGACCAACTAGACATCTCTCATGATGATCTAATTGATTCGTGACTCTTGCACCGAACTCACTTCCAACACCCAAAGGACATCATCAAGCTCGGATCCTGCACCACAAAGTAAGTGGACAAGAACTCATGATATTGAGCTTGTAAACATCATTGGTGAACCCCACCGAGGCATGCTCACTAGAAGCATGGTCGCTAGTCTAACTGCAGACTTCACCAATGAATGTCTCTATGCCGATTACCTATCGATATAGAACCCAAAAGTGTCACCGAGGCTCTAAAATACCCAAGTCGGGTTCGAAGCATGCAAGAAGAACTACAACAGTTTGATAAAAACAAGGTCATGACCTTGATCAAATGTCCTCGTGGATGTAGTAGTCATAGGAATGAAGTGGGTTTCGTAAACAAAACTGATGAAAAAGGCATCATCATTAAAACAAAGCGATGGTAGCCAAAGGTTACATCAACAAGAAGGCATCGACTATGATGAGACATTTGCCCTGTTGCAAGAATGGAAGCCATCAGATCTTCCTTGCATATGCAACATACATGAACTTGTGGTCTACCAAATGGATGTTAAAAGTGCATTCTTAAATGGTGATCTCAAGGAGGATGTGTATGTTCAAGAACCCCAGGCTTTGAGAGTAGTGAATTTCGACTATGTATGCAAGCTTGACAAAGCCCTTTATGGACTCAAACAAGCTCCCGTGGCATGGTATGAAACTCTCACCCTTCCCGACTCAAAACAAGTTTGTCGGAGGAAAGATAGACAACACAATCGCTTGTCTATAGAACCCAACAGGATGATACTAGTCCAAGTGTATGTTGATGATATCATCTTTGGCTCAACAAACTACAAACTTTGCAAACAGTTTGAAAAACTAATGACAAAGAAGTTTGAAATGAGCATGATGGGGAACTTACATACTTTCTTTGTAAAACCTAAAAATAAATAAGCGTGTAAAAGACAATTTTGCCCTCAAGCTTAATAATTGTAGGATTCAGAAATATGTCAAGCTCGTTAGATATGTTTAACATTTAACTCACAAATGAATTATGCAAAATAATGATAACCAACTCACAATTATGTCTACAAATAATATATCACACGTTATATAAGTTAGTTGGACCTAATTATGTACAAAGTTTACAATATACATTAACTTGAAAATAAAACCAACTCATTTTGTAATTAAGGAAAATTAAATTAGTCATTAACTCCCCCCCTATTTTGGCTGAAAATCAATCCCCATTAATCCCATGATTTCTCATTTAACCCCATTTACTCTCTCATTTGTAACCTACCTTTTACCAATTCAAAAACACACACAAAAATTCACCATGACTCCATACGAATTTCTGGAAGGGATCTAGCATTTTTCTGGGGTTCTTCATCATCAAGAGTAGCTGGGAAAAATAGGTTTTGGTTTGTTGGAGGCTTGGTTCGATCGGGGTGATTTTCTTTGGTCGATTCTTCATCCGATAGGTATGAAATTCATGCGCTTGATCCACACGTCCTAAAATCGATTGGGTATTTTTCTCATACTATTTATATCATATATGACCTAAATAAAATGATAAAAAAAAGAATCATGCATGTTTAAATAGTCGAATGGGAGTTACATGCTTAAAACGTATGCAAAACTATAGATCGGGTTGTATGAATTTTCTGGGTGGTGTACATAATTTTTATGGGTGTCTTAGTCATCATAAAGGTCTGGAAAAATGGTTGTTTGAGTGGTTATAGCTTGGATCAATCGTAATAATTTTTGAGGATAAAAACGTGTATAAAATCTAATCTAATTAAATACGAATTTTCGGGTGTGAAACCAATTTTATTTATGACCTATCGACCCATATGATACTGGAAAATGTTCATTCGAATTGTTATTGTCTAAAATGGCCTTGTCAATTATTGTTTATAATCGGGTTTTATAAAAAAACGTATAAATGGATAAAGAAATTGGAACGATCGACCTAGGGTTTATGTTATGGTCTAGATCTGATCTTAATGATGAAATAATGATGGAATAATGATTGTTTTTTTATTTGGGGAATTAGGGTTGGGGTTTGATGATTTTATTGTATTACCGATTGAGTTTTCAAAATAAAAGGGGTTGTTTCAGTAAATTATAAAACTTGTGAACTATTTTGTAATATACTTTGGACCGGGGTGTTAGTATAAAATGTAACATGAGGACCTTTTAAGTAAAATATGTGACTTAGGGTGTATTTTGTAAATCGGGTAAATTTGTAAACCGAAATGTAATTATTAAAAATAGAGGCTTGTTTGTAAATTCGGAAACTTGGGGTATTTCGTATAAATAAGGTTAATGAGGGTGTAATATGAAAATTGGACACTTAAGGGCTCGTTGTGTAAATATGCTAAATAAGGAAACTTTCTAAAATGGAAACCCGCTATTTTGGAAACACGCTAAATATGGAGAGTTACTAAAGCGGAAAGCCGACTAAAATAAGTAATCAATTAAATAAGTTTTAATAAAACCGGTCATGAATTCGTGTAGATTCATGGGAGATGGAGTTTGCTTCCGACCTTGGTATTTCTGTTGTGTTTCGTTTGCGGTATAAGGTACAAATATTCGACCTTACCTCTTGAGGTTTCTCATGTTTCGTGTTCATCCTTTGATTCTAGCTTTGGACTGTTATGCTTTTACTCCGAGCCTTCTTATTAGGGCTTCCTATAACCTTGCTATGTTCCTTTGATTGAATCTCCTATGTGAACTGCTTAATGTGAACCACCGATATGAACCTTCCGATTATGAACCTTGATATGCACCTTTGATTATGAACCTATGATATGAACCTTTGATATGAAACTCGATATGAACCTTCGATATGAACTTTGGTATGAACTCGATATGAACTTTGATATGAACCCTTATGATATGATTATGCTTTGACCTTCGGTTTGATACCCGAGCCAATATGTGTTCCTAGTCGTGAAGGTAACTCGACCGTGTCATTGATGCACCAATGGCATGACTCCGGTGTGTACGAGTGATGATACACACCGTCCCCATTATGATATGATATGATTATGAGCTCACTATATGTATATGTTTTGGCCACGGGGCGTATGGATGCATCCTAGATATGATATGTTTCGAGGATTTGATCTGATATTTGGAGATATGATTTATATGGTGAATGATGTCGTGTAATGTCTGGCGTCTTCACATTCCGGAGCTAGCTACTCCATTTGTTCTTGAGGTCTCCCTCCTATTATGTATGGTATTCCGAGATCACCCTCCGAATACAATGGCTACTTATGATATGATATGATACGATATGATATGTTTCGGGCTCGGGTAGATTTACGATAACCCTTACACTTTTGATAAACCTATATTGTACCTTCCGTATTCCCCAACGCACCATAATCAGACACTTGTTCATTACTCTATACCCTTATATGATTCACTTTACCAAGATATAGATACTCCATTACATTGATTTGTCACACTTTCATTCCGTTACTTGGACTATGGTTCCATTCACGCATCGGGTTATTATATGTCATTGGATTGATTATGATATTCATGGTTATCGACTACCGATTACTATGTATGATATGTATGTATGCGATATAAGATTTACTGTTGTCATCGGTGATATGCTATCTTCTTGTTATGTGATCCTTTGATTTGTCCGTAACCGTGCTTGTGTGAAATCAATTGTTGATCCGTTCATCCTTTGTACCTCTTTCGATTTATCTCGTGGACTATGAGTATCCGTGGTCCCCTTATCTGCTTGTTGTTGACTTGCCATGTTTGCATTTCTGTTTATGCTACGGTTTGATGTGGTAGATGGTTCAACTTATGAAGTCTAGCTTGTTAACTTGTTTAATTGCCCTGCTATGTCTTTAATTCTTTTAATTATAGTGTTCATACTGTATTCCTACTTGTTATGTGTGACTGCCATGTTTTGACTGCTGTTAGTACTTCCGCTGTTATGATACTTGTTATGTTTTCATCTAAGGCTTCTAATCTGTACGATTGCCATGCTCACTTATTAATTAATTGCTTCCGCTTTCTTGTAGATATATGTTTGGCTTGCATGTCTTTTGACTTCCTGATTTGATTGTATGACATATATGTTGTGTGGATGCGACGCCTGCTATGTTTGCTTATGTTTCAGTCCTTGTATGCCTGGTTTGTATGTGCTGATTTATATGTCATCGATGCCTTGCCTTGCTTCGTTCTCCTCGTTTCTGTTCGTTGTAGATATTTGTAATAATTGTGTTATGCAGGATTTCTCTTTGACTCATTATTTCTCATTTCGCCGTGACTTTGTTATCCGTTTTCCTTCGTTTCGTTTTGCACTTCAGATTTTATTTAGCGATCGCTTTGTTATATCATTCTTTGGGCTTTTTAAGCTCACCGCATTTCTTTTCTGCGGCGGGTTTTAGGTTTGAAGATGGGCTTTGTTTGGGTGAGAGTTGGATCATTAGAGTGGACTAACCATAGATACCTTTCGTTGGACTTATTTTGGCGGGCTATTGTTTTGAAATTTAGATTTATATTAGACATTTTGGATTTTGTAATTTCCTTGTAAATCTTTTGTTATTATGACTTGGTATGTTATTATTTAAAGACTTCGCTTGAAAATTTTACTTGTATGTTACGATATGACACCGTGTGACACTTCTACCCTTGTCGGGTTGGGGTGTTACAATTATGGTATCAGAGCCCAGGTTTCGTCTTGTTGACCTTAGGATTGACCTGTGAGGACTTGGGTAGACACTAGGCTTCCGTCTGTTATGATCTATTCCGATTCCTTTTGATTATCGTTCAGGTTTGACTTCTATAATCTTTTGTCTTCACTGTTTTGGTCTCTTCTCTTCACATTTGATTTTATTATTTTGTCTTCGCACATCCGTTTGTCGATCGTTAGATGGAGACTACCCGTGGAGCCGAAGATGATGGTGCCGAACTGCGTCGTTACAGCGATCTACATTTGGAGAGGCTCGTGAAGCAGAGCCACACCCATTGCCGTCTTCTTTGGAGGCATCGGGATTTGCTAAAGGAAGCTGGACGGACCAACCAAAGACGCAAGAGACGGAGACAAGATTCAACCGGTGGCTGAGAAGGTTCATCTACTTCATATGATTTGGGCGCGACTGGTGTTACTCATATTCGTTTGTCATGCGTTTTGAGGCGGTTTGATATCCTGTTAAGTGATTCTGATCGGTTTTGTTTTTCTTGATTTGTTCGGAACTCGGTTTGAATCGTGAAGCTTTATCGTTTGGTATTTTGTTAATATCTCAGCTTTTCTTTTGGATCGTCAGTAATGACTCATGAGGAACCGTTTTATGCAAGTTGGTGGCATCCTTTCATTGTGATATAGTAAGTTGTTTGATGCGGTTTATGTTGTGCATATGAATCGGTCTACTTTGGTATGTTACTAGTTATTTGTATGTGATATGTTTTGTGTGATATTGGCTATGTGGTTTGTCATGACCGGGACGAATATGGTGACAATAAGGGCTTGTTATGTGATGCAAGTATTATGACCTTTGATCAGCGTGATAATACCGAGATCATATAATTTGAACTTATTGGAATCATCGACGTTTTGGGAAATGCACAGGGTTGGTGCGTGAATGGACTAAGACTTATAACCGTTATTTGTCACTCCTCATGTTCATTTGAAATGCAGCACCCTTTGTGAGATTCTCATCGACATATGTTACGTATACGTTTTGTGCGTTTTGAAACCGAAATCGTTATGATAATGTGAGACTATGGATTGCTATGTCGCTTTAAACTTGTACGCGTTTCTATGTACCACAGCGATTCCAATTTTCGAGGGCGAAAATTTTCTTTTAGAGGGAAGAGTTGTAAAACCCTAAAAATAAATAACGTGTAAAAGACAATTTTGCCCTCAAGCTTAATAATTGTAGGATTTGTAAAATATGTCAAGCTCGTTAGATATGTTTAACATTTAACTCACAAATGAATTATGCAAAATAATGATAACCAACTCACAATTATGTCTACAAATAATATATCACACGTTATATAAGTTAGTTGAACCTAATTATGTACAAAGTTTACAATATACATTAACTTGAAAATAAAACCAACTCATTTTGTAATTAAAGAAAATTAAATTAGTCATTAACTCCCCCCCTATTTTGGCCGAAAATCAATCCCCATTAATCCCATAATTTCTCATTTAACCCCATTTACTCTCTCATTTGTAACCTACCTTTTACCAATTCAAAAACACACACAAAAATTCACCACGACTCCATACGAATTTCTGGAAGGGATCTAGCATTTTTTTGGGGTTCTTCATCATCAAGAGTAGCTGGGAAAAATAGGTTTTGGTTTGTTGGAGGCTTGGTTCGATCGGGGTGATTTTCTTTGGTCGATTCTTCATCCGATAGGTATGAAATTCATGCGCTTGATCCACACGTCCTAAAATCGATTGGGTATTTTCCCATACTATTTATATCATATATGACCTAAATAAAATGATAAAAAGAATCATGCATGTTTAAATAGTCGAATGGGAGTTACATGCTTAAAGCGTATGCAAAACTATAGATCGGGTTGTATGAATTTTCGGGTGGTGCACATAATTTTATGGGTGTCTTAGTCATCATAAAGGTCTGGAAAAATGGTTGTTTGAGTGGTTATAGCTTGGATCAATCGTAATAATTTTTGAGGATAAAAGCGTGTATAAAATCTAATCTAATTAATGCTAATTTTACGGGTGTGAAACCCATTTTATTTAAGACCTATCGACCCATATGATACTGGAAAATGTTCATTCAATTGTTATTTTCTAAAATGGCCTTGTCGAATTATTGTTTATAATCGGGTTTTATAAAAAAGCGTATAAATGGATAAACGAAATTGGAACGATCGACCTAGGGTTTATGTTATGGTCTAGATCTGATCTTAATGATGAAATAATGATGGAATAATGATTGTTTTTTATTTGGGGAATTAGGGTTAGGGTTTGATGATTTTATTGTATTACTGATTGAGTTTTCAAAATAAAAGGGTTGTTTCGTAAATTATAAAACTTGTGAACTATTTTGTAATATACTTTGGACAGGGGTGTTAGTATAAAATGTAACATGAGGACCTTTTTCGTAAAATATGTGACTTAGGGTGTATTTTGTAAATCGGGTAAATTTGTAAACCGAAATGTAATTATTAAAAATAGAGGGGCTTGTTTGTAAATTCTGGAAACTTGGGGGTATTTCGTATAAATAAGGTTAATGAGGGTGTAATATGAAAAATTGGACACTTAAGGGCTCGTTGTGTAAATATGCTGAATAAGGAAACTTTCTAAAAATGGAAACATGCTATTTTTGGAAACACGCTAAATATGGAGAGTTACTAAAGCGGAAAGCCGACTAAAATAAGTAGTCTGAATTAAATAAGTTTTTAATAAAACCAGTCATGAATTCGTGTAGATTCGCCGGAGATGGAGTTTGCTTCCGACCTTGGTATTTCTGTTGTGTTTTCGTTTGCGGTATAAGGTACATATATTCTGACCTTACCTCTTGAGGTTTCTCATGTTTCGTGTTCATCCTTTGATTCTAGCTTTGGACTGTTATGCTTTTACTCCGAGCCTTCTTATTAGGGCTTCCCTATAACCTTGCTATGTTCCCTTTGATTGAATCTCCTATGTGAACTGTTTAATGTGAACCACTGATATGAACCTTCTGATTATGAACCTTTGATATGCACCTTTGATTATGAACCTATGATATGAACCTTTGATATGAAACTTCGATATGAACCTTCGATATGAACTTTGGTATGAACTCTGATATGAACTTTGATATGAACCCTTATGATATGATTATGCTTTGACCCTTCAGTTTGATACCCGAGCCAAATATGTGTTCCTAGTCAGGAAGGTAACATGACCGTGTCATTGATGCACCAATGGCATGACTCAGGTGTGTCTGAGTGATGATACACACCGTCCCCATTATGATATGATATGATTATGAGCTCACTATATGTATATGTTTTGGCCTATGATATGGGGCGTATGGATGCATCCTAGATATGATATGTTTCGAGGGATTTGATCTGTTTGGAGATATGATTTATATGGTGAATGATGTCGTGTGCAATCTGGCGTCTTCACATTCGGAGCTAGCTACTCCATTTATTCTTGAGGTCTCCTCCTATTATGTATGGTATTCGAGGTCACCCTCCGAATACAATGGCTACTTATGATATGATATGATACGATATGATATGTTTCGGGCTCGGGTAGATTTCGATAACCCTTACACTTTTGATAAACCTATATTGTACCTTCCGTATTCCCCAACGCACCATAATCTGTATTACTTGTTCATTACTCTATACCCTTATATGATTCACTTTTACCAAGATATAGATACTCCATTACATTGATCATCATCACTTTCATTCCGTTACTTGGACTATGGTTCCATTCACGTCATCGGGTTATTATATGTCATTGGATTGATTATGATATTCATGGTTATCGACTACGATTACTATGTATGATATGTATGTATGCGATATAAGATTTACCTGTTGTCATCTGGTGATATGCTATCTTACTGTTATGTGATCCTTTGATTTGTCTGGTAACCGTGCTTGTGTGAAATCAATTGTTGATCCGTTCATCCTTTGTACCTCTTTCGATTTATCTCGTGGACTATGAGTATCCGTGGTCCCCTTATCTGCTTGTTGTTGACTTGCCATGTTTGCATTTCTGTTTATGCTACGGTTTGATGTGGTAGATGGTTCAACTTATGAAGTCTAGCTTGTTAACTTGTTTAATTGCCTGCTATGTCTTTAATTCTTTTAATTATAGTGTTCATCTTGTATTCCTACTTGTTATGTGCGATCGCCATGTTTTGTTCATTGTTAGTACTTCATTGTTATGATACTTGTTATGTTTTCATCTAAGGCTTCTAATACGTGCGATTGCCATGCTCACTTATTAATTAATTGCTTCCGCTTTCTTGTAGATATATGTTTGGCTTGCATGTCTTTTGACTTCTGATTTGATTGTATGACATATATGTTGTGTGGATCGGCCTTTGCTATGTTTGCTTATGTTTGATCCTTGTATACCGGTTTGTATGTGCTGATTTATATGTCATCGATGCCTTGCCTTGCTTCGTTCTCCTCGTTTACATTCGTTGTAGATATTTGTAATAATTGTGTTCTGCAGATTTCTCTTTGACTCATTATTTCTCATTTCACGTGACTTTGTTATCCGTTTTCCTTCGTTTCGTTTGCACTTGATTTTATTTAGCGTTCGCTTTGTTATATCCATTCCTTTGGGCTTTTTAAGCTCAGCCGCATTTCTTTTCCTGCGGCAGGTTTTAGGTTTGAAGATGGGCTTTGTTTGGGCTGAGAGTTGGATCATTAGAGTGGACTAACCATAGATACCTTTCCGTTGGACTTATTTTGGGCGGGCTATTGTTTTGAAATTTAGATTTATATTAGACATTTTGGATTTTGTAATTTCCCTTGTAAATCTTTTGTTATTATGACTTGGTATGTTATTATTTAAAGACTTCCGCTTGAAAATTTTACTTGTATGTTCTGATATGACACGGTGTGACACTTCTACCCTTGTCGGGTTGGGGTGTTACATTCTTGGACTACAAATCGAGCAAGCGATAAAGGAATATCCATCGATCAAGAGAAATACACCGAAATCTCTTGAAGAAATATGAGATATTTGACTATGCCTCGGTGAAGACACCAATGGTCCCACCTAACAACCTTGGACGATCTCAGCGGCAAATCATCAATCAAACTCATTCGAGAGGATTGTTGGCTCGCGATGTATCTAACAGCTACTAGACCGGACATACAATTTTCGATCTGTTTAATAGCAAGATATCGGTCCAATCCCAAAGAATCTCACTCACTGCGACTAAAAGAATACTCGGTGCACGAAGGGAACCCCTGACCTTGGACTCTATTATCCAAAATGCTCGGGGTTTGATCTCAAGGTTACTCGATTACGATTATCTTGGTTGTAACATGGACGAAAAAAGTACCTCGTGGTCTGTCAATTTCTTGGAGGAAAAGCGGTTTGTTGGAGTGCAAAGAAGCAACAATCGGTGGCTATGTCCTCGGTTGAAGGCGAATATGTAGTACGGCGAGGATGTTGTGCCAATGTATTATGGATGAAAAGTCAACTCGATGACTATGACATCCATTACAAAATGGTGCCCATCTTACGTGATAACACTAGTGCAATTGCAATCTCCAACAACCCATCCTCCACCAAAGAACCAAACACATTGATATCGGATATCACTTCATTAGGGATCACATAATGAAAGGAGATATTGAACTTCATTTCATCCTCATGAATATCAATGGTGATATCTTCACCAAACCCTTGGATGAACCTACCTTGAGAGACTGAAAATTGAATTAAGAATGCTTGACATTGAAAGCCAAGTATCGAAAACCAATCTCGATAAGTTCTACGAAATGGTTCATTCTCCTGAACATCCAAAACCAACCTCTCACTAAATAAGTAAGACTCATTCGGGGTCACGACACTTGACAAAGAGCATTGAATGAGTAACTAAATAATCAAGCATCGATTACTTAAATGTCCTAGGTTGGTAACTATGCCAATTTAATAAAGGAATATATGTCTCTTTGTCTTCTTGTCATCCCACTTGGCATTTAATGCCTCTCACGAAATATCAAATTGATATTTTATCTACGCAAAAGTGCACTTTTTGTGCCACCGCAACTATTCCTTGAAAACAGGATTTCTTTGCGGGTAATGGAGTGGTAGCATTAATGTGGAAATTCAAGCGTCTTTCAAAACCGACTCTTAATATTCCCATTTGTGCACAAAACACCCTCTTATCACTCTATAAATACCTCTTCCAACACAAACAAACACACACAAATTATTTTACGCAACTAAACTCTGTCAAACTCTTTCTCAAATCCGAGAAATATTTGTGTGTTCTCAATATCTTCAAAACCTCTTTTGAAAAACCCTCCTTGTAAACATTTACAAAAGTTTTTCATCACAAACTGAAGAGATCTAAATACTTTGATTGTTCTAGTCAAAACATTTTTAACCCTAAAATCTTCGTTAATGGAAATGGCTAGAACACAATCTCTCGGTTTGCTTCTCGATGGGTAGGGATCTTACTAACGTTGAATTTAAAACAAATAATGTCATAGGAAATTTTGAATATCACGAAAATGTCCCAACCTATAAAGACATTATAAATTTTTATTCAATCGCCCACTCAAACGGCCTTTGTAAATGTCCCTCGATGGTGTACCCAAACTACCTCGGGGAGTTTTGGGCTCGACTAGAGCCTTTGACCCGACACCTTCTCGATGAGAATAACCTTAGACCTCTCGGGAGTATCTCATCGAGTTGATCTAAATGGGGAAACAATACACCTGGATTACAAAAGCGTTTTGCACTACAACGAGGTTAGATTATAACAAAGGCACTTATGTCGCCCATCACGAACCCTCCACAGTGAAGGATGGGTTAAAACAAATCGTTTTAGATCCAACTTTTGGACAAGACCCCGATCACTAAAAGCTCGCTCCCGTGGCTTGGAGGATCCTCTTCACTTTGTGATTCGGGTCCTCGGCGGGAACCACTCATCCATTGAACAAGTTAACTCTATTCGGTTGATGATGGCATCTTATGATGAATGGGGTCTTTGTCGACATAGGGAGATCATTTACGGTGATCTCGTAATGAAGCTCTGAGCAAAACTAGGGCGAATCGTTTACGTATCCTAGGTTTGTCTCTTGTGCTCTGTAATCATTCTTGGGTTCAAGTTATACTCGGGATGAAAAATTTGGAAATTTACGGCATCACAGGCCCATCAAATTTTCAAAGGACCCATCCTCGTCCTCCCATTGAATTGTGGCCCACATGATTCTTTGTAAACAATCAAAGTGGATCGATGTCTCAAACCCTGCTCCTAAAAGAAAAAGGGAAGTCTCAGTGGGACTAAGACTAAACCAAAGTCTCGGGGCCACGAGGCTTGAGAACCTGACCTAAGAGGCACAAAAGCACGAGACCAAAAAGACACCCACTAACGAGGCAACAACCACCCCGGTGACAACGAAGGACACCGATACATCACGGTCGGTGCCTTGGTCACACCTACTACTCCCAGATCCGAGAGAAACATACTGACCCGATGGTAGGGGCGCCTTCCTGACGCCCGGTGATGACATTAGCAAATCAAGCCTTTGTGCGAGGCACACCGATCGATCCCAAAGACTCGGGAAACAAAAACCCGCGTAGGGATACAACAATCGCGACTCCGCCAAAGGCAGCTGGGAAACACCCACCGGTGTCTCGGGGGTCTTGGGGACAAAGACTCGGAGGAAAGAAACAACCCGCGATCTGGAACCCAAAACCAATCCCGACTCGGAGAAAGCTTGGAAACTCCATCGATGTACGAGGGGTCAGCGGGGACAAAGACTCATAGGAAACATACCATCGGCGATATGGAACCCATCAACAATCCACAGTTAGCATTGTCGATGTCATCGGTATCTTATTCTCGGAGGATGAACTTCTGGCGAAGATGAAATTTTATCGGTTTGGAGAAGAGATGGGCCGAGGTTCAATCGAACAAGAGCCTCGGCTGATCCAAAGGAGCATACCGAGTCACCATTTCACCACGAAGATAATGACTCGAGACTCATCTTCATCCAGCTCTGGGGAATTCAACCGTTTGACAATATTCTTCCGATCATTTGAAAGGCAATTTGGTTCGATGGATCACAAAAGCATCCGAAGCGTATCTTGGGGTTATTGAAAATTTTGGGATCAACACCTTTGGCCATTGCCAGCTCTGGCGATCTTCGATCGATGTGCTCACCTTCAATGAAAATGTTCATGAGTACCGAGATCTTATGTACCAACACCTTATCGGTTGGATGAAAACTGGTTAAGTTCCTCAAGCATCTTGGACTTGTGGGGTTACAATTGATGAAATCAAGGACGACATTAAAGAAGACCCAACACTCAATACCAAAGTCTTTGGAGGCCAACGAGGTGTATGTGAAAACTCATCTCAATTGACTAAAGCGGTTGAAATGCTCCAATCGCCAATGTTCGAGGTCTCTAATCTTGATTCGGACTCTTGAGACCTCGATGGACTATTTGAACACTCGTGTAGCGCTATGGCTCGGGCCTCATCTTCTATGGCTTGGAATCTTGGTCCCGGATGAGCGCATTAGAGATCTCTCAAGCTAATCTGGATGCAAAGGTCACTGGTATTGAGGCAGATACTTCGTGAGATTAAGGCCATGATCACGAAATCTATCAGCCTTCAAGGTCAAGCGACTCCGTCCCCTCGGCACCAACTCAAACTCTTGCCATCTGAAGCTCCGCAGGCGGTTGAGGGAGAATATTTTGAAGAACCTCCTTCTCCTGCGAGGGGGCGAACACGATCATCATCGATGGCAAAAATCTCATCATCCCCACGGTCTCAAGAACACCTATCTCATCAATCCACCAACTACATCATCAACAACAAACCTGGCGGTAATCACTCCAATAACAACACCACCACCCACAGTAGCAACTTCATCTTCCTCGGGCCGGGACAAATGAAAAGGCAAAATGGCAACCGGCGTGAGAAGATTCCCTATAAAATCGGCGACAATGAGTACTGCTAACACCACAACGGTGAGTAAACATCTTGCTAAAGAAAAGAAGATTGAAACTAGTGAAGAAGAAAAAACAGAGAAGCACCGCAAAGGTTGTCGTAGAAGAAGGCGAAAACATGGGACTAAATCCAAGCAAGCTCCAAAAGGGTCGGGCGGGACAAAAGTTCAAGGAAGCTCGAGCACTCGGATGAGCGCTATGAGAAAGCAGTTAGAAGAAGAAGAAGAAAAGCTGAAGCTCTCGGGCAAAGCGTAATTGAGGAGTACAAGCGGACAATGACCGGTAGAAACTCTGAAAAAGATCACGGATGTCGAATCATCCTAATACCAAACCTCGGCCATGACGCGTCTGAGAGGGATGATAAAAAGCACGAAGTTCATGATCCTCTCAAATTCAACGACTTGGGATCATCGAACTCGATGAACTTGGTCAATTATTGAAAAGAAGAAAAATCACGGTGGTTAAGGACCCGATGAAAATGCTCGATAAAAGATATGAAAGGCGAGGATTGTCCATTGGCTGGAATTGAGCCGCTTAGCTGCACCTCAAGGATCTCAACCACAATCATCCACCGGCAAAAGAAAGAGTTGAGTTCCAACACGAAATCAAAGTGCACGGATTAGAATGCAATAGGGAGCTGCTCAAGGTGTGAAATTTGTGAACTGTCTAGTGATTGAGAAGCCCGAAGAGGGCTTTCCACATTGATGTCTATGGAAACCACCTTTTCAAAGATGGAGTGATATTGATCGGTGGTGTGGCCGCAATGTTGAGCTACATACCGGTGGCCTCTCAATCAAACCAAAGAAACATCGAGTTACTTAAGACCGAATGCCAAAATAAGAGAGCACCCTTACAAAAAAACACTCCTAAAAAAAGCCTAAGCTTGAAGCCTTTGGGATCCATCATGGCGACATTATTTTGATTTATCTTTTGTACTAGTAATAGGAACCTTTTGTAATTTGATCAATAAGCGATGTATGTTTTGTTAAAATATTGATGTTCCTTATTGTATTCATTAGTACATTCGGTGTAGGAAGAAGCCATTTGCTCACCTACATCGATCAATCACTTAGCTATTTGTATATCCAAATAGGGGAGGCATTGGGTTCAATAAATACCCAAACCCCTTAATCTAGGATTTGAATAGAAAATAGCCCAAGTGTTTAGTCCGTTAAACACTAATCGTGTCTTTGAGTGCATAGCCTCTCGGTGAGTCATCTTCGGATACTCGATGACGAGGCATAGAAGAAGTCTCTCCACTCGAAGGCGGAACTTAAAGGGTGAAGGCGAGTCAAGAAGAAGATGATGGATTCGGTGGTGATGACAATAACTCAGCTGAATCCTAAGACTACTCTTCAACTCTTACATCGAAGACAAAGCCAAGTAGAAGGCAAGGATGTAAAGGCCCGAAGAAAGAGCGGGACAAGGCGGGAAAAGGTTGAAGCGAGATAAGGCGAAGTCCTTATCAACCAAAGTCAACTTTCACAGAATGGCAAAGATCGGGCTCGGTGTCATCACCGAACTTAAGAAAGTAGTCTGTCTCTTACCTAGAATAGTCTTTAGAATGAGACAAAATACATCAATATTTTGTCTTACGTATGATGTCGGTTGTCACTTAGGAAAGAGTCAAATATCATACATGTATAAATAGCATAAGAGATGGGTGAAAAGGTTAAGCTTGTGAATTGTAAAAACACACATACATGAGCCATCTTTTCACTCCTCCAAATACAACTTAGTTCTGAGATAGCTCGGTGAGCTCTAAGAGTTGTGCTCGGACTTAGCTTTGAGCTTAGAAAGGAGTCACCCAACTTTGTCATTTCAATCCCAAGTACTATTCCGCAAGTACTTGGGTAGCGATTCTTTGTTGATTTATTTCTAATAAGAATATTATGTTGAAAATTACTTGGTGTGTTTTCTTATGTTAAATTCAGTCATAGTTCACTATTAACTTGTTTTATATATTTAAACTATTTTAAACGATAGTGAACGGGGAACAACAATTATCAATTAGTTTTTATGTCCTAATAATAGTATCTACATATATTTATCATACTTAGGTGTTCTAAAGTGTTTATTAACTTATATTATAAGTTAATTTACAAATTTACACTTGTATTTCATTGCAGAAATTTTGCCTGAACATTCAGTCCCGCCAAAACGATCATAAGTTGAGTTCTAAAACTTATTTTGACGAGCGGCTTTCGCCAAACTTCAAGTTTATGTCTTAGCCACATTTCATAAAACTGGGCCGATTACCAGAAATGATCATAACTATGAGCTTTTTCCGAATGAAATCTGGTGTGCAGATTTTGACATGTTTCGCCATTTTGACTCTCATTTACTCATCGAGATGAGTTATGCTGTGCGCCACCCGGCGAAACGACCAAAAAACAAAGCTCTATTACCCTATCTAATTACCTCAGGTACATAACTCACTGAGTTGTCCAGACTTTCCAATCTTTGGGGCTGTTTCAGAATTCAGATTCATAAAGCTTACCTAAGGCTTGTTTAAGCTTGTCTTCATTGTTTAAACCTTGTGTACAATGTCAAATACATATATAATGTTACAAATATCATAAAAATAAATTTGGTCCAGAACCTATTACAACCATATTGAATGAATATAAAAATAAACAATAGCTTACATGATGATGATGATGAAAACAACAATTACAAGAACAACTACAAATCAACTCTTAATTCTTCTAGTCTTTAACCATTTCTTCTAATCTTTAACCCAAGTCTTGATTTCAACCTTATATAAACCTTGTAAATACCCTTTTACTTCAGCCCCTAAACCTCAAGAATTTGATGATTTTAATGGTCTTTTGATGGAAAATAACCATGTAGTAACTAGAGAAAATTATGAACTTCAATACTAGTGTATGAGAACAAGTAGAAAATTTGATGGATTTGGTTTTGTGTTGTGGTGAAACTCACGGCAAAAGAAGACCAAGAGAAAAGATGAAAATATTTTTTTTGGTTAATCTCATTTGTAGGTAAACTAGGAGGTGTAGATAAGTTTAATGTTTAAGCTAGTAAGGATACTAACTATTGACATGTGTTCTAGCTAGTTACTAAACGTGGCAATATGTGATGCTAGGTGTAATATTTGTGTCAATCTCATATTTTATTACTAGCTCTCTGCTCAAACCGTCAAGTTTTATCACTTGTGAATGGCGTAACAAACTTAAAACACTTCGAAACAAATGCAATGAAGTCCAGGAGAGTATAGTGTTTCCCAGTCGTTATGTCCCAACGAGGCATGCGAGAATAGTCAAACGTTTAGTGATCGAGAAGATTTGAGCAGATAAGGAGATTTGATTGATTATAACTACGAGAAAGTGTATAAATTACAACGGCTTAAATGCAAATTAAAGGAAATTAAAAGATAAAAATATTAAATAAACGCTATCACTATATTTAAAATGATGTTTTTGTTTTATGTTTTTATAAAACTTAATTTAAAACTACGTTACGTACAAATAAAAGCGTGAAACTTACACAATATTAATCCTAAAAATATGAAAATGATATTTTACAAACCTAATGATAAAAGAAAATTACTAGAAAAAGAAAATTATTTTTATAACTATTTATCTAATTATTATTAATTAAAACTAATTTTAACTATTTAATAATAACCTAAAATACAAGAAAATAGGAAATAAAGCTAGAAAAATAAAATTAAGACTTGGAAAAATCTAAAATATCAAAATAGAATTTTCAAAACTATTTTTGTATTTTTATGATTATTTTCTATTTTTATGAATTTTAAACTATTAAAACTAATTAAATTACTAAAAATACAAATTTAACTAAGAAAAATCTGGAAAAATATTTTTGGCTTTTTATATTTATCTAAACTTAAGAAAATTGAAAAATTATTTTTTGAACTTTTACGATTTAATTGTATTAAAAGCTATTTAAAATGACTTAAAAGCTATTTTAATTAAGAAAAATAGCAAACTGACCTAGAAAATGTGAAAAATTCAGGAAAACTCTAAAATAATATTTGAAACTATGAAAATAGAAAAACATGGGCTTGTGTGGAGAATTTGAAGCGCAATGTAAAGTGCTTATGAAATAAGCACTTCAAATAAGCCAAGTGCCACAAAAAAGCCACCAATCGATAACAAAGCTCAAATATGCTAAAGTAACCAAAATGCAACAAGTATTAACAAGCCTTAACCTCTGATTGTGATTACAAGATTTGGTTTATTTGAGTATATAAGCTAAAAGCAGTTTGGGTAGCAGTTTAAGAGGAAAATAAGCACTCAAATAAGCTGGAAACTAAAAGAAAATAATTGGAACCTAAGATAGACCTGGCTAAGTACCTAAAAACCAAATTAGAGACCTAGAAAAGCTCTAGGGAGCTCTGTGCAAAGGCTGCACAAGAAACTGCAAGTCTTGATTCGATTGAGGTTTGTGTGAGGCACTTACTACCATTTGACAAGCTTGTTTTGGATGAGATAAAAATTTTGTAAAAATCTATAAAATGGTAATAAGAAAGTACACCGGTGAAGTTATTGCACACCAAGTTTCACTTGATAACACCTAGAAATGAAGTCATGAAAATTCATCCTAGATGAGCTCAAATGAAGCTTTTCAAGTTTTGACTTTTAAGCAGTTTGGTAATTTGACTTTTGTGAACTTTGGGTTCAATTTGTGGGATGATAATGATGTATATGATGAAATGAAGCTAATGCAAGCTAAGTTTATGTATTTGAAACATAAAACAAGACTTTGATTTGCAAAATCACAATGATTAAGGAATTAAGGCAGTTGATAAGTGATTTTGACTTTGGTGATGTGCAGAGGCAAGTTATTGGTTGATATGAGTGTAAATGAACTAAACAAGCATGAACCAACAGAGTTTAAACCATTGAAAAAACCTCAAATGCGATTTAAGCAATAATGCCAAACACACCTTTAAACTGCATTTTGCAAACAAAATCTATGCTAACTACTAAACAACAAGTTTAATGATCAAACTAAGTTTAGCTATTCTAAATAACAACTAATTGAATAAAAATCACTGATTATAACTACAAAAAGCAGTTATGCAATGAAACTTGGAATTGACTTACAAATAGTCCTAGCCACTATGGCTTGAAAATAGTAATGAAAAGAGCCACTATCCTATCTATATCAATCCAATAAACTAAATCAACCCATTTCCAAATTGCATCAACCCATTCCATTCCATGACCAATTTAGCTCAATTTGACTTTTGTTGACCGATTCAAAGATGCTTGAAACTTGATTATAAGCTTATAAAAAGCTATTATAAGCTTATATAAGCTTATAGAAAGCGAGAACAAAGCTATTTGAAGCTTGGGTTTTAGTTCATTTGAAATTGCATATATAAAAGAAATCTTAAAAACATGAAACTTGGATAAACTTCAAATTGATCTTGAAAATGAATTATAATAGACTTATGACTTTAGTTTAGTACAAGGAAGGTTTAAATTACAAATCGAACTTAATTAAAACATAAAACTTAAAAGCGACATACATGTAAAAATAAAATTAACTCGCCTCTCTTTGCTCCTTCTTCCTCTCTTTATAGTCCCATTTGTCTTTTTCTCTCTCTACGAGTGAATCCATGATTCCTTGGCCATTGGATCACTTGATTGCAATTGGCTATTGGATTGAGTTTTGGCGGAAATGCCCATTTGACTGTTGGCTCTGAAACTAGCACTAGGGGGTGGCATTTATTGTAGTGGGTAAGGTGATGATGAGGGGAGGATAAGGTGAAAAGGTGAGGTGATGGTGGCACATGTTGCGAGTTGCGAGCACAAGTGGGGAAGAAGATAAAGGTGGGAGGAAAAGCTTATTTGGTGAGGTTTGTTGGGGTTGACCAAAGGTCCAAAATGGGAGGGTTTGGGTTTAGGCGGGGGTCAAAGCAGTTTGTGACAAGTCCAAAAGGGTTTAGGTTTAATAATAACAAGGACCTATGTTGCCATTTACGAAAATACAAGGACCTAGGTCGCCATTTTCACAAAGTTGTTCCAAGGGACTAAAAGTGACAGTTTCCATAGTTCAAGGACCAAACTTGTTATTTTCCAATTTCCAGGGGCCAAACTTGACATTTTGAAAGTTCGGGGACCTAAGTTGTAAATTTGTAATTTTCAATCTCAAGGACCAATTTTGACAACTTAAGAATCCCTAAGGACTTAAAATGATATTTTTCTTTATTTAGATTTACGAGGACTGTTTTTGACAACTTTTGAAACTTGGGGACTAAAGCGCCAATTATGCAAACTTGATCGTTTTCACAGATTTTGACATTTTGCATTTAAAACACATAAAACACTTATTTGTGATATTTTAATCATTTTGATGCATTTCGAGTGTTTTCGGATGTTTTTGCAGTTTAATTGGTACAAAATGATGAGTATTTAGACACTCATCAATCCCACACTAAGATATTGCTAGTCCTAGCAATGTTTTGAGAAAAATTAATGGATTTCAATCTCTTTACCAAAAGCCATTACTTACGGAGTAGCCAAATGTTTGAGTTCAAGTAAGAACCTTGGTACAGATAACCAAATGATTTTGAGCAAATCACCGACTTTCAACGGTTTGATTTGTCTTTACGGAAGCCGTTTATACGGACTAATAACTCTTAGATAAATTATCAATATTATCTTTGGTGAGTGATTACCAATTATGGTTTTTCCATGCCTTTACCACAAGCCATAAACTTGCGGGCTAGCCAACTCTTCACTTTTAAGGATATGGTGGTGAATACCATACAATTTTGGGCAAATTGCAAGCCGTCAACGGTTTGAGATATCTTTACCAAGAGCCGTTTGCTCTGGATTAGCCAATCCTTTTGTTTATTAGACAAAGCGGATGATAACCAAATGAGTAAGTGCAAAACACTTACTCCAAAAAATTTTGGCCAAAAATGGGGAATTAGGCGGTATAATTACATGATAAAATTCGTGAGAATTCCCCCCACTAGAAATGAATATTGCCCTCAATATTCAAAGTACCGCAGTTATGCGAAACATAGAACGTAAAGGAAATACTATGGCCATTATTTAGCAAGGATTTTTTTTTTTTTTTCATGAAACTTTATATATATACAACATGTGGGCAACTCCCCACACTAGGGTGGAACACGGGTGAAAACCCATGTTTAGCTCTTGTTTTTGATTACCGAGTCGCTAGCTTGACTCGACCCCAATTCATTTGTTCATGGGGAAAGTAGCGTGGAAAACCAATCTCAATCGGACTTTCGTTCACAATGTTAACAAACATATGAACATCGAAAGTTCCACACCGACGAGATATAACCGCGGTATTGTTAATAGTAGAAACTATAAGGGATGATACGGGGTCAAAGATGGTGTCCTCATTCCCGAAGAGAAAGGAAAGAGCAACCACACCATCTGTGAAGAATGGAACAAAGATATGCATGAGAATGCAAGTCCATTCCTCATCGAGAAGAAGCAAATCACCATTTTGACATTTTAAGCTTAAACTTGAAGCTTATATGGTGATTGTCAATAAGATGTCCGGGAGGAGGGTGGGAAAGCGGTTCTTCAATCAACATATTTTCTAGAAAAGGATGTCCCCTCCGGATCAAAGTAAGTATTATCAATTCCGTTGGAATTGACTCATCACTAAGAAAGGCATCGACTTCATTCCAAAAGTTGTCATCTTCCTCATCGGGGTGAGAGAAGGGATGGAAGAGTCGGGAATAATAAGACTAGGAGATGATGGATCATTTTGAGCAATTCATCAATGGGAAGAATGTCTCCCATTGGATCACAAACATCATCATCCAATTCGGATGGCGAAGAGAGTTTGGTTTCATCCACGAGTTAACAAACTCGATCGACAAAGCGATTCGGAGGTGGGACAAGTGGTGTGCTCTTAGAGCTAGCAATTTCCACCACTTCCGATGAAGTCTCGATTCTAGATCATCATCATCAAGAACACTCTTGACTTCCACGGTACAACTTTCAAACCATTTGTTTGAACCGGGGTTGATTTTCAAAGCTTTAAGCTCAAGACGTTTTGAAAACTCCTCTTAACCGTGAAGTTTGAGAGTGTTGCATTGAATCTTTCGGATCTTTGATCAATTGTGGCAACACTCTGTTTGGAAAGAGGTTTGGAGTTCGGTTGATATTTAACGTGAGCTCTTCGTTGTCAACCCGTATGGTCAACTCTTGACAAACACATCAATCGAGCACGACTCGTTCTCAAGAAAGCTCTCCCAAGATGAGGGAACTCTAGGATGCGCATCGAAGTCTACTACAACAAAGTCGGAGGAAAGTGAAACTTTCCCACTTTCATCACGACATCCTCGGCTATCCCAGTGGACGAGTTATAGTGCGGTCCGCTAGCTCGAGTGTCATACAAGTGGATGAAAGTTTAGGAAGAGACGATTTCTTCCATACCGAGAGTGGCATGAGGTTAATGCTAGCGCCAAGATCGGCCAAGGCGGACATTGAACCATCCCAATAAATCACATGGGATTAGAAATCGCGGGTCTTGAGCTTTTGGGAAGCTTCTTGAGAAGGACCGTGAGCATTGCTCATTGAGAGGGTTTAGCCATCTCGGATAGCTTATCTTTGTTGGTCGAGTAAGCCTTTAAGCGTGGATGCAAATTTAGGCATTAGAGCGAGAGCATCAACGAAGCTTATATCAAAGTGTAGCTCATTGAAGATTTGGAAAATTTTTCCATTTGCTCTTTGTTTTGTCTTTGAGCTTCTCATCATTCATTCTTGATGGGTAAGGAAGGCGACTAGACTTTTGAGCCGGGACGGAAGTCATTTCGGCTCGAATTTGTCTTGAACCGGGTTCGGACTTAAAGCTTGGACTACGAAGGTGGGACGTGTCTTGATGCCGTGGGCTTGAGAATTGCACCTTGTCCGTTGTATCCTTGGTAACTTGACTCATTGCTCTTGGTGGAGGAGGCATTGGAGTCGAAGGTCCATTGTGCGTCTTACCACTACAGTGGTGACGGCTTTCAACTCGGCATTTGGATTGGTAATTGTATTGCTTGGGAGTCCTCCGGAAGATGATGAAGCTTGGTTCATATTCATGTTCATGAAAGCGCTCATCATATTCTTCAACTCATTTGTCTGCCGAGACATTGTGGTATCAATTTCCTTCTTTAGCTCAACCCTCATGTTATTGATCCGAGTTTGCATTGAGCGTATGCTTGACTCGGTAATTTTCATGAAGTCATTTGGTGGGGAGCATGAGAAGGTTGTTGATAACTTTGATGATTAGGAGCTTGATATGATGGGTTGAAATTGTTCGGTTTTGATTGAAATTTTGAGAGTTATTGAAATTTTGTCCTTGATTGAACAAAGCGATTTTGATTGCCATGGTTTTGCAGGGAGGAAAACCGGTGGTGTCATACCGCTAGGTGCAGTAGTGAGGATCGACTTGTGGTCGGTATTGATTGTGGTTTACGAAGCTACGGGAGCTTGGTAAAGGAAGCATCGGTTGCTTGACAATCATAATCGCATGTGGACCACTACAAGTTTCACACACCTTGTTTCTGGCTTTGATTGGTTCCGGCTTATGAATCTCGCTTTTGATTTCCTTAACATCCTTAATCATACAACGGATGGCATCCGTTAGAGCGGCTATCGGAGCGCTAACTTTCGGAAGAGTTATTGGATGAAGAAGCGGGAGTGTTAGGAGTATTGACTTTGTTGCGAGAAATAGGAACTTTTGATTTTGCTCGCAAATCTCAATCACATCTTTAGGCTTACGATTCAAGATATTGCCACCGTGGCTGCATTCAAAGAATCTTGATCGTTACCGTTCAACCCATTATAAAAGATATTGACTTGTTGAAGCTCAGTGAATTCATGATGGGGCATTTCACGAGGAGATCCTTGAATCTCTCCATGCCTCTCCAAAGTTTTCATCGAAATTTTGACGAAATCCGAAATTTCATTTTAAGATTAGTCGTCTTTGATGGAGGAAAGAAATGATTGACAAACTTTTGAACAAGTTCCTCCCAGTTTCGATGGATCGAGGGGTTCTTTTTCGGCCAATCCAAATTTGTCCCTCAGTGAGAATGGAAATAGCATCAACTTGATGACTTTTGTGGCACATCCTTGAAATTGATAGTTGAAGTCAACTTGTTAAACCAACGGATGTGTGCATACGGGTCTTCTCGGTCAAACCCGTGGAATTGATTTGTAGACACAAGTTGGATCAAATGTGTCTTCAATTCAAAGTGATCGAAATTGATTCTTGGAAGAATGATGGCATCTCCATAACCCTCGGTGGGTGCTTGGAGCATTTCCGCCATAGTTCGTTAAATGCGCCATATTGTTGTTTGAAATAGTACGAATCTCGGGTTCGACTATTTGGGCGACACGTCTCACGAGCGTCTTCTAGGAATTTCGCTAGATCACGAAAAGGACTCGATGATCTAGAAGAGCGAGTGCGCATGCACTAGAGTTAACTCTAAGAGATCTCGAGTTAAGGAAAGGAATTATGAAATTGGTGAAAATGGGGTAAGAAGAATCTTTTGGGTTTTACGGTTCGACAAGTAGATATAACAACAAATCCAATTAAAACAAGATCGAGGCAAAACAACGGTGAACTTAAACCAATAATCACAAGATGAATGGCTTCTTTGAAAAAGGTACACCACTATCAAGGACACAAAGGCAAGTTTTAAATCTTTGGTTCGGGAACTTATTATGGTCGTACCCCAGTTAGGTAGTACCTTTGCCTTGGTTTGCGGTGGTAATCTTTTATGTTGTTATTATTAAACTCTCGAAAGCGACAAATCTTTTGTATTTTTATCTTTGATACATATATAGAAACAAAAGCAAAATATTTTTGTGTTTTATCGTTTTGGTATTTTTGGGTTTTGGATTTTTATAAGAAATATATATAGATATAGATAGATGGTATGAACAAGGAGTGATTATTCAAATCACTAATCGCTAAGCGTAAGATAATTAGCTGACTCCCCGTGGCGCCAAAATTTGATCTGCTCAAACCGTCAAGTTTTATCACTCAAACCGACCACTTGTGAATGGCTAACCGTAACAAACTTAAAAGCAGTTTCGGAAACAAATGCAATGAAGTCCGAGGAGAGTATAGTGTTTCCCAGTCGTTATGTCCCAGCGAGCCGTGCGAGAATAGTCAAGCGTTTAGTGATCGAGAAGATTTGAGCAGATAAGGAGATTTGATTTATTATAACTACGAGAGAAAGTGTATAAATTACAACGGCTTAAATGCAAATTAAAGGAAATTTAAAAGATAAAAATATTAAATAAACGCTATCACTATATTTAAAATGATGTTTTTGTTTTATGTTTTATAAAACTTAATTTAAAACTACGTTACGTACAAATAAAAGCGTGAAACTTACACAATATTAATCCTAAAAATATGAAAATGATATTTTACAAACCTAATGATAAAAGAAAATTACTAGAAAAGAAAATTATTTTATAACTATTTATCTAATTATTATTAATTAAAAACTAATTTTAACTATTTAATAATAACCTAAAATACAAGAAAATAGGAAATAAAGCTAGAAAAATAAAATTAAGACTTAGAAAAATCTAAAATATAAAAGAGAATTTTCAAAACTATTTTTGTATTTTTCGATTATTTTCTATTTTTATGAATTTTAAACTATTAAAAACTAATTAAATTACTAAAAATACAAATTTAACTAAGAAAAATTTGGAAAAATATTTTTTTACTTTTTATATTTATCTAAACTTAATAAAATTGAAAATTATTTTTTGAACTTTTACGATTTAATTGTATTAAAAGCTATTTAAAATGACTTAAAAACTGTTTTTAATTAAGAAAAATAGCAAACTGACCTAGAAAAATATGAAAAATTCAGGAAAACTCTAAAATAATATTATGAAACTATGAAAAATGGAAAAACAGTAGGTTGTGTGGAGGAATTTGCAACTGCTGTGTAAAGTGCTTATGAAATAAGCACTTCAAATAAGCCAAGTGCCACAAAAAGCCACCAACTGATAACAAAGGCTATAAACTGCTAAAGTAACCAAAATGCAACAAGTATTAACAAGCCTTAACCTCTGATAAGCTGATTACACAGATTTGGTTTATTTGAGTATATAAGCTAAAAACAGGTTTGGGTAGCAGGTTTAAGCAGGAAAATAAGCACTCAAATAAGCTGGAAACTAAAAGCAAAAATTGGAACCTCAACTAGACTGGCTAAGTACTTAAAAACCAAATTAGAGACCTAGACAAGCTCGAGAGCTCTTGCAAGGGTGCACAAACTGAGAAAAGTCGGTCTTGTTGAGTTCATGTGCAGGCACTTACTACCATTTGACAAGCTGTTTTGGATGAGATAAAAATTTGTAAAAATCTATAAAAATGGTAATAATGAAGTACACCGGTGAAGTTTTGCACACAAAGTTTCACTTGATAACACCTAGAAATGAGTCATGAAAATTCATCCTAGATGAGCTCAAAACCACTTTTCAACTATTTGACTTTTAAGCAGTTTGGTAACTTTGACTTTTGTGAACTTTGGGTTCAATTTAAGGAATGATAATGATGTATATATGATGAAATGAAGCTAATGCAAGCTAAGTTTATGAATTTGAAACACAAAACAAGACTTTGATTAGCAAAATCACAGCAGTTAAGGAATTAGGACAGTGGATAAGTTATTTTGACTTTGGTGATGTGCGAGCACAAAATATTGGTTGATATGAGTGTAATTTGAACTTAACAAGCATGAACCAACAAGATTTAAACCATTGAAAAAACCTCCAATGCAGTTTAAGCTACAAATCCAAACACACCTTTAAAAACTGATTTGCAATTTTAAATAAGCTAACTACTAAACAACATGTGATAATGATCAAACTAAGTTTAGCTATTCTAAATAACACTAATTGACAGGTTAAAAATCAATTATAACCACAAAAAGCAGTTATGCAATGAAACTTGGAATTGACTTACAAATAGTCCTAGCCACTATGGCTTGAAAATAGTAAAAAAGAGCCACTATCCTATCTAAATCAATCCAATAGACTGAATCACCCCATTTCCATCTGCATCAACCCAATTCCAATTCCATGACCAATTTAGCTCAATTTGACTTTTGTTGACCGATTCCAAAGATGCTTGAAACTTGATTATAAGCTTACAAAAGCTATTATAAGCTTATATAAACTTATAGAAACCGAGAACAAAGCTATTTGAAGCTTGGGTTTTAGTTCATTTGAAATTGCATATATAAAAGAAATCTTAAAACATGAAACTTGGATAAACTTCAAATTGATCTCGAAAATGAATTATAATAGACTTAATGACTTTAGTTTAGTACAAGGAAGGTTTAAATTACAAATCGAACTTAATTAAAACATAAAACTTAAAAGCGACATACATGTGAAAATAAAAATTAACTCGCCTTCTCTTTGCCTCTTTCTTCTCTCTTTATATGAAATTTGTCTTTTCTCTCTCTACGAGTGAATCCCACAATAAACTTGGCCATTGGATGTCTTGATTGCAATGTTGGCTATTGGATTGGTTTTGGCGGAAATCGGTTTTGACTGTTGGCTCGAAACTAGCACTAGGGGGGGTGGCATTTATTGTAGTGGGTAAGGTGATGATGAGGGGGAGGGATAAGGTGAAAAGGTGAGGTGATGGTGGCCTGTGTTGCAGTTGCAGGCACAAGTGGGGAAGAAGATAAAGGTGGGAGGGAAAAGCTTATTTGACTGAGGTTTGACCTGGGGTTGACCAAAGGTCCAAAATGGGAGGGGTCACTGGGTTTAGGCAGGGGGTCAAAACAGTTTGTGACAAGTCCAAAAAGGGTTTAGGTTTAATAATAACAAGGACCTATGTTGCCATTTCTGAAAATACAAGGACCTAAACCGCCATTTTCACAAAGTTGTTCCAAGGGACTAAAAGTGACAGTTTCCATAGTTCAAGGACCAAACTTGTTATTTTCCAATTTCGAGGGGCCAAACTTGACATTTTGAAAGTTCGGGGACCTAAGTTGTAAATTTGTAATTTTCAATCTCAAGGACCAATTTTGACAACTTAAGAATCTCTAAGGACTTAAAATGATATTTTTTTTCTTTATTTAGGTTTTACTTTTGAAACTTGGGGACTAAAGGCCAATTATGCAAACTTGATCGTTTTTTTGACAACTTTTGAAACTTGGGGACTAAAGCGCCAATTATGCAAACTTGATCGGTTAACATGCTTTGAGGAGGTTTTCACTTAAGCGAATTTTGACAATTTTGCATTTAAAACACATAAAACACTTATTTGTGATATTTTAGAAGGTAAAGCGACTACATTGGTCAACAAAATCATAGAGATTTGATGCATTTCGGGCTAAATGGTTAAGTGTTTTCATGGATGTTTTGAATGCATAAAAGTTATGAAGCGAGTAGTAATTATGTCTCGACACATTTAACTATCGATATCGTTGAAGTCTAACCTTTTGTTTGAATTTTGCTCCCTCAAAGTTTCACTATTAATACCAAAGTCGAGCCGGTCTTCCTGATGGGATGTTTAAAATCAACATCATAAATTGTAATATTTGTTTTATGGAATAAAGTGATTAACCATGTTTTGTTAATTGTATATGGGTTTGTGTGAGCCGAACCCATGAAGTATGGAATACAAAACCTCAAGTTCAAAGATTAGATCATTTTATATATAATTACAAAAATTTTAAAAAATTCGGACAAAATGGCACCCAACCAACCCGACCCATTTTGACCCTTGCCAACAAGAAACACATTTGGACCTGCTACTCGTCCCACCCATATTGCTTCTACTAATGAGTCAAAAAGTCGCTTTAACTTACAAAGTGAGAAACTTCTAAATATTTTCATGCGACAACAATTATGAGCAAACACATACCTGCTACCCATCCCACACCCATACACTGGTCCAAAAAACATATTTTTCCAGCAAACTCAAACACGTCAGTTGTTTGGGCTGAATTGTTAACAACCAAGTACAGGGCTACAGGCAAGCAATGTAACCTATTTACTATGAAATGATTCTCTATCTCCTATGTGCGACCTTGGTATTAACTTTCACCAGTATATTGCGGCCAAAATAGCATTTCGACTTTGCTTACATCATTAAGTATCTAAGTTATGAAACACGATATTGACCAATTTGTCAAGTGTCCTTATTGTCCATACGTTGAAATCTAAAGAACAAAACTATATCGGATATATGAATATACGGTATGTAATCACTCTCCTCCATTTTCAAAAGCACTCTTTTGCTTCGCCTAAGTTCTGTTTGACAAAGGTCTATAAAGCTTCTATCGGGCCGGTAAGAAACATGGGCGGTAGCGACAATATCGAACCAAGACAATAGCCAAAAGCAAAAGAAAAAATCGACTCCCAAATCGGATAACACAAAAGAGACACATAGCTGCTTATCTGATTCCCATTGGCTTCAAACTTAGTAGCATGTCAAAGAAGAAGTCTAGGACTCCTATTCATGGAAACATTCATGTAAGACTGACAAAGCAACAAGCTTGTTTATTTCAGTTACCAACAGATAAAGGGTGCATATGGAGGTTAGTAACAGTAATGCCACGTATGATCACCTGCATTAATTGGTCTTGTCACAAGTACAGACCCGTATGAGATACAGCGTCACTTCTGTTTAGAGAGCTAACGTTGATAACAAAGGGTCTGATTGACCATATTTAAAGCTGCAGTTCTCCAAAAATCACCTCCAAACCACCTGGTACGTGCATTGAACATTATATAACTAACGTACAGAACTGGGTGTGTGTGAATGTGAAGGTATGTCCAACGACTATTTCACTTGGGACCCTTTTACCATGACTATCAACCTGTGTCCGACTTTACACTTGTACAAATCCCAGTCAACAAAATAATTGAAATCCTAGAAATAAAGAAAGATATTTTTCAAGTTCCTATGAATGATGATTACAGAATGAATAATAGTACTATTTTTCAAGTTCCTATTGATAGTCTTTGTAAACCCCAATTTATAAGCAAACAAATACAAATACAAAAACTACAGCAACACTTATAAATCAAAACTATAACGAAATGATAACATACCTGATGGGCGTAGAGAATTGGTGCCGAGAATTATGTCGTATTTACGAATCAAAAACAGATACATTAAATCTCAGTGTGCGTAAAGGCATAATCCTTGCCTACATACACCATATTATGAAATAATAAGTAATAATAATAATGATGATGTTAGAACTTCTTATGTAGAAAGTTTCACCAGTCACCTTGTGACTCACGAATTATCATTGTAGTGATAGATCTTTTCTGAAACAAATAATTATTGTAAATTATATAAAGCCCTAATTCAAAATTACTGTAAATAGATCCCAGAATCGTACCTTTGGAGTATCATCATTTAATTGTCGGCTTGATTAGTCAGTCAATAGCCCTAATACACGAACAACAACAAAAAAAATGATTTAATTCCTCAAAAAAATAGATCTAAAAATGGTATCGATTAGGTGAATATATTTTTTGAATTAGATTAGGCGTTTTGATATTGGGAGGGTTTTGATTTTGGAAATGCCGAGTGAAAAAAAGGAGGATTGACATCTTGTTTGACTGGCATTGAAGAATAACTTAAATGTAGATCCGAATGAGTAGGGTTTCGGTTATGTTTAAGATTGAAGATGGTAATGTTTGAGAATGAATACCAATCTAGGAAGAAGAGTTTGTACAACAAAATGTGCATTGCCTATTTGGTTGAGGCGCTTATGTATGAACCTCTTAACCCGAGTTCGAACCTTGCAATTTCCCAATTTTTTTCAATTGTAACCCGAAATTGTGCCTAGTCATCATTTCCACCTCATCATAGGATGCGCCATGTCAACATTTTGAAACCATGTTGCAACCTGCCTAGGCTGCAACCCTATTTATTTTGGTAGCTAAATCTTTCGGTCCGGCTCAACCTTTTTATCGTATAATCTATCGTTGAAGAAATTTTGGTGGACCAGCATTCATCTTATGTGCTTACATGTTTACCACATGGCTCGTCACATGCACGATGACCAGCCCTTTGAGAAGTAAATTTTGAGACTTGTCATTTATACCTCTTACGGAATCTATAGCAGGATATATAGGCTATAACTAATATCATAAAAATCAAAACCAAAAACATATACTTTTGGTCAATCAAATGTTGGAATCATTAGAATTTTAGTAACAAATATCACTTGGTATGTTTATCATTGAGTCAAGTACTTTAACCAGGCGTAATTGTCTACCAACTATCAGCAATATCCACATTAAGGTTTAAAATATTGCATCTTTGAAGGCTTAAAGGAGCAGCTTATGTTTCTGCTTAACCGCCAATCTAATCCCTCCTTAGGCGATTAAATACTACATAGAATGTCTAGCTCCGCTAGATGCTTTTAAAAACATTGCGGACCTAGATATATCCTAAATCTCGTATCATCCATGTCCAAGCAGAATTATCATGGTTGAAAACAATAGTATTAGGATTTGTTCTTAGAAAACACTTATGGTTGAAGATTCATTGGCTTCGCAGAATTATCAGATTATCGCTTATGATTAATGTCCAAATAGAAAAATCATGGTTCAAAATTCATTAACATAGATATATCATTGTTGATAACAATATGAACTTACGTGCATACTGGATTGGGTATTGTTATTGTTGTTGTATAACAATATGAACTTAAAAAAAATTATGGTGTTGTTCTTGCGACTTGCGAGGCCAATGAACTTAGACCTATTTGCTCTCTACTAAAACTGTTTTGGCATCCATAGATTAGCTTAAATGTCCGGGCTTTTAAACAGATGCAAAAAGAATCCTATGCTTTCAAACATCATAAGAGTGAAGAAAACACGATAAACATGAAATTTGCATAACATAATAAATGACTTATCATCACTAATTAAAGTATTCAACTGATGACATTTAGCAAGTGACTTTAATTGCACAAAAAATATAGCATGGCAATTATGCTTACCAAAAATCACTATGCAGCATTATCCAATCACCGACAATAAATAGCCTGGTCAATGAATGGAGGAATTTGTTTAATCTCAGTTCCAAGTTCTTGTTCGATCCTATACCTGAGAAAAAGATAAAACCGAATGAGATTGGTAAAGGAGTAATATCAAACGATAAAAATCTGCAAGTGTAAAGGAGCAGAATGCATAAAGATTAAAGCGATCTTCGTATGTTATCAGATTTACTGCTAACCCAAGGTGTCCAGATCTCCCGGATCGACCAACCTGCGCATAAATTATTTAAACATAAATGAATCATAATGCACATATACTTGAGATAAAACAATGTTTATATTCCAACTTCCAACCATACCCTGTGCGGATATGTTTCTGAATTTTTCGGGAAGTCGAAATTGATAACAACATTTACTGCTTGAATATGTTGAACAACTTGAGGACAACAGTTACCTACAGTAAGTATCTTAAAAAGCAACAGAAGCTATAAAATATGATACACTCATGGTCTTAGCTTCTATAAATGTACTCATCAGTATAACAACTGGAGAAAATGGAGACGTTTAGAAAAAAAGCTACAAAGGTTTAAGAAATGCGCTAAATATGTTGAACAATTAGCAACAAACTGATTCTTCAAAACACCTTTTTTACACTTAGCTCTACAAGTATGCCCAAAATGCCCTTTTCCAATTTCTTCCCCCAACTAATATTTCACCCGAAAATTCGTCACAAACCCAAAATTCTTATCCAAAGGCATCACTTCGTGTGTTGTATCAATCATGAACAAACAAAAACCCCCAAAATCGAAACCTTAACTCCTGTGTTGTATCAATCATGAACAGACAAAAATTAACCCAAAATAATACCCAACCCTAGGTCAATATTCACCCATAGAAAGACTAACTCCATCCAACCATACACTTATGATGAAAAAATAAACACAATAAATGTAATTCGAATCTAAACACTAAAAAACCACATTGCAAAAATACATATTTAAACTTAATAGAGATCATAAAAAAGGCTTCTAATATTGCAAATTTATTAACCATAAAAAATTAAAATTGAATACAAAATACTAAGGAAAAAAAAAAGAATCGAACCTGGCGAATTGGGTGATTTCTGGTAACCCATTTTCGAACCAAATCTGGAACTGCTACATGGAGTAATTTTCTTGATGTAATCTGGAACTGCTACCTGGCGAATTGCATATTTTTCATCTGATTTTGATCTTGATGTAGAACACACAATCTTTGTTGTGGTTTAATCGATCTGTGAATCAATAATGAAAAGGATAAAGATGGAATGGATTGTAAAGATTGCAAATTTTTAGGAGAGAATGTTGACTAATTTTAATTAAAGCCGAGTAAATTGGGGAGGTAGTTTAGGAGATGAGTTATAAGCCGGATATGTAACTACAAATGGAAGAATATTAAGTTGGAAGTAGAAGATAAAACATCAATGTGTGGATTGCCTCAGTGGTTGAGGCGTTTGACTCTGAACGTTTAAACTCATGTTCGAATCTTGCATGCTACAAAATTTTTTTTATAATGTATCTGGGACAAGTGCCATGGTGGCATTTCCACCTCATCATAGAGGCGCCATGTCACAATAAAAATGCCTAGTAAGCATTATACATGTGTCATGCTTAGTCCCACATATATATATATATAGATTAGTTATAATGATAGTTTAGTGATTAGAGGGTATAGTTTGATCCCGGTAATTGCTAACGTTAAGCCTTTAAGTCACGAAACTTAAAACCGGATAACGTAAAAATGTAATACTTATAAAAATGTCAAAACTAATCAATATACTCCAACTAAGTATATTAAAAGTGTAATAAGTCTAATGGGGTGCGTTTATGTTGTTAACACCTAATAACGTTGGTTCAAATACGCGTACTACGTAAAAAGTACAAAGTTACGTAAAAATGATAAAATAGCAATAGTTCATATAAAATATGACTATTAGACAAATAAAATGCCTAGAATAGGTAGACTCATCTTAGTCTTGTGATGGTTACGAGTAAAGCTTAAGCGATTGAACTTACGTTATTACTTATAAAAGTAATATTACTTAAAATTAAAATAATAATAAGTCAAAATAAATAGTCAAATTATAGTCTGAAATGTACGAGTTTCTACACCGGCTGAAATATTTATTGGAGATTCTGTATATGTCAAGGAAGATTCTTACCGGAGGGATCTTCAATCTGAGCTTTCAATCATAAGATATTGATTGTCGAAAATTGCTGCAGAGAAAGGGTATGTTATTCGAATTTTAGGGTTTCTTCTTAATTCTTTTTGTCAAATTGCTGTTGTAGATCGTTTAGGTTGTTGATACTAAACGTAAAATCCCTAAAGCGATTCTCATTATTGGTGAAACCAATTTACAAAACCCTAAGTATTTTGGTGAATCGAGTATACGGTTTGTTTTATGCAATTGATTCACTAAGGATGTAGTCTATCGTGAGTTTTTGAAGATTGGAGTGTCATATGCATATGGAATATTCGTTTTGAATATATGGAGTACAACAGGAGTTTCTACTGCACTTGATAACAAAGATATGAACCCTAGCAGGAATGATATTTTCAATTCTGAAAAAGCAGTCTTCGTTTTTAATATTGTAAGCTGGTGTAGCTGTTTGTTTCATGTTTATGTTGCTCGTACAGGTTTGGTATTTGGTGCTACTCGTTGACAAACCACTATCGCCAGTTGCAAGGTTTGTGTGGGATTTTTGGTTCGTGATTTATTGGTACATGTACAAACCCTAGATACTCATGATGATGTTCAAGCGTAACATGGTAACAAAAGGAAGCTGTGACCGATGGATGTTTGTGTTGTTGGAACAGTGTGCTTCCAAAGAAAGTTTAGTACTGCTCGCTATGGTTTTGCTGCTACCTTTGTTCGTTAGTATTGCCAATGGACGGTTAGTGTAACAACTCAAAAAATTTCACGTTAATATTTATTTAAAACATAAACATTTTATCTCAAAATCGCGTACAATTTTGAACTTTAAATATAGCCGTTAGGTTATCTCGTGCGTAATGAAAAATGACTCTGAACATTTTTATCACATTAAATTAAATCCTAGTCCACTTAAAATCAATATCAGGAATTTTAAATTTTAATTTCAAATGTTACCAAATAGACCCTGTGATTTACGAGACTAAACTTAGGTTTTAAGCATTTTTACTTATACACATACATAAACTATACCTGCACCGTATTTTCTAAGATGTTTAGATGCTTTTACATTTTAGGAAAATTCAACACATTTCCCTCCTCCATTGACCATAAAATCATTCCTTGATTTTTACACTTCCGGTTTTAGGTTTAACGAACATTTAACACCAACCGATGCTAGAACAGGCCCAGTCTAGACATTATAAGCCTTTTAGGTTCATAATAATCATATTAGAAAAGTTACATTTTACTTTTCTCATTTTTACGTAAACTTCGTACATTTTGCGTTTTACGCGTATTTAGCGTATGTTTTCAGGTTTTAACAACGTTTACACACTCCGTTAGAATTATCACTAATTTAATATACTTTTATAAAGTATTGATAAGTTTTAACATTTCTTAAAAGTTTTATATTTTTAAGATACCCGGTTTTAAGTTTCGCGATTTAATACTTAACGATAGCGATTACCGAGATAAAACTCACTCCGTAAGTCAAGATAACTTACACTAACTTACCAAGCTTCTCATGAAAGCCTCATGAGGATTCTCAAGGAAGCCACCAAGGGCACTTGGCTTGATGACAACCATTGATTCTTTAGATCTTGACAAGTATACAACTTAACCATGGTTACTATTTAACCCAATATATAGTTAAACTAAAATTTTCTCCTAAAAATACCAAACTAAAACACACATAAAACTTGAACCACACCTTCTTATATCTTCAAATACCTAAAACCGAAGGCACTTCTCTTATATTTTGTAAGAAAGTTTAAGAGTTCTTGTGAAGAAACTAGGTTTTGATCTTAAAAGTTTCAAGTTTTCGAGAAAGAGTCGTTAAAATCTTCAAATAACTTCAAGTCTCCAAAAAGACTTTGTTATAATCTTCAAATAGCTTCGAGTTTCCAAAGAAGGCGTCGTTATAATCTCCAAGTAGTTTCGGGTTTTTCGGAGGTTATTAATTTCAAGTCGAAGCTCCGCTTATATTCCTTTTTTCTTATAAACAGGCATTCTATATTAAGGTAATTATTTATAAACTTTTAATACTTATGAAATTTTAATTAATTATTTAGTGTTTTATAAACTCTTAATATGTCATATAATCAAGTAAGCAAAAACATATGTTTTACAAACTAAGTACTACAATAGTAGGGAGCTTCATGTGAGGGGCCTCTTCGGGGTAATCGTACTAACGAGTTGTTGGATTTACGAATTTAAGTGTCCTAGCTCCTCGTATGTTTACTACATGACCTCTGGATTGTGATGGCCCGAACGGTAGTACAATATATATAAACTAAACACGTTTTCTCAAACTAAACCATTTCTATAAATGACATACTTGAATCTTATAAACTACCATATACAACATCATAATCAATATTACAACTTTTATAGGCCCGCTTATATTTTTTTCAACGTTATTCCAAACCTAAAATGCAACATCATATTTTAGGTTGCACGTATAGGTTTTCCCGGCTTATCCATCGCATTCGTTAAGCACTAAACATCATTAAATTACGGTGAGTTTCATAGCCCCATTTTCAATTGTTTTATACTATTTTCGGGGGAGATACATGCTCAACTACTTGCTTTTACTTTCACAAGTACTCTAAACTTTTACGAATTACAGTGAGTCATAGCCCTTACTTTTTTATGTTTTGAATTACTTTTGGGGGAGATGCATGCTTAGAACTACTTTACTCGTTTATCAAAATATATGATTTGCATTTACATACATATACAAGTGCACAAAACATTTATACTTTTATGATGTGCTACATTTTTCAACTTTTTAGACATGATGTGTTGTTTTATTGAAATATATGCCTTAATGTGTTAAAGTTGTTTGCATTATTCTTGATCACGTTATTCTTTGGCAACTTTCGAAGAGGTATTGATAGTACTATTTGGGAATATGCCCCTACCCATGTGTCCAAGATTCGTGACCTCGGGTGACTATAGTACTATTTGGGAAGATGCCCCCGCCCATGTGTCCAAGATTCGTGACCTTGGGTGAATATATCCGGTATTCTTGTTTATTCTTGTCATGAGGTTCAATTTGCCGTTATATTTACATTAAGTACTTGCATATATTTTATACACATATGTATTATTCATACTATATTTTAGCAGTGGGTTGTAAACATATAGGTTACAAGTTTTGTATGGGCGAAACTTGGAACTGAATGGATTTACAATGCATGTGATGTGGTAACATTCTTTAAAGGCTTTAAAATTTAACTAAACTCTATGAACTCACCAACTATTGTGTTGACACTTTTTAGCATGTTTATCTCATGTCATAAGGTGATAGCTAGAGTTTGAAGGATAGAGTTGCACGACATATTTTGAAGACTTACGCTTTTATCATTTACCATTCGAAACATTTTGTAAACATTTATGTATTATACTTTGGGACCTCATGTTTGTAACTCTAAATTTATCAATCGAATGGTAACTTTTCAAAACATCTCATTTTAGAGGTCGTTTTCTATAACTTGTACTTTGTATTATGAAGTAGCACCCAAGTGACACAATCTTCCGCTGCGATATTTTAGGGGTGTTACAGTTAGTACTGCTAGTATTACATTTGTGCTATAATTGAAACTTAGTACTGCTACTTATTCATTATACTGTTGGCAATACGTTTATACTGCCATGGATTATTAACACTGCTGCGTTCAAGTGCTGCTACTTGGAAGTTAATACTGGTAGTGTTGGTCAATGTTAGACAGAGATTGGTTTTCAATGCGAATTAAAGTTATTTTCTAGATTTAAGGGGAAGTCGATCATGATATGGTTTTGTGATATCGGAAGACACACACAAGAAGATTTTTGGTTTTGGTTGACATGTTCTTAAACGTATAAAAGGCTCGTGTTTGGATTATTTTCTGAAATTGATTACGAAGAAGATTGTTTATCACTTTTTTTGACGAGGAAGTGGAATTACTTGGATGCGTTTTCTTATCATATCTTAAAAGGCCTGCAACTTTTAAAGATAACTTGTTCGTGTTTTTTCAATGTTGTAACTAAGACTTGACGAATCTAGCAAAGGCGTGTGATCTACAAACAGATGGTGCTCAATGCTCACATTTGCTATCACTTTAAGGAGTTACGTGTACTCAGTGTCTCATTGAAGATGAGGATCTTTGTCAAGAGGATGTGGTCTACTTATACTTTGGTCTTGGTATGAGTTCGAAGTCATCTATATAGTACAAGATATAAGACACTAGTTTGGGTTGTTCTACTTCTACATCAAATTGGTTATACTTTGTTTTCTTCAACATTAATCATTACATAGAGCCTACATTCAAGAGATGGTTAACATATGGCTTTCAGGGGAAGCTTAATGTTAAAATGTTTAACCATTCATTTGCTACATCGAGCTGAAGGTTTTTACAACTAGGTTTCATTAGATCTAAGCAAACACTAAATTAAATTAGCTAGACATGAAAAAAAATAATGAAACAAGTAATGATAATTGAACTTGAATTACACATAATGATAGAATTAATTAAGAGACTTATCTCTTATGAAATTAAGGTATGAAAACCCTAAGTTATTGTAAAAAACCTAAAAAACTCGTACATCAACTTTTCTCCCAAAGTGTGCACCCTAAATGCTGAAAATTCTAAAACTATATATATGATTACAGTTGTGACGACGTCACTTTATAATTGTGACGCCATCAAGTCGCCGCCATTAGGGCTTCGTCTATTCCAAGTCAGTCTTGTGACGGATTCACTTTATGCCTTCAGACGTCGTCCCAGAATCTCTGACGCCGTCCCCTTATGATTTTTCCAGGCCGTCACCTTATAATTTTCATAGAGAATTCCAGTTCCTTTAACAAGTGACGACGTCACTTGTTATTTCTTCATTTTTCCACCGTAGTCTCTAGTAAACCGGCGGTTTGATACTTTTATTTGCAAGTGATGGCCACCTTGTAGGTTGTGACGCCGTCGTCGGTTCCTTTTTTTGAATTTTCATGACTTGGTCATTTTCTTCACATTTTTATCCCTTTTCATCCAAATTTGCATGATTTCAAGCGTTTACTTCCAAAGTACCTAAAAAGTGAAAAGGAACGAATTTAAGCAATATTTGATCATAAATACATTAGTTTAGGGCTTAAATGACGCCATAAAATGTACGTTTTAAATCCTTATCAGATATATCCACAAATAGTGAGAGAAATGATCGAGAAATAAGACATAATATTTAAAACCACTAGAACTCACAATTGGAGAAGTCCATAAATCATAATGTATAATATCAAAACAATATTCACCAATAGAATATGAACTATAGAAAGGTAGCTTCACATGTTTTCCAAGTTGGCAAGCATGACAAACTTGTGTAGACTTTTCTTTATTACATGAAATAAAATAACGTGAAATAAGAGATCGTAGCATTGCGTCACCAGGATGACCTAGACATTGATGCCACGTGGAAGAACTTGTGGAGACAAAAGCGTTAGAGATAGTTGACGGCTTGATAACTGGATAGAGATCACCTTAACTATCACATCGAAGGAGGATAAGGCGAGTCAAGAAATCCTTCACAGAAAAACCAAAAGCGTCAAATTCAATAGAGATCACCTGAACTGTCCATTGGCCGGCTGTTGATATTGGGCTGGACGTAGAGTTTGTTGTTGTTGTGGTTGAAATTGGGTCAGGTATGTATATTGCGCTGGTGGTGTTTGTTGTGGTTGGTACTGAAGTGGGGTGGCAAATGCATGGGGTGTGGGTTTTTGGCCCAAGTGAAGCTGGTATTGGAATTGAGTAATGTATTGGGCTGCACGGTTATGGGACATGCCAGGAGGTGCCCACGAAATGTGGTTTTGGCCAAACTGATTGTTACCAGACATTCGACTAAGTTGTGTTTCTGTGGTATTTTTGTTTTGCAAACTCACCGGTTTTGGTGATCGTGTATAAACTTGCAACAATCACCAAACTTACATGTACCCTTGTTAAAGTGGTTGCATAATTGTGGTAAACTTTGGGACTTATTAGAATTATTAGTAGAGCAACGTCAGCTGCGTGTTCTCCTGTATAGTTTATACAATCGTTGTAAGTGAAAAGGTTATCATTTCATTTGTGTGACATCCAACGATTAGGTTTGTCAAAGAACTTTTAGTATTTATAGGCGAGTCTTATGTCTGTTATTATGAGTTCATGTATATAAGATGACAATAACTTGACAAGAAAAACTATATTTATGAACATGACCAATAATAAATACTACACAAGTAGCTAAGTTAATATATCAATAAAGAAAGTAGTAGTAATAATAAGATTAAAAAACGTTGGAGGCTTGGTTGCCGAATGTTTTGACCAGGGGACAATTTCTCAATGTGGTCTGGCCATGCCCTGAAATCAGGCTCTGTCACCGCAGGACTAGAACAAAAATCATAATACCTTTTGAAAACGACGAGCGCATTGGCATATAACGTTCCTAAGGGGTGCCTCCACAAATGTATTTTTATTAGAAAACCATACTTGCTCATCATCGGGTTTTTAATGACATCTAGCGATTTAAACTGTGTAAAATATCTTTGTGCGTCTTCTAGCAAGGCGTCGAAATCCCTCTTCTCCTGTTTAGAATTACCCCTTAGTTCTACTCTAGGAGGAAATTTTTATGGTAGAAGACAAACACGAATCTCAAACTCTTGATTTTTGACATCGCTCCTTAACTTGTCTTTAGCTTTCACCTCCCAATCATGGCTCATTCTTTTCCTGTCAAAATCTCCCATTGGTTGGGGTGTATCCACAGCCAGCCTAGTCGACTTATGGTGGGATTATGGGGAGAGGAGGAGGGAAGAGATCGGTTAAGGTTATGGGAGTCGAATGGTGGTTCTAGTTTAGGTTTTGTTATAATTATAGGACTCTTAACACATTCCTAATATAAATAAAAGTCTTAGTAATTGTCTTTAAGTACATACGTTTGAGCAATTTGTCAAAAGACGTACATCATGTTGTGTGGGTAGCTTCCCAACTAAATGGCTATGGGTTCAAATCTTGCTTATGACATGTGAGATAAATTTGTGATTTACAAATTGTGAGATTGGTAGTTGATGTTAAAAAAAAAAAAAAAAAAAAAAAAAAAAAACGTTTAAACGCTACTTCTATATGTGAGGGCCTTGTATCTCAAATAAGGATCATTATACTGACTAGTGACAACTTCAAACTCGTGCGATTAAAGAGGACAATATGATAGTCGAATACCTTATCTTGCATGATTGGATTCAAATCAAAGATTTTTGGCTTCATTTAATTTTTTTACAAACTCAAAGATTACAAGTTTTAATATGTTACCAAATTGCCCACCTACATTTTGCCATTCTTTTCTCTAGCTATAATTAAACAATCATTCTTTCCATTAAGACAAATGATACTTGAGCTCGTTTATACAACAACAAAGACAAACCACAAGTTCACAACATAAACTTTTCGCAAGCAGAAACATGCCTACAGCAGGATTAAGAAATTGTCCTACGATGTTAATGACTATACATCCAAGGAGTTCCTTAAAATGGTAATAACACATATGCCTACATTTGCTCAGAATCAAACTTTCTTGTTTTACACAAGAGTGAAGTCTATATGCAGTCATTTCAGTCTGCCATGTTGTCTTTGAAGAAGTTCACTAGAGTTAAGTCTATATGCATCCAACTTTCGTCTTCCTTTAATAACCCTTTGTTGTTCAAGTGGAAGATCAAGTTTGGAAACAAACTTGATTCACTTTTATTCTTGTCACCCAATTCAATTTACCATAACAATGTTCTATATGATAAACAAAATAGTCACGAAGAAGAACAGATGGATATGAAAATGAAAAATAAGATTGCGTTCTTATTGTTGATGGATGCGAAGATCAGTCATGGGCGGATGATTTCTTATAGTGGCGAAAAAATAACCGAGATAAGGAACTGCTTAACTCCACCATATGAAACGATTGAAGACATGCTCTCAAAAAAATGTGCTTCGCAGGGTAGGTCAGTGTACGCCCCCTTGTTGAAATTGCCAATTTATGGGTTGGTCATGAAGGAGGTAATTTTGCTCTTATGGGAGAGGAAGAATATCTCTGATGATATTAGTCTTCTCAAGACTGATATGCTGGATGATGACTATAAAGATGAAGAGGACGATGCATATAATGAAGCTATGAAGGAGATGTTAAAGGAGCGAAATGCCTATGCATGTAGTATGAATCATGTTCCTGTCACAATATCGTATTTTGGATGTGTAAAGGTTGATGATCATATGTTTATGTTTAAGAGTTACTTTCTGTGATGTTTCTAAACTATTTTCTACATATTGTTTTGTTATGGGTGAGTTGATTTTGTGTTCAAATTTAGTTCTGATTCACATAATTCTTTTAAGCGCATAGAATAGCTAATAGTCAGGCCTAACTAGTATATAATAAATAGGTCCACGGACCTTGGCATGTCTTATTGAGACGATAATACTTAAGTTCCGTTTAGTTTGTGGATGGGTTTATGATGATTTGGATTTGAATTTGGTTTAGGATCTAAATTTGGATTTGATGTTTGAGAAAAAAAATAATATTTAAAAATATATATTATATATTAAAATACAATTAAAAATTATTTCTATTAAGAATGAGATGCGAGATATAAAGGTTTTTGTTTTATAATATGTTAGATATAAGTTTTCACATACACATCAAACCATAACACAAAGTGGCGTATAAATGGAATTCTAGAGAGAAAGTTAGAGGTTTAGGAAACTTAGTGAGAGAAAGTGAAAGATATTATTATGAGCTCCAACTCTACCTTGGGAGGTAGAGAGTATTTATAGTCTTACATAAACGCCACACATCGGGTGTGGATCGGGCATACAGATGGGTAAAGACCCGTCCAGTCCTCCACGGTGTTACTTAACTAAATACTACTTAACTTAAAAGAACTACGACTACGAGCTTTCTAATGATTACATATACTTGAGGTGACCGACTCTTTAATACGGAATTTCTAATTCTAACAATCTCCCCTAAGGAGGTCACCTCAATCATGTACCAAAATTACATTGAATACAAATAGATATTACATTAAAAGATTGTTCTTGCATTCTTGATGTAGTCCTTTGCTCTTAAGCTCGTAGTCATTGATTCATCACATTGCATGTTTGGTTACTCCAAGTGGAGGTCTTTTACTGATCCACGTGATAATAAGTTTGAGCCAGCTTTTGAGATCATTAGCAATCAAAAATCTCTGAGACATCCTTTGTGGAGTTGGTATTATGTGATGTTGTGACTTTAGAACCGACATGCTCACATTCGGATCATGATATCTTCTCATCGAGTAGCGGAAGCATTTGTTGAATCATGATATTGGCGGCGTAGTAGAAGCATGGAGTGCAAATATCGAGTCATTGATGCACTAATCATGATTTCTTTTGAGATGAATGTGTTAAGTGAGCATGCGGCTATGGATTGACCGCTTCATTACGATCACCGCAAGCGTCGGGCGTACACGCATGTGATTAGCAATAAATCGCACGAAAGTGTCTTTGATCACTTCGTTGAATTGAGTACACGGCCCACGGTTCCCGTTGATCGATACATGTCTTGCTGTGATCGGTATAATTCGAAGAATTTCCTTGACAGGTTTCGCGGTGCTCTAGTTGTTCTCAAACCGGAACATCTCAAAGAAGATAACACGGAGTGAGTGAACGACAAATTTTAAGTCCACCGATTGATGAAAAGATATTTGAAAAACAATCGTGTATTGCTCAATAGAAATTGTTTTGCAATACAACGAAGGTTTTATTGAAAATCAATTATGAATCATAAAAACACCTTTTGGTTTGAAAAATGAGTACACGGTCGATGTGCTAAAGAAAAGAGTTGTTAGCACAAAGACCGGTTTTTCAAAGGTATCCGTCAATCCATAACTCGAACGAGATTGATTCAAGAGATTGAATCGCCCCATTGTTTTTGTTCGGTTGTCACATGGTTGATCCATATAATAGATCTCACATGCCACCTACCGAGGAGCTTGTTTGATGTTGGCTCGAAGGCTTTCCATCTTCATTGTGAATATGTATACACATTACTCGGATGTTACGGCAATACCACAAGGATAATGCGTGGGACTCAAGATATAATCTCTCTTTCCACATGTGTGAAGCAGAGAGTCTTCATTGAAAGTGTCCTAATGAGATTTATTGATGATCTCGTGGCTCTAGACTCAATTTGTGCATATTTGGATCTGTGCGGAGACTAGGAGAGGTCTCCTTCTTCAATATCAACAATCTCTAAGAGAAAGTCGATAGATAATGTCGGTTCCCGTGAGAATGAAACAAGTCCTTTTAAGAGGAACTTGAGTGGTTTGGAAAGTTGAAGTGCGGTGCGTCCTTTGGGTCCATGACGTCTTGTCTTCAATCACGATGTTACCATCGGTAGCATATGAATTGAACCGGTTTACGCCCTAAGGTTGAATAAATGGAGGGCTATTTGTTTTCACCCTTTTCTCATTCAATTCTTTTTAATTCTTCAACCCCTTGATGCTTACCAAGACTTCATAGCTAGAACCTTGTTGGGTTTATTCGATACTAGCTCGGTCTTAGTCCGCACACTTCCCATATCTCATTTTCTCCTTTTATCATCATACCTAAGGACTTCTACACTAACTAGTGGATTGTCCTGGGTAGATCCCTCCGGCTCGGCGGATCATGGGAACACATACCTAACCTTATCATCCTTATATCACCGTACATAAAGTAAAGTTGGTCGGTCAATTTGGTATTGTTCATCGCCATTGGAACCAATTGAAAACCATTTGAAAATCAATCGAGATACTTGTGATATATTATCAAAACATTTTGTACACGAATTGTTTTGATATTTTTAGAACAAGTGCTCCCCTCAACATGTGCATCAAATGTTTGAAATCGTTTTGCACACGGAGGCAAGAGGAAGAATTTACTTCTTTGATTACCATTTTCTAAAGATATCAACATCACTTCCACGATCAAATCAAGAAGATAAAGCATTTCCGGGAAGGATGAGGTTTCCATAAATTTGCTCCCCTCAATATGTGCCTCGAGATTAGAAAAGAGTTTTGCACATACTAGAGGAACACGCACATGGGATAAATGATCACGTTTCAAATCATAGGTTTAAGATAGATGCTCCCCCTCAACATGTGCATTGAAAATTTGAAATCGTTTGTCACATGTGGGAAGGATGACATGTACATCCTTATAAAACCATTTACCGAATTATCGGTTTAAATCCAATTTAAATCACACATTCTCCCCGATCACAATTATCAAATCATTTGAGATTTGTGATCTCTTATAGATTTAAATTGATTTTGAAGGCTTTTAAGGAGAATTGTGACTTGATTATGAAAGCGTTTTCTCGATAAGGATCGGATTTTAAGACTTTAAACTCCATTGATAAAACATGCATGTACATCTTTTGAAAAACAATTTAATGCCAAATAACTTTTTAATTTAATTGAAATCATTCTCCCCTCAATCAATGACATAGGTTGTTGATTGAGAGATAGAGATTTTGACAAATAAGTCCCGATGATTATCAAAAATAGAGACCGAGTTATTTTTCAAAGCGGTTAGTTTCAATGAGATGAATGTTTATAGAATCGAGCATTGAATTTTGAAAACATGATAAAGAATGGCTCTGTTCTTTCTGAAAAGCGGATTCTTGCTGTGAGTAATGACAAGCCATTTTCTCTTTCTCCCAAAAATTTTAATGCCAAATAACAATTTAATGCCAAATAACTTTTTAATTTATAGAATCAATTTTTTTTTTTTTGATTTTTTTTTTTTTTAGAATTGAACAACATCTAAGACCCGTGTCATTCTTTGAATGACATCACAAAGACCGTAGATATTATCGAACCGAGAAAAAACATGATAAATTGACAATATTTTTGAAGATTTTTCAATTTTTAGATTTTTATGGATTTTGAAAGTTTTATAATTTTCTATTTGATTTTGAGAGTTTTATAATTTTGTATTTTGTTTTTGAATAAATATTTACAAGAGATAGATGAAGATAGACCTTTACTCCTCGTCTTCCTCTCAAGACGTTTGAGAGTTTCGGTTGAAGGCTTTTCAAACCAAGGCGTGGAAGAATAAACTCAAAACGTTCTCTTGGAAGAGCTTTGGTGAAGATGTCGCTAAGCGATATTCGAGACCTCACAAAATATAGTTCCACCACACCTTTTCCACTTGTTCCCGATGAAATGATGTCGAATGTCGATATGCTTTGCTCTTGAGTGTTGAACGTTGTTGCATGAGAGCAATAGCACTTTATTGTCACATGCGAGAGGATTTTGTTGAATTCAAAGCCATAGTCGATAATTGAGATCTCATCCATAAGATTTGAGCACAACAAGATGACATGGCTATGTATTCAACCTCTGTAGAGGAAATAGAAGTACTCATTTACTTCTTTGAAGACCACTCACAAGCTTATCACCCAAAACCGAGCACCTCCGGATGTACTTGACGTATCTTGACAACCTGCATGATCAAGATCTCGCATAGGCCGTTAGTGACATACCGGTGTCCTTCGGTACCATAGTCCCATATTGATGGTTCCTTGGAATACCGAAGACCGCTTAATCGCTTCAAGGTGCTTTTTAGTAGGCTTAGCACGGTATCTAGCACACATGCAAACAGCCGAACAAGATGTCGGTCTACTAGGCGTGAGGTACATCGAGGATCCAATCATACTATGATATTTCGTTTGGTCAATCATGATCCCCGAGTGGTCCTCATCTAGTTTGGTTCGATCAATCATGGGGGTGTCAGGTCACTTGAATCAAATCCAAATTTCTTTAAGATCTCGGTTGCATATTTAGATTGATTTATGAAAATGCCTCCGGACTTTGTGAAATTTGTAATCCCAAGAAAATGACATTTGTCCCATCATTGACATTTGAAATTTTGAACTCATTTCATTAGAAAACGATCACATTCCATTGGGTCCATCGAGGCAAAATAATATCATCAACATAAATTTGAACATGAGTTAAATGTTTGCTCGACTTCCGGTGAACAATGTATGATCAATCGCTCCTTTCTTTGAATCCGGTTGATAGAAGAAACTTTGACAATGTATCATACCATGCCCTTGGAGCTTGCTTTAAACCGTAAAGAGCCTTCTTCACGATAAACGTGAGTAGGATGCTCTTGATTCACAAATCCTTGAGGTTGGGTGGCGTGAGCGACTTCCTTAAGATCTCCGTTCATAAATGCCGTCTTCACGTCCATCCGATAGACTACCATGTTCTTACTAGCAGATTAGCCGAAAGATTCGATTGCCTCGATTCGAGCAACAGGAGCAAAGATTCTTCAAAATCAATCCCTCCTCTTGACGGTATCCTTTAGCAACTAATCGAGCCTTGTTTTCAACACATCACCATGCTCATCAAGTTTCACTTTGAAGATCCATTTAAGAGCTATAATCATAGACGATCTGAGCGGTACTAACTCCCATACATCAAGTCGATCAAACTCATGAATTTCATCTTGCATGGCATTGAACCAACTATCTTCATTCATGGCGGTTTTAACATCTTTTGGTTCGATCTTAGATAGTACGGAGTTGAAGAAGCACCATAAGGCATCGGTTGCAAGTTGTTTCCGGGTTGATACAGACGAGAGGATTTCCAATGATGTTGTCTAATGGATGATCGTGAGTCCATTTTCGAGGTGTTCATGTGGCGGTTGTTGAGGGACCGAGGTAGCGAGTCGATGTCTCCTCAAGAGGATGGTTGAGATGATGATTCAGGAGCAAATATGTTTTCAAATGGAGCATCTTCGGGAGTAGCAAAGGGATTAACTTCATCATTGAAGCGAAACATTTCCATGATGTATATTTGAAGAATGATGATTTGTTGAAGAGGCGAAGGATCGTGAGCGGTGCTTCTTGACCTAAAGATATTGAGGCGAGGATTGCCTTCATTCACGGGAATATGAGTAGCCTCTGTAGGAATTGACACCTCATTAGTACTTGGATCATAAAGTTCATCAAACATAGGATCAAACAATTTCTTTAAATCATCTTGGATGGAGGTACATATGGAGTTTCTTGAGAAGAGTTTGGAACAAGAGATGAACCAATGGGACTATTTTGAAGTGCGGGTCTGGTGGAGTGTCCAGAGCCATTTGACCGTCATCTCATCAAGCGTAACGTGAATTGTTTCCATGATATTTCGGGTTCTTTTGTTGTAGATTCGGTATCCCTTTTGTTTGATGCATATCCTACAAATACTCCAATGTCGACTTTAGCCCTAAGTTTGCCTAAGTCTTGACCCTCATTGGTTGGATAACACAATGCACCAAACACACGAAGGAAAGAGATTAGGTTTTTGTTGTGGACAAGTTCATATGGAGTTTTTCCATGTACAGTGTGAATTAGGAACGATTTTGTGTGTAGCATGCGATGGCGATTGCTTGACCCGGAGAAACATTGGAACCTTTGAGTAAATCGGCATTGTTCTAGCGGCTTCAACAAGAGTTCGATTTAGTCTTTCAACTACACCGTTACGTTGAGGAGTTCGTGGAACACTTCTTTGATGGTCGATTCCAACACTTTCATAGAATTCATTAAGTTGTTTGTTGACAAACTCGGTTCCATTGTGCTGCTCGATAATTAAGCGGTTTTGTTAAGTCGAACTGCGCAATTTGTTTGATGAGTTTGATGATGATATCGGAGTTTCATCCTTTGTCCTTAAGAACTTGACCGGTGAATCTAGAGTAATCATCAACCACAACTAACACATATTTCTTCCCAAAGATATTCGCACCCTCATTGGTCCACATAAATCCATATGAATCATATAAAGAACTTACGTGACGAGTTAGTAGGTTTGGTTTTGTGGGCAAACTTTTGCTTTTACCCAATTGGCATCTTGAACAAAGATGATCCTTTTCATACTTTAGTCTAGGTAAACCTACAACTAAGTCCTTTACGGAAAGATCGTTGATGGTGCCAAGTTCAAGTGATTGAGACGACGATGCCATAACCATGACTTTGTTTTGAAGCCTTTGATAACAAGTGATTGGAGAGGCCCTCATCATGTCATCGATAGAGATGGTGTAAAGATTTGAGCCACGAGTTCCTTTTAACAGTTCCTTACCATTAAGATCTCTAACAAAGCAAGTATGTTTTTCAAGGCTACTTCTAGATCGAATCCCGAATTGACCCAGAGAGAAGATTATGACCCAAACCTTCCACATAGTAAACTCTGAGATGACACTATCACCAACAATATAATCTCCATAACCCATAATAGCACCGAAATGATCATTACCAAATCTAACAGTCCCGATGAATTTGCTCACGAAGTTTATGAGCATGACCGGTCTCCAGGTCATATGCTTGGAACGGCTGAGTCCGGTACCACGAGCGATTTGAGCGATCTGCGGTTGAACACAGATAAGAATGGATAATCGGATAATTGGGATCCCCATGCAAGAATGGGTTCCATTTGGTTAGTAACAATGTTTGGAACACCACATCGAAATAGAAGCATTCATATCGTAGAGTGAGGCAATGGAATCATTGTGAATAGATGCAAGACTAGTGTCTCAGATTAGCCACATTCACGGTGTGATCACTTAAGGGAATAGTTCTTCGGTGGGCATCCATTTTCTAGTGGGCATTATCGATTAGTCTTATGACCAACGGTATCCAATAAAAGCCTAATTTCTTGAATGTTCTTCCTGTGGGTTTCCTTTGTTTTCTAACTTTCTTTCGTTTTGCCTTTTAGCCTTCTTAGCATGAATTTTTGCATTAACAATATTAATCGGACAATTAACATCATTAGGCGAACATTAACACCACATTCATGATTTGAAGCAGAATTCAAGCGGACATCGGTACAAGGTTTGCAAATAGTATCGAATTCAATTAATTACGATGCGCCTATGGCTAATACTAGAATCAACACGATTCGTTTTATTTAATTCAAGCTTAAAGTTCCTAGATTGTTCTTCTACTCTCTTCGATTGCACATTCTTAGCTCGAGAGGTCCTATCATTCCTTGTATTGTCTTGAGACTTTGACCGCTCCGTTTAATGTCACCGATTACTCCGTAGAGGGAATGGGAACATTAGTTGGTTTAACTACTCTTTGCATCACTGTTTAGATGTCTTGAGTGCGAACTACATGCAGTGCACTAAGGTTCACTTTCTTAAAACTAGAGGTACTGAGATTTGTACTCCTAGAAGGCACACTTGAGTTCTCTTTCTTAGCATTGACAGATCCGAATCGAACTACTTAAAGGCACACTACGGTTCACATTCAAAACATTGGGAATCGAATGCATATCATACTTGGCATTAGGCATCGAGCATGGAATCAAAGGATTAACTCTCTCACCTAATGACTTTGGGCATATTGTGATCAAGCATTCTAAGATTTCTTGAGATCGTTTGGCATATAAGCATGCATGTCCAATTGCATTATCATGAGGTTGCTCTAGCTTATCCTCTTCAACAATCTCACGCAGACATTCTAGGCAATCCTTAAGGGATTAGAAGTATGTTTGAATAGCGAGTTTGTTGTTCCTTAGATGAGGAGGGACATATGTCACAGATAAAGCATATTTATTACAAGAGTGAACCTTTGATACAACATTCTCCCCATTGGTCATTGGCATTTTCCCTTTACACGACTCTTGATTCTCAATTTCCTTTTGCAATGAAGCTATTTGTTCGTTATTTTTGTTCTGAGTGACTTTAATTGATTCAAATAACTCATTGAAATGACGTTTAACCTTTTCATTTTCTTCAAAAAACTTTTGTTTTCCTTTTGTAAAGCATTTACTAGGTTTTGAAGATGAAACGTTTGAGAATTCGAGAATCTAAAGGAGGAGGCATTTGGGAACTGTCATATTGTTCGTTTGACCCTTTAGTTGAGAGATTTGGGCTTTCAACTTTTCGATTGTGTTGCCGAGCTTGAATCATTCATCACGTTTGTTAATTTGAAAAGCGCATCAAACTCGAGCATCGATGATGTCTTGATATTTGAAGTTTTGACATTTTCTTTAAGATGTTGATATTTTAGTTGTAAATTAAAATACTCAACTTCTAGTTTAGAAAATGTTTAACCAAATTGTCGTGATCATCCGGTTCAATTTTCTCGTTTAGTTTAGAATTAGATTTTCAAGCTCAATGACACGATCATGGAGACTTTCGAGAACAGATAGTTCATGAAATTTGGAAGCATTAATAGAGCATTTTGAAGCGATGAAAAATATCTTGAGCAACACATTCGGTAATAAGAGTCTCATTTAAGGTATGCAAGTTCTTCCTTTCAATCTCATTATATTTTAGTGCACGCTCATAATCACTAACTTCAACTACCATTGCATCAAATTCCTTTTCCATTCCCTTGATATCGGTTTCTATCCCTTTTAAGACTCTCAAAGTGATCTTCGAAGTTTAAAGAAAGGCATGACCTCGGTTAAATAACATTCTTTCATTTGCTCAAAACCCTTTCTCCTTCCGTTATACCGATGGGTGTGATCCTTTTCTTGCAAGTTTTCTCAAAATCAACAAATAGTTGAAATATAACATATTGGCTAATTAAGGTCTTGCTTTTAGTGGCAATTTTTCTAGGAACAAGATGCATTGGTGTATTAGGAGGATACACGGTCGCTCTAGGCATTTTCCAAAAGGGGGTTTGTTTCAACAATATTTTCGACTTTCTCGCTTATCTAAATCCTTTTCCGGAAAACTTGTTCGGGAGTCAACAATGTCCGAGGCTTAAACATGTTCAAGGAAATCCAGTTTTCCTTCTTGTAGTCATGGGAGTGATAATTATTTTTTCTCTTTGCATTTAGGGTTATCTAATTTTTGTTCATCCTTTCCCTAGTGACTTCATCGATTTCTTATCTTCCTCGGTGCACTCAAAGCAACTAGGTTTCGTCTAGGTTTAAGAATCTCATTTCCATCATAGATCACACTTTGAGTACGCTTTTGCTATCTTTCCGTACTCGGGTTGGGTTTATCTATAATGGGAACACTATGCTTATCGCTTAGAACTCTATGTTTAGTGACCATGTGAGCGATCGAATGGTGTTTCCTTGTATGTACAACTTGTTTTCAAGCTTGTTTTCAAAGTTTTCGATTAGAAAAGTCTCTCAAGAGTTTTGATTCCTTTGCATTAAATTCTTGCTTAAGCATTTTCACATTTTCTTGAAGTTCTTGTTTTTGCTTATTTGTTTTAGAAAGTTTTCTTGCAAGGAATTTAATTCTTGTTTCAATACTTCTTCTCTAAAGTTACTTTTTCTAATGATTTGTACGTACTTGGTCATCCATTTCACGCTCATGAGTGGTCAACTCAAATTTTGCACGTTGTTCATAAATAGCAACACGTTCTTTATAGGCATTTAGTTGAAATTACGAATCATCGAGGGCACATGCGGTGTATTCATCAAAAACATAGTCATTGTTAGCTGCGAAGATGCATCACTTGGTACACCTTCACTTTCACTTTGTTTCACGTATTGATCATATGGGATAATATCGATATTACCCATATTTTCAACATTTGATTCAATAGTTTGATTGATTGTACTTTGTCATGCATCTGTTGTACATCGACGATATCGTATAGTTTTAATACCTGCGAGATGAGTTTGTCTTGGGATGAGCCAACTAGTGGTGAAGAAGAGACCTTGGGAGAAACCATTGGAGAAATGCTAGCCATAAAGATTGTGTGTGCCGAGGTCCATCATCGACATCGAGTCGTATGCATCACAATCGGCGACTTGAAAGGCATTCGATGATTGTGATCTATCTCTGAATAAGCCGCTCATCCACATCTCGCATCATAGGTCTTGGCATTGCCCTCAAGAAGAAACGCAATTCCTCTTCATCCAAAGCACCATTGTCCCGAGCTTGTGCCGGTGAGATCTTATCTCACGAAGTAATCGGCATTGCGTGGACGCTTTGGAGATGTGCGGTTCCTTGCAATGTGTCCTCACCACCACAGTTATAACATTTGATTGGCTTAGCTTGACCTTGGTTACCATTCCTTCCTCGATTACGGTTGCCAACATAACCTCTCCCGGCTCCACCTCTTCCACGATCATCTGTCTTTCTGAGCTGGTTGCACCATGATCCTTCCATCTTTAACGGTGGCTTGATTGTATGGGTTAGATGTCGCTCGAGGTTGTTGTTGGTTTGTGGGAGAGAATTCATGTTTTGACTAATCGGAAGAGCTAGTTGATTAATGAAGTTACCAGCGTGTGCATCGGCATCGACTTGTTTGAACATAGGATCGGGAATGAGTTTGTGATTACCATTACCCAAGGGTATGACTTGTGATGCTTTGGTTGTGATTCGATGTTTGAGTAGAAGGCGGTTGAGTCATTAGGCGAGTTTGTCTCTCCACGGTTGGTTTTGAACCGATTGAGAATCAATTTTTCAAACATAGCATGTCTCTCATTACGAAGGAGGAAGGCATAGAGTTGCTCATAGTTTGTATTCTTCAATCCTTTAGTGAGCTTCACAGTGGTGACAAACTTGTGCCATTCGGGATTCATGTTGTTCACAAATTTTGAGTTCGGTGAATGTTAGGCATAGTCATTCGATGTTCCTCATGTCATTCACTAACTTATGAAATCTCACATAGTACTCATAGACATTCTCATCCGGTTTCATCTTGAAGTGTTCAAATTCGTCATAGAGTTGGGATTCTCTGTCTTCCATAGTTAATTCGAACACGAGAGAAGCATCTTAACATTATCCCAAACCGCCTTTGCATCGGTGTTATGATTGATCGACTTGTAGATGTCTTTAGGAAGACCTTGAAGAACAATGTTTGAAGCCACGATATACGCATCGAATCTCTTTTATCCTTATCATCAAGCTCATCATACATTTTAGGTGCATCCATTCCGTAAAGCAGAGTACCATCTTCATTAGTATCAAGTATGTCTCTAGTCGCCTCAACTCGATATGGTCCTTCATCAATGGATTTGAGAATGTTGACACCATTTTCCTTTCCAAGGTAGTACAATCGATTCGTTGAGCCCAAGAATCGTAGTCGATTCTATCAAGCATGGGTGGATGAGTGTCGACCCACCTTGAACATCCTCTGCAACAGTGGAGATGATAGTAGGAACGTTGGTAGACATGTTAACAGATAATACGGATTTTATAACTCTATGATTAAACCGAGAAATAGATTCTTTCACGGGATTTTACTAAATCAGAGAAAACCGTAAACAATCACCCAAGTCGCTGAAGATAATGCACCAAGTCGCTAACACTTAATTCGCTACACCACTAAGTCGCTAGAGTCCCAAGTCGCTAGACAAATGCAAGTCGCTAAGTAGTAACTCGCTAAGCCTCAAGTCGCTAGCAAAATTTTGGCACAATTAAGCTACTCAAGTCGCTAAAGATACAAGTCGCTAAAGAGCAACTCGCTCTGAGACTGTGTCGCTACCACCAAGTCGCTACCACTGTCGCTACCGTGAGTGGAGAGTCCACTACTTGTAATCAAATCGCTAGATCTAAGTCGCTAGGTCTAAAAGCGTAACTCGCTACAAATTTGTAAAGCAAGTCGCTCTGAAGAAAGTAATCCGTGAGTTAAGTCGCTAGCAAGAAAAACCACATAAACATCACTTTTCAATCCAAAACAACCCAACCAAGATGATTTAAGCTTACCAAATGAAAACCAACACACATGTGATGATTCTAAACATAAAAGTACTAACAAAATCCAAACTTTAACACAAGAAATCAACCAAATGATGCAAAACCACTAAACTTTTCAAACTCAAAACCACCTAAAACCACTAGAAATCCAAAGATGTGCAAGATATGATCTAACCATGGCTCTTGATACCAATTGTTAGATATAAGTTTTCACATACACATCAAACCATAACACAAAGTGGCGTATAAATGGAATTCTAGAGAGAAAGTTAGAGGTTTAGGGAACTTAGTGAGAGAAAGTGAAAGATATTATTATGAGCTCCAACTCTCTACCTTGGGAGGTAGAGTATTTATAGTCTTACATAAACGCCACACATCGGGTGTGGATCGGGCATACGGTGGGTAAAGACCCGTCAGTCCTCCACGGTGTTACTTAACTAAATACTACTTAACTTAAAAGAACTACGACTACGAGCTTTCTAATGATTACATATACTTGAGGTGACCGACTCTTTAATACCTGGAATTTCTAATTCCTAACATAATATAAATAGGAATGAAAAGGCAAGAAAAATATATATAGAAAAGAAAACATGATCTCACATGTGTCATAAAACTCACTAAAAACCATTTTTACATCCCTAATATTTAGGATACAATTCTAAACCCAAATCCCATAAACACAATCAAATATCTTATTTGCATTTATTAAATCCCAAACCCAAACAAACCTCATATACCCCACATACCAAACGGCCCTTAGGGCATCCACAATGGGTCTAGGTGGCAAAGTCCAATGACCCCTTTTATGAGTTTAATACATTGTAGAAGTGAAAATTTATTAGTTCATTAAAAAGGAGTGCTTCTATGAACAAAAACTTATTATATGGTATTATGTGGGTCACCACACATATATTGGTACACTAGCCCTTATTTTATCATTAACATGTTACCAAGTTCAATTGATTGTGAGGATTTTGTATGCAAGAATTCAAGGATGATGGGGCAATATATTGAACCTTCAAATGCTCAATAGATTGGAGATGCTCTTGTATAAAAGAGTTTAATTTACGGATAAAAGGGAGTGGTCACCACCCCTCACCATCTACATCAGCGCCACATCTTCGCTTTCCTTTCACTTTCGCTCACTCCTTCTTATCTTTAACCCGTTTTGGTCACATTCCTCTCACCTTTCATTAAAATATCCACTTTATAAAAATATACCATACTAAATATCTCACACACACTCATAAAACAAATAAAAAACATTACTTTTAGAATTGGGCCCCACATTTTTATAACTCTCGCTATGGTGACCAGCTCACCATAAACACAAACATTTGACCGTGACCATGGCTTTCGTTTTGGTTGTTGGCGTGTGATTTAAGGCTAATGACCAGTGGGTCACTCCTACTCCGAATAGTCTTAAATAGTTTTTTTCAAAAAATGAGTCCACGAGAATTGTTGTATTATTATTATTTTAATAGCATAGAATGGGTAAGATGTATGCGTCAAGAATAGGAGTTTTAAAGAGCATAGAATGGGCTAATAATCAAGAATTGAATTTTATGAAATACGAAAGTTCCCGCTTGGTTTTATTTTATTATATAAAAGATATGAAAACTCAAAGAGTATACTTTTGAGCCACTTCTATGAGAGCTTGTGCATAATGGAGGACCTTTCTTCAAATTTTGAATATGTATGAATTGTTGGTTGTTGTAATGTCAAAATAACTAAGAATCTCGGTTTGGTAAGATTGCGAGCATAAATATAACTTATATTGCAGGGCTATTAAAATATCATTGGCAAAAAAATATTGTTGGGTGAATCTTGCCTAAACTTATGTAGCGTTTGAATTTGACTTAATTGATTTAATGCGAAAAAAATGAATTTAGTAAGTCATATTAAAGTTGTTGCTTTATAATTTAATAGAAAAAAATGCCGAAAAATATAGAGTGATAAAATAGAAATGTTTGCAATAAGTCAACTTTTATTTAAACATGATCTAATCGAATCTTTCACCAGTAATGAAATGCTACACTATTTGATATTCTACAAAAAGGCAGTCAAGACTCAATAGGGTAAATATATGGAATCCAAAAGGCATACTGTCTAAATTTAAAATATAAGGGTGTGTTTGTTATGAGGGTGTGGATTGGGAGGAATGGATTCAAAGAAATAAAATTTGTTTCTTTTAGGTACATAGAATTTAAAACAGTAAATTATGGGCATAGATGTGGGTTTTTATGAAAGATAACCAAAATGCCTGGTATCATGCTACACGAATTATTATTTGAGTCAGATCCAACAAAAGCCGCAAATCCAAAACTATATTATAACAAATTATATAAACGAGGTGTAGTAGCCCGTCGCGATGCGGCATGGGGCATTTGCTATTGTTAAAGCCAAACAGGTGCTTGCATTATGAATGTTCCTGGTTACGGAAAATTGCATGTCTTGAGCTTATGGTGGAAAACATGCTAGGCAACATCCTTGCAGGTACATGAAAGAGTTAACGTACATATTACACTACTTAGTTAAAGTGGTTTACATACTGACGGATAGTGTACATATTAAGCAGACATGTTTAACTACATATCCCCATTAGACTGGTCCTATAGGGATGTTGCTAGTCACGTTTGGCCTTCTTTGTGTCTGGTTCACTTGGTTCTTCTGTGGCAGCAAATAACTCTTTGTGAATGCTTGTATATACCTTTTCATTCTTTGTTTTGATCTTTTATGCTGGTTCATCGATGGTTGGAGGTGGAGTTATAGTCCTTATCAGCATCTATGCGGAAACATTTTCTTCACCGAGTGGTTGGGTTGCTAATAATGTTGTACCTTCGGTGTCTTTCATTGGAATATCTGGTATTGGCCAAATGCTTTATATCCATTGGAGTCCATGCACAAAGAAGTTACACTGCATTAGGGACACCATTTGGCAGGAATTGTTTATACACAACCGAAAAGAATTGCACTAATTACATTGGGTTGCCTGACCTGATCACATAGTAGCAGGTGCCCATCTGCTGGGGACATCCATTTGTGAGGCAGCCACGTGCAGTCCACTTCTTCACCTCACATTCCTATTTGTTCCCAATGGTACCCTTGAATCCGATTATACCTGCAATAACAATAGCATAGTAGCTTTAATATACACATATTTAACGTCACTTAAAATTAAAAACAATCTTCTGAGTATCTTGCAACCAAAATCAGTTATTGATTACATATTTATGATTCTTGATACATTTCACAAATCCAAACAGTAAATACAATTATAAAGACCAACTTAATTACAAATCAACTTTATAATTATACAAAATATGGTAGGCAAAACACTCTAAAGCGTCGAATTAGTAAACAACATATATGTGGGCAGGTGTCATCTCAATATCATGTTTCATGTTAGTGTGGTGCAGGTGATGGATTTAATCACGTGACTTAAATAATCCATCAAACCTCTACAACCGGAAGTCCACTTGACTCACCAACCTAATTCTACATACACACCTTACTTGACGCTCCTGACCCTGCCAACTCGTTTACCTCAGCTAAACCGTTTGCATGTGCCCCTGTTGTCACATACCCAATTAATCAAATATGTATCAGTAGTACCCAATAAGTAAACTGAAGTATGTTTCGCTGAGGTTGTTGCCAATTATGGATATTTTACACGGTATTATTAGCAGCCACTGTCAATTACATTGTAGCGAGCTCACTGAAATTGCATAATGTATTATGCCAATAAGAAGTGCCAAACACTACCTATAAGTAGTTATTACAATAAGTAATCTCAAATCCCCTAAAAGTAGTCTCACTAAGCATTCCTAAACAACACTACGCAAAAGTCTGTAAGAATTTTTTTCAGCTTACATTGCCTGTGAAAAACACCTTTCAAAAATTTAAATGCCTCAAGTGATGAAAGCCGGCGAATATGGAGTCATATAGACTGTGATACTTCTTTTCCTGATCTTAGTCGTACTTGAAACTATAGTATATATCTTTCAGCCAAAAATATTTTAGACATCAACGCGTATTCTGTTGATATTTTTGTAGGATCATGCTTTATGTTGTTTGATGATTCGGGTGGTCTAGGATGATGATAATACAAGTATGCCATTGTAGAGAGATAAAGAGTAGAGAGGGTGTTCTTTAGAGAAAGAAAGTAAAACAAAAAAAGAAAGTTTAGATTAAGAGAAGCACCACCTCTTCCAAAGATGGAAGAGGTATTTATAGTTACAAGCTAAACGTCCTCCTTCGGACTGTGGATCAGGCATACAGTGGGTAAAGACCCGTCCGTCCTCCACGGTGTTGCTCTAAACTTACTAACTAACTAGCTAACTAACTAAATAATTAGTAAATAACGTAAAGTCTACGAGCTAACATATGCTAGACTAGAGTTGGGGTGATCGACTCTTCCATATGGATTTTCCAAATCCTAACAATCTCCCCCTAAGGGAGGTCACCCCATGAAATACATTTTGCATCCTAGCATTCTATCTTTGTCTTCAGTTCTAAGCTCGTAGACTTCAATTCTTCACTTCCGCAATCTTTGTGCTTTAGCAGTGATTCTTCAAAGTCCGCATGCTTTGTACTTTCAGTGGAGGTCTTTGAATTGATCCACGTAATGATGATCTTCGAGCTTTCTTCGAGATCATCAGCCACAGTAAATCTCTGGATCACCCTTTGTTATGTTGCCTTCATGTGATGTTGTGAATTTTGGACCGACATGCTCACACTTTCCGGATCATGACATATTTTCATCAGAGTAGCGGAAGCATCGTTGTATGTCTTTGATTGTCATGATTTTCTTCAATTAAGTGTGGATGTTGTGAGCATGCGGTTATGAATTGACTTCTCAATATCAATCAGCTGCAACCGCCAAATGTTCCTGCAAACAACAGTTAGCAATAAAACACACGAAAGTGTCTTTGTTCACTTTCGTTGAATACAGTTGCAAGAACCACGGTTCCTCGTTAATAAGTATAAATACTGCCTGTGATCAGGTAGAATTCTGAAGAATCTCCTTGACAGGGTTTCGCAGCTTGATCTAACCGTTATCAAACCAGAGCGTCCCAAAATAGACAACACGGAGTGAGTGAACCAACGAATTGAGATTCACTGATTGATGAAAAATTGATTTGAAAAACAATCGCGTATTGCTTAAGAGAAAGAGTTTTGCAATACGACGAAGGTTTTATGAGAAAGATCAATTTTCAATCATAAATACCTTTGTTGAATTTGAAACATGAATACACATTCGATGTGCTAGAGAAAAGAAGATCTGCACATCGAAAGGTTTTTCAAAAGTATTCGTCAATTCATTTCATAGACCAAGGTTGATTCAAGAGTGAATCGCCCCATTGTTTCTATCCAGTTGTCACAAGCTTGATCTTTTGAAAGATCTCACATGTCACCTACCAAGAGCTTGTTTGATGTTAGCTCTAGAAGGATTTCCATCTTTGTGGAAAACCGAAAGGGAGGTTGAATAGTTTTGCCAATTTTAACTTAGTTTCAAAATCTTTAGATTCGATGTTATGTGAAATCATGTGGATGGAGAGAAAGTATAGATCTATAAGTAATGCAAGTAAAGAAAACAAGTAAAGTAAAGGATAGAAATGACACAACCAATTTATAGTGGTTCGGCTACAAGGACACCTTCCTTGCCCTACTCCACCCCCGAGTCACCTACTCGAGAGTTCAAGCACTATGTCAACAAACTCCTTCAACTCGCGGAGAAGCCTTCACAACGCCGCTTACACTTTTTCCAAGACAAAGCTAAATACCGAGTCCTTAACACGGAGGACCAAACCAACACTACTATAACACAACAAATATGTGAAATATGAAATACAAGATCTTTGCTACGTAAATCTTGTGGAGGAACAAATCAATCAAGGACCCCTTGCTTGGATGACTTGTAGAAGCTCGTGATCTCGCCTTAGAGAAGGACCTATATGAGAATCACAACAAAAGAAAGAAGAACTACTATCTAGATCAAGAGATCTGAGATTAGAAGAATGAAAGAATATATGAGAGAGTTTGTAAGAAGAGGGGTGAGTTACAATGAAGAAATGGCTCTCTATTTATAGGCATATTCTTGCTACTGTTGCACGGATCCCTTACATGAGGGATCCGTCCAGTGCAAACTGAGGGATCCGTGAGACGCTCCTCATTATCCATGGGTTATGGGTCATGGGTCCTAGAATTTGGACCATGAGTATCCAAGTATATACAATATATCTAGAAGATGCAATGCATCTAGTCAATGGGTTATGGGTTAGCTCCATGGGTTATGGATATGCTCCATGGGTATGGGTCATGGGTTATGGTTTTTACCCGTCATAATAAACTATTACAATCATTACAACAATTTATATTAAATGACTATATATGTAGATGCTTTACAAAATAACATGTATCCTTATAATTTATTTATGATAACATTATATTTGTTATCAATGAGAACACAAAGAGATCGCTAAATATTAATAAACGTTTTACGATTTATTTGTATTAACAATCTCCCTTTTGTTGATGACAAAACATAATGTTATGATGAGTAAAACTTTAAGATTAGATGTATGTTTTGAAAGCATAAGTTTTACTTCTTCTCCCTTTTTGTCGAAACAAAAGTGACCCTAACGAAGAAATAAAGTGTGGAATAATAGTAAAATCCACGATCTCTAACTCCCCTCGACGGTAGCTCCCCTAGAAAAGGCGCCAAGTGAAAAATATAAAACCTACAAAGAAAAGGTTAGTAGTAACATGCAGTATAATCTTGTGATTGACGAGAAACAAGATGGAGAGCCAAGGTATGTAAACAAAGCCTTGTAATAAAATAACAAAGTGTAGTGGTATATATGCCACATACAAACATGTAAAACTAAGAACAATGTTTGTTCTTTAAAATGACTCAAAAGAAAAAAAACTAGAGAAAATAGTAATATCGTTCCTTCCATGCTTGCATAAGGTTATTGATGGAGGTTTTGGTGAGTGATGATGTTGATGTGATCAAGGATGTGGTTAATTATGAGTCGCATCTCTTCCCTAATTTCCAATGCAAGTTCCCTAGTGGATTGGCAATGTTCACAATGTAAATGATGTTGGTAATGTGTGTGGAAGGTTTCCGGGTTAGTTTGATTTGTGGGATGCGGAAGATGTGATGGAAAAATTGGAAAATGTGGATCAAAGTCCGAAATGTTTGGAAGTGGTGATGGAAAAGAACCTAGATGTTCTTGTAATACAATGGGAGCTAAAGGTGGTGAAGTTACAAGGTCTTTGTAAATTGTTTTTGGAGATGTGGGAGGTGTCAAAAAGATTAGTTCTTTTGGGTTGATTTGTTGGAATGTTTTCGGAGTCTTAATGATACGCTTATACAACGCGTCGGGGTCAAAGGAACTTCCTTTCGTCGAAAGAAGTTTTTCAACACCCTAGGCAAAGATGAACCTAATCGTTGTAATGTAGTATTAGGGTAAGCCACGGTATTGATATCGCTCTCTGGGGAATAGGAATGCTAGTGAGAAGTTACTACGCTAAGGTTGGGGTTGAGGAAGATTATCTTTTATCTTTTTTTTATATTTTTTAGGAAATGGAAAGGTACGAATCTCGGGGTTTGGATTTGGGGGTTTGTATTTCTACCGATTACTCTACTTATCTAATTATCTAATTAACTAAGCTAGGGGTAGTATATGTCTATTGTTGTGTGCTCGTATGATGATTAAGAATGTATTTACTTAGGTTTTATTACTCCCTTGTTATCTCCTATTGATGGTTGAATTATCACGTCCTTATTCTTAACGCGTTGTGTTTCTAAGGCCGTAGGGTATGCGTTTATCCCTAACTCTTTGAAGCTACCAAAGGTTAATGACTACAAAATCTCTAGGATTCATAAACTTAACACTAAGGTATTCTTTGGATGTTTAGCCTACAATAACTCTAGGTGATTATAAACTAAGGTTCAACAAAGATTAATCAAGCATTAATAACACAACGAATGACCTATCACAATACTAGATCAATCACAATTAAGATAAGAGACAACCAATCAATATTCAATAACTTCATATTACCTAAGCAAACACACAAATAAATTAGCCGGACATGGAGAACATGCAAGCATACACACAATCAATTGAAGACATAATTGAATCAATGAAGTAAAACACTTATCTTGATGTAAGATAGGGTATGGAACCCTAAAATATCGTACAACATGACCTTGGTTCGGTTTAGGTTTTTACCCACAAAACTACCTCTAAAACCGAAAAATTCGGATTCTATATATAGTGTTACAAACCGCGACGGAGTCACTTTAATTGTGACGTCGTCGGGTCGCCGCCATTAGGGTTTTGTCTTGGCCACGTTATCATTGCGACGGCGTTACCTTATGCCCGTGACGCGTTGCTGTTTTGGGTCTCGCCGCCTGATCAAATCTAGGCCGTCGAGCCGCGACGCCTACTTTTAAAACCCGATGCCGTCACTTGTAAATAAGAATGGCTACCGAGTCGTCACAAAACTTGTTTCGACGGTGTCACAATAGAACTCGACGTCCCCTTCGCCCAAAGACTGAGTGTCTCGATTCTTGACTTTGGCCATTTTCTTCGTATATTCGCGCCTTTTCATCCGAATAAGTGTCATTCCAGCAATTTGCCTTCAAGAGACCTAAAAAGTGAAAAGGAACGAAATTAAGTAGTAACGGATACAAAAGTGATCAATTAAGGGCTTAAATGACCCCTCAAAAAGGTACCTTTTAAATCCTTATCACTTAAGGAGTTCCGATAGAGTGATTTTAGGTGGAGACTTGATAGGTGATGATGGTGGTGTGCTTGTTGGAGATGAGGGAGGTGCTACTATGGAACCATTTGGTGGTGAATGAGTAGTTGGTGATGAACTATTTGACAATGTTTTGGCTAAACAACAAGGTCGGATGCTAATCCGTGCAGTTTTTCTAGATTTGGGTGGTGGCACTACGGAAGGTGGTAGGATAAAGTTTTAGATTTCTTGAAGAGGATTGTTTGCACTAGGTGATTCATCAATGTTGGAAGTTTTTTTGGATTACATGATGATGGTTGTTTGTGAGGTTGAGAGTGATGAAGATGAAAGCATTTTGGGAACCTTATTTATAGAGAAAATAATGCATTGTAATTAAAGCTTGATAAAAAATGTGGACTAAAATCTAATGATTAGATATGAATTTAAGGTATGTGATCATGAGAACACAAGCATTAAGTAACATACTCATTAGTAAAAAGGATAAAATGATGAAAATACAAAGGTTTTCAGCCAAAGTGAGACAAATAGAAGAGAAATTCCAGCTTCTGTCTCACGGTTCCCACGGATCCTTCCCTTGAGGGAACCGTCCAGCGTTAATGCTAGGATCCGTGGTACTAGTGACTCAGGCAGCTCAAAATTTTCCTTTTGGAAACATTTGTGTCTAGTGTGTGCCTATATGCAAACCATTTGGAGTTGCGGTTATCTCGACTCCTAAAAGGAAAAAGAAAAAATAGACTAGACGTGAAAAAGCATGCTATTTGTGAGATAACCCGAGTGCTCCTAAATTCATTGTTTCTTTAAATGAATGTACCCGAAAACACATATTAGTTATGTGTTCCCTTTAGCATTCAAAAGACATGAGATGCAATGAAAACGGGTTTTTACTTTGTATTAATAATGAAAAAGGTTTGTCCTAGACGTGAGAAATAGCTTTTAGGAAAATGATACGGGAAGAAGTATCTTTTAGAAAAGCATTTCGAAAAAGTTTCTTTGTTTAAAGAAAATTTTATCTTTTGGTTAAAAAAAATAGATATGAAGTTATATGTTGTAAAATAAAATTTACCTAGGGTTTTGAAAATTCCGGTATTGTTAGTGAGTTTTGTGTGAAATAGAGATCCTAGACTCAGAAAATAAGAAGGCTAATGTTTACATACCTTGTAAAGTTGAGAAACAAATTACGATGATTGTTCCATGAGACCAAGACCAAGACAAGCAAGTTGAATTGTTCTTGATAACGCCACACGCTCGCTCGGGGTCAAAGGAACTTCCTTTTCGTCGAGCAAGTTTTTCAACACCCCAGGCAGTGAACCTAATCGTTGTAGTGTAGTATTAGGGTAAGCCACGGTATTGATATCGTTCTCTAGGGAATAGGAATGCTAGTGAGAAGTTACTACGCTAAGGTTGGGGTTGAGGAAGATTATTTTTATCTTTTTTATGGTTTTTAGGAAAGGAAAGGTACGAATCTCGGGTTTGGATTTGGGGTTGGTATTGCTACCGATTACTCTACTTATCTAATTATCTAATCTAAGGTGTATGTAGTCTATGTCTAATTATTGTGTGCTCGTATGATAGTTTAAAGATGTGTTTACTTAGGTTTTACTACTCCTTAATTATCTCCTATTGGTGGTTGAATTGTCACGTCCTTATTCTTAGTTGCGTTGTGTGTCTAAGGTTGTAGGGTATGCGCTTTCTCCCTAACTCTTTGAACTTACCAAAGGGTCTCGCCTACAAAACCCACTAGGATAATAAACTCTTACTCTAAGGCACTCTTTGGATGGTTTAGCTTACAACTACTCAAGGAGTCATATTCTAAGGTTCACAAAGATTTAATCAAGCATTATACACAACGAATGACCTATCGCATTACTAGATCATTAATCAACTAAGATAAGAGACAACCAATCAATATTCAATAATTAAGTTTCATATTTCCTAAGCAAACACACAAGTAAATTAGCCGGACATGGAGAACATGCAAGCATACACACAAATAATCAAAGACATAATTGTATTAATGAAGTAAAACACTTATCTTAGTGTAAGATAGGGTTTGGAACCCTAAAATATCTGACAAGACAGCCTTGGTTCGGTTTAGGTTTTTACTCCAAAAGACTACACACAAATACCGAAAATTCGGATTCTATATATAAGATTACACATGCGACGGCGCCACCTTATGTTTTGTGACGCCGCCGTGTCGCCGTCATTAGGGTTTCGCCTTGGCCACGTTAGACTTGCGACGGCGCCACCTTATGCTTGTGACGCCGTCCTCTTCGCCTTCGACGCCGTCTCGATTGCATCTAGGCCGCCCGAGTTGCGACGGCCTACTCTTTTATAACTTGACGTCGCCACTTGAAAATAGGAGTTTTGGCTTCGTCTCGTCACAAAATCCTCCGACGGCGTCGCAGCTAACACGACGACGCCACCTTATGTTTTCAGACTTTGAGTGTCTCGATTCGACTTTGGCCATTTTCTTCAGATATTCGCCTTTTCGTCCAAATAAGTGCCATTCCAAGATTTTGCCTTCAAGAGACCTAAAAGTGAAAAGGAACGATATTAAGCAATAACGGATACAAAAGTGATCAAATAAGGGCTTAAACGACCCTCAAAAGGTACCTTTAAAACCTTATCAAATATCCCTACACTTGGTATTTGCTTGTCCTCAAGCAAATGTGCTTTTAGCCAATTAATTTATAAGTTAGGGGTCATGAAGCATTGGTTTAAAACGGTCCACAACACATATAAGCCCCAAGAAAGTCATAACAAGCACGGAAATTACATACTAGCACCTCACATGGGGTGTTTGGATACTCACATCTCTCTCGGTGTATATGAAATATAACAAATTGGAAATGGAAGATAAACACTCATTAACCGGTCCTAGTACATAGATTACCATAGGCTTGAGAATAGATCAAACCTCCATCGCTTTGGCGTAAGCACCTAGGAAAGACTATCAAAGAGGTCTTTAAAGGGTTGTAACGTTAGGCTTACGGTAGGGAAACAAAGGGTTTGGTGGGATAGGCTTTTTAGTGGTGGTAAGTCAAAAATCTCTATGTTAAATGCATACGAAGAATGGCGTTGCTAAGCCAAGACTCGACACTCTAGACTCTAGCTAACTGAAATAAACAAACATAAATTTAAAGGATAGATGTAGGATGGTAGCCGTATGTTTTTTTTTTTTTTTTTTTTTTTTTTTATTTTTTTTTTTTTTCTCTTTTTTTTTCGATTTTTTTTCATACACTTTTACTCTACCATCCTCTACGGTAACATCAAAATGATAGGGATTTATAGGCACATCCCTACACTTGAGTTTTTATTACTCTAACACTAATTTGACCCGAATTGAAAAGATCAAAACACTTGGGGTACATTATTACGCAAACAAAGGGAATTTGAATTTAACGCTCCCTTCCGTCATTTCATAAACTTTAACTTTTCCCATGAATCCCAATCGTCCCAAAATCAGATACAAAGGATATGACTCGACTTAGCAACTCATGCAAGCAACCGATAATTGAACTAAGGGTTTAGGGTGATAACAATAATGCACTAAAAGTGAGTGCATACAGGTAGGCTAAGGCGATTTGGGTGTATATTTGGGGGGGGTGTAAACAATGTCTTCATTGATATTCCGAAAACCGAAACATCACGAGAACCGCGAAAAGGATAGGCTCGAGGGGTTAACTAGGGTATCGTGTACTAAAGATGAGTACAACGCAAAGGGTGTGGGGAATTACTCAACCGATGTGGAAGAAGTAATTATATTACGGGTATCAAACAAGGGTTATCCTAATGCCTCTTATCATTTAGTTATTCCTAACTACACAAGTGTAATCTTACTAGCGATCTCGAATGCATCACAAAACAAGTTCTAGAATCTAATATACTACCGGTGCACACTCTAAGCATTAAAGATGAATGCTTTAATTACTACTAATCTAAGGGCGATCCTCACATTTTTGGGTGGAATTTAGGTGGTAAAGGGTTTTGTGCTAGTCATGCAACTTCCTATCCGTGAGACGCTTTTGTTAAAACTAATGGCCCACTCCTATATGTCATGAAAAATTTTAAATTTGGTGCCAAAATTACCCTAACCGACTTTTTCTCATGGTTTATTACACAAATACAATTGGACAAAGCAAATATTCAAGGATAAGCATAGTTTCAAAGTTCCCGCTTTATTTTCCTCCCTACACTTAAACCGAACATTGTCCCCAATGTTCCCGAAAGTATCAAAGTTATGATAATGGAAGGTAATTAAAACGAAAGAAACTAGTACTCCCCGATTAGCTCGGTAGGATCCGTGTGAAGTAGTGGTTAAATCCTTTCCAAGAAGAATTTATGCGTGAAAAGCTCCTTCCAATCTTATGTAACTTCTTCTTGATAAATTAAACCCGCACTTGAAGAAAACAAACGAAACCTTCGCGTAAAATCGGTGGTAATAATATATATAAGACTCGATTTAAACTAGGATATAATGCTTGTGGAATGGATGTTTACTGCATTTCGGAAAATTAAGACCGGAAAATTCCAAAATTTATAAGTAGCTCGAAAACGAGAAAAAGTAACTGTTGTTTTACTCCTTCCCGACGCCGTCAGTTGCGATCTCGACGCCACCAGTTATCCCGACAAAACCGGTCTGCGATTTTTCGGAAAAATTCGAAAATTTACATCTTTAGAATCTGGAAAATTTTCGCAAAACACCCATTATGACTCGATACAAGCATTTGACTCGAACAAACACACATATATATCTTTTAGTTAATTGTTATTCTCATGTTTACGCTTTTGAAAACGTGTAATCCTCCCTACACTTATCCCTTATGTAAAATACCTTTATATGCAATTAAGACGAGGTTAAAAACAAAATAAAGCATTTTACAAATTTAAACATGAGAATAAACAATCAATAAAAGACATATGACACTAACAAGCAAACAATTAAGCATGGGTTGCCTCCCACGAAGCGCTTTTCTTTATTTAAGAGTCTTGTAGCTAGACTCGTAGTCGTGTTCTCACGTGACTTCATTACCGCCACCTTCTTCCTTCGCTTCCTTCGTCGAAAGGGTGTAGACGTTGTATGCTTACCGTGGATTCCTTGCCAACGTTGTCTATTATGGTGACGGTTTTATCTTTTAAATTGGTTTCCTTCATCAGGAAAGGTCCAAACCATCTTGGTTTGTTTCTACTCGTAATGCCCTTATCCGTGATTTGTATAAAAGTACTTTTTCTCCTTTTAGAAATTCCTTAGGGTTCCTTTGTGCCTTTGGTATGAAGTGGGATTATTTCCTAACTTTTTATCGGGTTTCCACAACGTTGCATACAATCCTTGAACCATAAAGTCCCTAAGCCCTTTTTCCCGGTCATTCATCTTCTTCTTAACACTATTGCCGTGGGCTTTTCGATTTCCACCCGTAATCATTTCCATGATCTTAAGAGGATACCTTGGGATGATGGGTATCCTAGCGCACTCTTCCCGCTGAGTATCATGATGCCCTCTCCGCATTTGATGGTTGCCTTGGCGGTGGCCAGAAATGGTGTCCCAAGAATGAGGGGCACGTTTTTATCTTCCTCAACATCAATGATCACGAAATCCACCGGATAAACGATATTAGCCACCTCAATTAGAACATCCACCGCGATTCCTATGGGGTGGACATAGGTGTGATTAGCTAAGGAAAGTCTAAGATCGGTCTTGGCTGGTTTCTCCTTAGTTAACTTATTATAGATTGATAATGGCATTATGTTCACATCAGTCCCCTGATCGGCTAAGGCATTTATATTATCAATATCACCTATGCTACATGGTATCACGAAATTTCTGTGGTGTCTCGCTTTTTGTTAATGGTTTTTATGACCAACTCATATGGGGTCCCATAGGTAAGGCGTCATACTCTTCTTCTTCGCTATTTTTCCTTCAAGGGCTTCCTAAGAACTTCATTGTACCTAAAGTTGTTTACTTGGTTTGCAATGGTTTTTTGTTAATTTCGTGCTTAAGGTAGTACTCAATGGTCTCGTGCTCATCATTAGGCATGCACTCCTCCCTCTTGCTTTCCTCGCTTTTCCTCATCTCAACCCTTGCATCCCCGGGCATAATGGAAACGGCGTTAACAAACGAAGTGGGAGGACAATCGTTGTTTACTAGTACCTTTTCGAACTTTTGTTTTGGTATATTCTATTACCAAATTCATCATTTCCGTCATTTTCGCTTGCATTTCTCTCTCTCGCCTATAAACCTCCTCTTCAAATTTGGCTAATCTCTCCGTATGAGCTGCCATGTAATCCCTCATTTGTTCCTTGAAGCTCGGTGAAAGTGGTATTGGGAAGTAGAACGAAGCGCCTTTCGAATTTGGGTTTTGCTCACGACTTGGGACTCAAAAGGTGTGGGGTGGTTGGTGGAATTGGCGGATTTGATGACTTCTCGAGGAATTTGTACGGGACTCTTCTTTGCCTTTCCATAAGATAATCAATCCTCTCTCAATGGCACTCATTTGCTCCTCGAGGGTGTCGGAAGATTCAAAAGGAGTTGATATGGCATTAACTACGTTAACCGGAGTTTCAGGAGATTCATTCCAATCTTCGTAGCTTTGATCAGCAAGCTCCTCTATGATATCCCAAGATTTCTCTGCATTAAAGTCGCTGAGCCTTCCACCGGCGGCTCGATCAATGGATCGTCGAGTGATGAAGTCGGTATGGTCATAGAAGATTTGGATTTGAAGCCAAAGGTCAATGCCATGATGGGGAAGTCTACTGAGTAGGTCCTTAAATCGAGTCCATGCTTTGTAGAGAGACTCACCTTGGAGTTGTTGAAACGTCAAGATGTCTCGCCTAAGTTTAGTGGTTCTCCCCGGTGGGAAAAATTGAGCAAGGAAGCGAGAGGTAAGATCATCCCAACTTGAGATGGAGCCATGGAAGTCGCTCAAGCCAATTACTAGCTTGGTCCCGTAGAGAGAATTGGAAGAGACGCAGCGCGTGGTCTCCCGAGTAGTAGCATCAAGGTCGATGGAATCGACAATTTTAAGGAAATCCCTAAGATGTCGATTTGGATCTTCGAACGAAGTCCATGGAATGCACATCCGTTTTGCACCAACCGGATGGTGTCGGATCGCAGGGCCGTAGTTTGGGCTTGGTCGGGAAGCTCAATGGTGTTCCTATAGCCTAAGTGGCTTGGTCTCGAGTATTCACCAAGAGTACGGGCTCTTGGCGGGTCATTTGGTGGTGGGTTGATGAGTGGTGGTTGGTTATCACCTTCCATGATGAAAAGTGATGGGATTACGAACAAAGGTCACGAAGAAGGGGGATAGACTAAGAGAAAGCTAAAAATGAGAAAAATTTACTTGATAGGAATCAAGCAAAGAAACCTAAACGAGGTGGACTACTAACTAGCTATTCTATTCCCCGGCAGCGGCGCCAAAAACTTGATAACGCTACACGCGTCGCTCGGGGTCAAAGGAACTTCCTTTCGTCGAGCAAGTTTTTCAACACCCCAGGCAAGTGAACCTAATCGTTGTAGTGTAGTATTAGGGTAAGCCACGGTATTGATATCGTTCTCAGGGAATAGGAATGCTAGTGAGAAGTTACTACGCTAAGGTTGGGGTTGAGGAAGATTATTTTTATCTTTTATGTTTTTAAGGAAAGGAAAGGTACGAATCTCGGGTTTGGATTTGGGGTTGGTATTGCTACCGATTACTCTACTTATCTAATTATCTAATCTAAGGTGTATGTAGTCTATGTCTAATTATTGTGTGCTCGTATGATAGTTTAAAGATGTGTTTACTTAGGTTTTACTACTCCTTAATTATCTCCTATTGGTGGTTGAATTGTCACGCCCTTATTCTTAGTTGCGTTGTGTGTCTAAGGTTGTAGGGTATGCGTTTCTCCCTAACTCTTTGAACTTACCAAAGGGTCTCGCCTACAAAACCCACTAGGATAATAAACTCTTACTCTAAGGCACTCTTTGGATGGTTTAGCTTACAACTACTCAAGGAGTCATATTCTAAGGTTCACAAAGATTTAATCAAGCATTAAGTACACAACGAATGACCTATCGCATTACTAGATCATTAATCAACTAAGATAAGAGACAACCAATCAATATTCAATAATTAAGTTTCATATTTCCTAAGCAAACACACAAGTAAATTAGCCGGACATGGAGAACATGCAAGCATACACACAAATAATCAAAGACATAATTGTATTAATGAAGTAAAACACTTATCTTGGTGTAAGATAGGGTTTGGAACCCTAAAATACTGTACAAGACAGCCTTGGTTTGGTTTAGGTTTTTACTCCAAAAGACTACACACAAATACTGAAAAATTCGGATTCTATATATAAGATTACACATGCGACGGCGTCACCTTATGTTTTGTGACGCCGTCGTGTCGCCGTCATTAGGGTTTCATCTTGGCCACGTTAGACTTGCGACGCGCCACCTTATGCTTGTGACGCCGTCCTCTTCGCCTTTTCGACGCCGTCCGATTGCATCTAGGCCGCCCGAGTTGCGACGGCCTACTCTTTTATAACTTGACGTCGTCACTTGAAAATAGGAGTTTTGGCTTCGTCCGTCACAAAATCCTCCGACGGCGTCGCAGATAAGTTGTGACGCCACCTTATGTTTTCAAAGACTTTGAGTGTCTCGATTCGACTTTGGCCATTTTCTTCAGATATTCGCGCCTTTTCGTCCAAATAAGTGCCATTCCAAAAGATTTTGCCTTCAAGAGACCTAAAAGTGAAAAGGAACGATATTAAGCAATAACGGATACTAAAAGTGATCAAATAAGGGCTTAAACGACCCTCAAAAGGTACCTTTTAAAACCTTATCACCTAATAGACACTATAGGACTACCTAATTGTCTTTGGATTTTCTTACTTAATATTTCAAAGTAATCGAACGTTTCAGTTTTATTCTTTTAAAATCTAGTCCATGTGTACCTAGAGTAATCATCTACTATAACCAAAGTGTAGTAGTTGCCTCCATAACTTTGAATAGCGGATGGACCAAATAAATCCGTGGGAAGTAATTCTAGACACTTAGTAGTAGAGAACATAGTTTTAGCTTTGTGACTAGCATGGACTTGCTTTCCTACGTTACAAGCTTCACAAAAATGATGTTCGTATTTTAATTTTGGTAGATCTCTTACTAGTTCTTTAGATGATAGTGATTGAAAAAGTCGCATATTGGCGTGACCCAATCTTCGATGCCATAAGGTCGAAGTATCATCCATACAAGTAAGACAAAGTTTGTCTTTAGGTTCATTACCGATTTTAATGACATAGACTCCATGTTTTCTAATTCCTCTTTCTATAGTGATACCGTTTTTCAATATCTTACTACCGGTTTCACTAAAAAGTACGTTACACTTCTTATCACATATTTTTCCTATACTTAGAAGGTTAAAGTTTAGGTTTTCTACGTGAAACACATCGTTAATGATTAGAGATTTGTTAGAAATTGTACCTTTACCGATGATTTTGCTTTTGCTATTTCTAAATACCACAGTTTCCTCCATTGAAGGATTCATATGTGGAGAATAAGTCTTTATTACCGGTCATGTGCCTCGTGCACCCACTATCCTTGACCCATTCATCCGGATCTAGGTCGACCTTTAAGCACACCTAAGAAAATAATAAACTCAAAAGTTTGGTCCCTATTTGTTCATGGGTCCATTAGTATTATACATTTCATTCATGTTAGACATATATGGAAAAGGTGAGTATGCATTCCATGGTGCAAAGTTTTGAAATGGAAAACCGTTTTGTACATTAGGATTCCATCCCATTTGATGGTTACTTCTCGGATAAGCATTATTAGGTCTCCTTATAAATGTGTTTGGTTTTGAAAACGATGGACCTTTGTTTCTTATAAAGCTTTGATTTTGTCTTGGAGGTGGTTGTCTAAAGGTAACATGGGTTGGTTTCTTCTTATTAACAATAACAAAATCAGTTCTAAATGAAATGGCCATATTATTACTATTGTTTGCTATTGCAGACCCACGGATCCCTGATTTTGTACTAGACGGTTCCTTTCGTGGGATCCGTGGATCCGTGACAACAAATGTCTTGTTTTTCTATTGCTTTGATTTAATTGTGTTTCTTTATTTTCGCTAGTTGATGCATCAAGTTGTCAATACCTAAACCTTTTGGTTATTTCTGCTTTAACACTATCTAATATCATATCTAGAGTATTAGTACTCATTCTAGCAATCTTGGAATCTAGATTATCAACTAGTGTTTGAAGTTGAACACAAAGCTCACATTCCCCACTTGCTATCTTCCCATTTTCTAAACGTTTTAATTTAGCTTTTAACTCAAAGACTTCCTTTTCTAAACTTTCATTTTGGTTTTTCAAAATCTTGTTTTTGTTAATTACTTTTAAACTAATTTTGCAAAGTTTATCATATTCACGATGCAATGAATCATCATCTAATGATGAGCTACTATAATAGAGAGATTCGGGACATACCTCGTTTGAGTCATTTGCCATGAGACAAATTTCTTCGTCCTCCTCCTCGCTCATTCCTCACGAACGCTTTTTGTTCGTCACGCTTGGGACACTCATTAATAAAGTGATTAGGGTCCCCACATTTAAAACAAGCGTTTCATCCCTTGCTTTCTTGTCGTCTTTGCCTTTCCCGAACCCTTCTTGTCGCCATATGGTTGCTTGACATATCTTCCCTTTCTTCTAAAGAACTTCTTGAAATCCCTTACCGCCATGGCATACTCTTCGTCATCACTATCCAAGAAGAGTTTTCTTCATCACTTGAAACCTTCTTGGCTTTTAAGGCAAGAGATTTGTGCTTCTCCTTCTTCTCTTTGAGGCTTCGAATCTTTAGCGAGAACAAGCTCATAGACCTTTAGATTGCCTATGAGTTCATCGAGGGTGAGGATTGACAAGTCTTTGATTCTTCGATGGTCGCTACATTATATCTCCACTTGGATGGAAGTGCCCTTAGATATCTCCTAACATGATTACGACTAGAGAAAGACTCATCAAGTGCTTGTAATGATGTAATTATAGTATTAAAGTTAGCAAAAGAATGATCTATAGTATCCTCATCCGATATTGAAAATTGTTCATATTGTTGAACAAACAAATCTATTTTATTGTTTTTAACTTGTTGATTTCCTTGATGAGTTACAACTAAAGAATTCCAAATTTCTTTAGAGGTTTTAAGCATAGAAATTCTTTCGAATTCCTTTTTGGGTAAAGCATTGTATAAAACCATTTTAGCTTCACTATTTTTGGAAAGTTATTCTTATAATCATTGGTGAGTTGATCATGAGGTGTATTTACTAAATTTCCGGTTTCATCTTTTGTAGTGGCTTCAAAATCGCCTTCAACAATGATGTACCAAAGATCAATATCTTTTGACTTCACATACGTTTCGAATCTATTTTTCCAATAAATAAAACCATTAGTTTCAAGTAGTGGAGGTCATTGCATAGATTGCCCTTCTTTATAATTTTCAGATGCCATAGTGATCGAAAAGTTTTTAAAATACTATTTACTTTAAAACTTTTGTAAACTTAGCTCTTGATGCCAATTGTGGAAAACTAGAATGGGGGGTTGAACAGTTTTGCCAATTTTAACTTAGTTTCAAAATCTTTAGATTTGATGTTATATGAAATCGTGTGGATGGAGAGAAAGTATAGATCTATAAGTAATGCAAGTAAAGAAAACAAGTAAAGTAAAAGATAGAAATGACACAACCAATTTATAGTGGTTCGCACAAGGACACCTTCCTTGCCCTACTCCACCCCCGAGTCACCTACTCGAGAGTTCAAGCACTATGTCAACAAACTCCTTCAACTCGCGGAGAAGCCTTCACAACGCCGCTACACTTTTTCCCACAAAGCTAAATATCGAGTCCTTAACACGGAGGACCAAACCAACACTACTATAACACAACAAATATGTGAAATATGAAATACAAGATCTTTGCTACGTAAATCTTATGGATGAACAAATCAATCAAGGACCCCTTGCTTGGATGACTTGTAGAAGCTCGTGATCTCGCCTTAGAGAATGACCTATATGAGAATCACAACAAAAGAAAGAATAACTACTATCTAGATCAAGAGATCTAAGATTAGAAGAATGAAAGAATATATGAGAGAGTTTGTAAGAAGAGGGGTGAGTTATAATGAATAAATGGCTCTCTATTTATAGGCATATTCTGCTACTGTTGCACGGATCCCTTACATGAGGGATCCGTGAGACGCTCCTCATTATCCATGGGTTATGGGTCATGGGGCATGGACTTTGGACCATGGGTATCCAAGTAGATACAATGTATCTAGAAGATGCAATGCATCCAGTCAATGGGTTATGGGTTAGCTCCATGGGTTATGGATATGCTCCATGGGTATGGGTCATAGGTTATGGTTTTTACCCATCCTAATAAACTATTACAATCATTACAACAATTTATATTAAATGACTATATATGTAGATGCTTTACAAAAATAACATGTATCCTTATAATTTTACTTATGATAACATTATATTTGTTATCAACAAAACACAAAAGATCGCTAAACATTAATAAACATTTTTACGATTTATTTGTATTAACAATCTTCATCGTGAATACTTTACATATCACTCGGATGTTCTGGCAATACCACAAGGATAATGCGTAGGACTCTCAATATATAATCTTACTTTCCACATTGTGTGAAACAGCAAGTCTTCATTAATTTTGTGTCCTAATGAGATTTTGTGGATGATCTCTTGGCTCTAGACTTAATTGTGCACATTTGGTTTCCTATTCGGAGACTAGGGAGAGGGTCTCCTTCTTCAATATCAACAATCTCTAAGGGAAAGTCAATAGATTATGTAGGTTCCCCGTGAGAATGAAACAAGTCCTTTTAAGAGAACTTGAGTGGCTTGGGAAGTTTAGTGCAGTGCGACACTCGGTCCATGACGTCTTTTCTTCAATACCAGTGTTACCTTGAAATCATTTAGCACATAGAGGAAAGAGTTCTTTGAAGTACTTCCACGATTGACAATAGTAACTATTCGCTCTCCCTCAATATGTGCATCGATATATGAAAGAGTTTAGCACATATTAGAGAGAGCCTGCACTTTGAATCAAAACGATCACCTTTTATCAAATTTCATAATTAAATCACAAATTCTCCCCCGATCAAAAATATCAAACCCTTTGAGATTTTGGATCTCAAGTGATTTAATTAGGTTTAAAAAACATGGGAGAAAATGTGGCCTGTTTTAAATTCTCTTTTGGTTTTTGGTTAAATGCTCCTCCTCAATCATGTGCATCATGTATTTGAAATGGTTTGGCACATGAAGGAAGGAGTGCTTTTGAAACAATCACCCTTTAAACAGATTTGAGATTTAAATCACGATCTCTCCCCCGATCAAAATTTTCAAACCTTTTGAGATTTGTGAGCTCAATTGATTTAAATCATTTAGAAAATTTTGGGGAAAGACGTGGCTAGATTTAATTTTTGAAATTGACTGATAAGGAACAGTTTTGACAATAAAGATTGTTAGTGTCAGGTATGATAATTTTAAGAGATCTTTAAGTAAAAGAAAAAAATTCACAATCAAACAAGAACAGAAAAAAATTCATTTTGAAAGATCTTGATTCAAAAGAAGAATCATACCATGACATAACATTAAATCTTTAGATCACCACTTATATTGTACAAACGGACTTTTTGATGGAATATCGTTTGAAAATATTTAATTTGAAATCACTTAAGATTTGACAAAATAAATTTCGATTGATTTTCAAAACTTTGAGTTCTAATTTATTTTCAAACAACATTTTTCCATTTTGAGAAATTCAAAAATGGTATCATCACTATTTTTTCCTGCACAAAGATACATTAGGTGGTTGAGTTGCTTATGTTGTTGCTGATTAGAGTGAAAGAAAACCATCCATGAAGCAGTGAGACCTCTGAAATTACATATCATGCCAACTATCTATAGAGATCCAATTAAGTTCCGCTTCTTCTTTTGTCGACCCAAGAAATTGTTGCTCTTTCCTATCGGCATCCAATCATCTTCTTTTGTGGGATCCAGATCGGGAACATTCTTTTAAACCATCTTATCTGCATACGTTAGTGGACATGCATACAGATATATGGTGGTCGACAACACCCAAACAACAATCGACTATTCAATCAAATAATATTAAGGTATGGGAATAATGTGAATGTCAAACTATAATCATCTAATCCTAACAATCATATCCTATGCTCCTAGTCCTTCAACTTAGGCAAACATTTTTATCTGTTAAATATGAGGATGATTAAATAAGCCCGTTAGATGACATAAATTTGAAAAACATTCTCCCCCTCAATCAATGACTTAATTCATGAAAAGTTTTAAGAAGGTGAAGTCATTGATTGAGTTTCCAATTTTTTATGAAAGCTCCAAGTCTGATTGATTTTTAAAGCAACTCATTTTCCACCATCTTAGACAAACAAATACTTTTCTGAAGAATTTTAGAAAGAAAAACATTTGTGTAGTAATGCAGTCTTTTTGTCGACGTGCTTTCCTCATTTTGTTTTGCATAAGTGCTCGATATTTATGAAAATTGGTTTAGCGCAGCACTTTCCCCTTTTGAAGAGCGGGTTGCTATCTGAAATAATAGCAAACCATAGTTTAAGCACGGGTTACAGTCTGAAATAACTGCAAGCCATTTTTTTTAAGACTTGTTTTGAAAACCATATTTACACCTCCTGTTCGAACTTCATCTAAAGTCTCGTGCCATTGTTGAATGACATTTCTAAGTCCGTAGATGTTATCGATACCAGAAGACATGTCTAGAGAAAAACAATATTTTTGGTCTTTTTCAAATTTTCTGATTTTTATGGATTTTTGTTGGTTTTATATTTTTCTATTTTTTTTTTGTTGGTTTTATATTATTGTATTTTGCTTTTTGAAAAATATTTACAAATATGATAGAAGATGATATAGTTTAAGAGGATGATGATACGATTACCGAGATAAGGATATCGTTCAGCACCGTTGTAGAAGATAGAAATCGTCATCTCATAAACTTTCACCACCAAAGCTTTCGAGACTCTTGAGTTGACGTCAGAAATTGAGCCATCTGAAAGTGAGACTTTGGTAGCTTCCCAAACCAAAAATCTTCTTGTTGAGCAGATTCGAAGCTTTCTTACAAGCTTGCCTTAGCCAGTTGCACAGAGGAGCACACCATTATCATGAATATTGCTGCTCCTTTTAAGAATGATCATCAATTCTCCGTTCGGGGTTATATCATCAAGTAGAACAAAGAACGTATCATCCACACCGAATGACTCTTCTCATATTTCTTTTTCACTGAAGTCTGAAGTGATGCATACCAAAAGTTGTCAAGAGACCACTTCCCAAGTAGTTGAATTGATGCAGCCAGTCTCTTAGAATACAGCTCAAGAATCCGAATACACATATACCCGAAGAAAGAATAGCCGATAGCATCGAAGTAGCAAATTGAATCACTGATCATCTCTGCGGATATCAAATCCGGAATAACTGATTAAGTCTGATCACGTGAATCTGCTAAACATCTTTTAAGTACATTTCTCTCCCCTGGTGATAGTGTGTGAAGCTCACGAACCCGAAGTACCCAAATGCCCAAAGAAAGAATAACCGATAGCATTGAAGTAGCAGGTTGAATCACTGATTATCTCTGCGGATGTCAACTCCGGAATAAGTGATTAAGCTCTCGTGAAACAACATTCCCCAATGTACACAATCTTCCCCGATGATTCCGATGACATCGAAATCATCACACACTTGTAGGATGGTAATCGGGTCGGGTTCGGGCGGGTTTTAGTGAACCCGCACTGCACTCGCTTATAATATCCAAACCCGAACCCGCCCTAATACCCGATGGGTACCCGATTATTGTTATCCATCGGGTTATCGGTTTTCCCCGGGTATCGGGTTTTCCCAATTAAAATCATCGTTGTACACCTCAACCTAAAAAAACCAAAACACCCTAATATATTCAAAGTTTTTAGAAGTTAAAGAAAATGACTTCAATATTCGTAGTGTTTGAAGATTAAAGAGTTAATGTGTCATGTGTGTGAGAATTAAAGCGCCAAGCGTAAGTGTTAATTTAATAGTTTGTAATTACTAAGATATATGCTATTAAAGAGTAGAGTAGAAAAAAAATGTACAAGGTTAAGAGCTCAAAACTTATTAGGACCTTATATAAATTATTAAAAAAACGGGTACAAATTGGTATACGGGTACGGATACGGTATGGGTAAACGGGCGGATATTACTAGAACCTGCACTCCAACCCGCACTCGAAAAGAAAAGAATATATCTACCGAACCCGATCCAAACTCGCGAACTCGCTTCAACCCGACCCAACCGGTTCGGGTTTTGCTTTCCCATCGGTTTCGGTGCTTTTGCCATCCCTACACACTTGTGTACCTCTTTATCACCGTAAACTAATTCTTCCATCTCTTCCCCACATACTTGGAATAAGAACACTAAACACCATGAGTTCAACATTGAGTTTCTCTCGGTCATGACATTTGTCTTCCGGATATCTTCAATCACTTAGAAGTATTAAGTTCATCAAGTTTACTCGCTTTATGCTTAGATGTGTCTCCTTCCCCTTGTCGGTTTTGATACTCGTAATCAAGAACACATTATAAGCCCATATACTAGAAATCTTTTGAGAAGAACACTTGAAATCTTGTTAGAATTAACTTGTTGAAGAACAGTGTGAGCAAATCTATTTAGGGATTAAATATGGCTTATCACTCTCCCCTAATTAGTGCTCTCCCCTAAACTGACAATCTTTTTGATAAATGCCCGAAATAAGAAGAAGTCTTTTGGTAGTTAAATGCAACACGTCTTTAGTCTTCTAACATGCAATAGAAAATGTAGAACAGACTGTAGACTCGACCTTCTTCTAGATTGTCCGTTTGGGGAATAGAATGTTAACATCTTCTTCTCACCAAATGCATTCCCGTTAACTTATGTATAGCAAATCCCCTTAACTCAAATCCCTCCCAATCAAACAAGAACAGAAAGATGTTCATCAAGGAAATCAACCCCGCAACTAGAAGCCCTTTGTCATTAATCATATCAGCCCATGAGAAGATGTCAACCAGCGGCTCTTAGAAGAAACTCCATGTGAAGATGACCCGATAAGAAGAAGCTCGGTTCTTACATGAGTTTGGAGCCGTATGACCATTTATTCTCATATGTCTATCAACATGCAGTAAATTCACACTTCTTCTCCCCCTCAAGAATTGCATACGAAGTTGCCATTCTTGATTTAACAAATGAATATCATCCAAATGTAGTCCATTCACACTTCTCCCCCTCAAAGGTTGCATATGATGTTGCCATCGCCATTTTAAATGAGCAAGTGGAATAAGAGTACTAGCAACGGTAGTTCGGTTCACTTGATAACTGAGCGCGCATAGAAAAAGCATGAAGCATGTTGATGAGAATGGTCATAAACGAGAAGATTTCTCTTCTTCTGAAGATAAAGCGCACTGAAGCGTACACTTTTCTTTTCTTTTCTTTAAGGAACGAGGCTTGAACTGAAGTATTCAAGCGTCATTATCTCTCTCTTTACTACATATCTTGGTTAACTTGATATCAACCTCATTATCATTCAATAGGCTCTTTGTCGTGACATCTGATGGAGAAAACCCAATATGATGAATTTGAACCTGAAGTAAAATAACCCGAACTCGTGACTTAAACTTGCACATATGTAACAAAGAGCGGTGCCGAGATTTCATGCCCCTTTGAATCCCTAAGTACTCTATACTCTTCATCCAACCAACCATCAAGTATAAGACGTACATCACCTCTTGAAAATCTACAATTCAATGTGACACTGAGCACTACAACGTAACTCCTTAAAGTGATAGTTATTTTGTGGTGGTAAAAAGAAAAAGAAAAATCACCCAAAATTAACTAAATTTCCAAGTCTTCGTCTTTGAAAATGTTAAAATCTCGAAGAATCTTCATCCAACCATCCCTGATACTTTCAGATACTAAGTACACTCGCCCGTGCAATTTCACTTCAACCTCAAATAAATAATAATGAATTAACTCTGTTGTCACATCTTGTGGTTAAAAGCCCAGATTTAGCCTTTGTTGACGTTTTAAATGAACTTTGATAATGGTTTCATCCCGACCTTGGTTGAAATGCACATAACCCCGTAAAACCATGTAATTACCAAACTGCCATGAAGACAATCCAAACAAACACCCAATTCATGAAGTACACCTTTTTATCCCTTCTTTGAAGCAGAAACCGTAGCACCAAACATCAGATAAGATCCCGAAATACACTTTCCTTTCTTCTGGATGGTTCCATCATTACGGATTTTATAATTCTATGGTTTAAACCGAGAAATAGTTTCTTTCATGGATTTTACAAAACCAAGAATAAACCATAAGATAGATCCATAAATGCACTTTACTATTACCAGGATGTTTCCATTGTCACGGGATTTTACAAATCTATGATTTAAACCGAGAAATAGATTCTTTCACGGGATTTTACAAAACCAAGACTAAACCATAAACAATGTCAGCTTGAATGTGTTATGACAAATTTGGTTTTGGTGAATATCTATTTTAGAGGGACATGCAGCAGTTCATCAACGATTCTTCTCCATCATCAACAATATCAACAACAATTCTTTACCCATATGTAGACAACTTCACAAACCTCACTAAGTCAAGTAGTATACACTACATCCCCCTGGAGGTTGACCGTAAAACATCAAAGTACACATTTCTCCCCCATGATGGTTTCGAACTTTTGGAAGCATCATTAACGTGTACGATCATCTGCACGAGAAGTTCTTGTCATATGCAAACATCTTGAAAGATCATGAGTGACATTGAAGATCCTTGAAAGATTTTGCTTAGACTGTGAAGTATCATTGTCATTCTGTAACGTCGAATAAAACATGAGAATTATTGATCACATCCCAACCATTAACTTCTTTGGCTAACACACCATCCACGTATTCTCCCGGCAATTGCTATGACCACTTAGTGAAGTAAACTCGATATACCAAACTTGAGCATGAAGTAAAATTCTCCAGATTTGTTACTTAAGCTTGTACTAATCCTTGTGAAAAAGAAACGTGTACCCAATGTACAAAACCTCTTGACATATCCTCAACTGTGTGAGACACCGAAGTGATAGCTACGTTGTGGGTTAAGCAAGAAAGAATCACAAACGTAACTAAATAGCCAAGTCTTTATCACACTCTATAAATGCCCAAACAAGTCATCTTCGTGGAAGGGTAGAAAGAAAGAAGACGAAATAAGTAAACGCGCCCGGAAAACCTCACTTCAAGTCCAAATAAGAGATATCGTACAAAAACCCCGTAGTCAACCTACATCCAATAACAATTCAAGCCAAGACATAATATCCTCCGTGAAATTGTATAAACCAAAGTACCAAACCGCATAGCACAACAACTCTTATCATCAAAACTCATATTATCAAATCTCATAAATACGATCCAAGCCCATCATCAAAGCTAAACATATGATCCAATTACAAGTCTCACTCGGTCCAACTCTCAACACATACAATGGATCCACTTTCTAACCTCTTGTTACATAAACTCCATGGCCCAATGTTAAAACGAAATTGTATATCAATCACATATACTCCCGTTATGATCAAACAAAAATTATAAAATTTCAGTCACGCACAAATGAAATTAACCTCAATGTTTATCAGTCACGTTCAAACTCCAATATATATCCAACTCCAAGTGATTTCAAACAGCCCAATTAAGATTTCAATAATAGCAAATGGCCCAATTAAGCTCCTCCTGGCCCATTTAATATTATCTCGCCCAAAAAAGTAGTAACATCCGATTGGCCTTCGTAATCTAGGCCCGATCCAATATCAACATCTTGCCCTAAATTTCGGGTATTTAGCTCACATATCTCACACTTAGATCAAAATTTAATACTCCTAACCCTAAACTCACTAAACTTCCGCCTCTCTCTCCTTACATATACATATCTGCTTCTCATACCAAATCTCATCTAATATCACGCTCCAAATCAAAGTTAGTCTCAAAACTTTTCACCTTGACCCTAATCCTTCTCTATCAATAATCCGCCCCATTTCTCTAAACCGCACCACAAATGTTAACATAGATCTTAACAACCTTTAGATCGAGAACTTTCACTAGCATCTTGCCACAGGGATGGCTAAAGATGAGGACTTATTGTAACTGCCACGAGATCAAACTCATGGATCAAGGTAGGTTTTAATTGGTTCCTTTTTGTTTTTGAGTTTTAAACAAACGAGTGAAAACTGAGTTAACATGAATTGTTAAGCTCATTTCATGGTTTCGAACATTTAATTGAAGTAATAGCTTCAAACATATGTCAAGGTAGCTTCAAACGAATTTTATTCTTTCCTTTTTGATTTTCTTGAATAACCTAATATGAACCACGAGATACGATAAATGATGTTATGTTATTTTCGTGCAATAGATCTTTGATCTAGATGTGATTTTTAAGTTCCACGAAATTTAACAAAGCTGAGATCGAAAGTCATTTGATGTTTTCTTTAAAGTCTTTGAGTCTTGATGAAGGATAATGTGAAGTGAGTTATGGATTGACATGTCAGGGTTGTGATTGTGTCCATTTCTTTTTGTACTGACATAAACGAACAAAATAGATGATTGAGACCGGATGGTTTTGATCTTTCTTTATAGTTCGAATAATATCACAACATTATATCCATGATGATGTTCAAACTAAAAGAAAATCATTAAAAGCTTATGAGAAAAGTTTGAACAATCTGAGGTCTTGATGAATTCATATTTGATGAGATTTGAGTCATGATTCGATTGGCTTGGCTGTCTTGTATTTTAGCTTATGTTCTTTCTATTCGATATTGTTTATGGCATAGGCTTGGACTGATGATGTAGTTACTGAGGTTCACTTTGAGTTGGTATTGGGTTTGTGTGGTCAAGGTCAAAACACATCTTGAGTTCTTGTGTATGTTGGTTGAAGTCAACACAACGCAAATTTTAATCAAACCGCACCAATTTCTTTCAAAACGCAGCTTTTCTTTTATCAAACCGCATAATCTTTTGAGTCAAGTCGCACTGATTTCTTTTACAAACCGCATCGATTCAAATCGCACCTATTAAATTCAAACCGCAAAACCCTTCAGGCCAAACCGCAACAACCCATTCTGTAATCAAAACGCAGTCTAGATTAGTCAAACCGTTGTTGGTTGAGTCAAACAGCTTAGCCTTTTGTCAAAACGCATTTAGCCCAAGCAGCATATTGTCAAACCGCATAAAGCTTTTTAGAGTCAAACCGCTTTCAAGTGACAAACCACTTTTTTATCAATGACAAACCGCAAGACAGATCAAACCGCTTTCCGGACAACGAATCTAGACAGACTGGTATCAAACCGCATAAATTTTGACAAGCCGCAGCTTTTGAATCACAAACCTCATCGATGAATAACTTGCAAACCGCACTAACGAATCATAACAACAGCAGACCAGGCCTCGCATAATCATATCAGAAAACATTAACGACCATCTGAAACTTAAAAAAACGTTTAAAACCAGATTCAGTAACATGACCACCAGCAGATTCAGACTTAACCATCTTAATTCCAGTTACAAAAAACGGCATAGAAAACAAGTAAAAATCTGTTAAGGCCATTCCAAGTATACAACCAGTGAATAAATTCAAAATGTTAGGCAATAACATCACATAAAACAAGAACATAATAGGTAGCATCAACATGCATCAATCAACTCAAAAATCTCAACAAACCGCAACAAAACCCAAACACGAGCCAAACCGCACAATGAACCGCCACAAAAACATGAATTTGACCACAAGAATCCGTACAAATAACAAAACCTTAGCTCTGATACCAATTGTAGGATCATGCTTTATGTTGTTTGATGATTCGGGTGGTCTAGGATGATGATAATACAAGTATGCCATTGTAGAGAGATAAAGAGTAGAGAGGGTGTTCTTTAGAGAGAGAAAGTAAAACAAAAAAAAAAGAAATGTTAGATTAAGTGAGGCACCACCTCTTCCAAAGATGGAAGAGGTATTTATAGTTACAAGCTAAACGTCCTCCTTCGGACTGTGGATCAGGCATACAGTGGGTAAAGACTCGTCCGTCCTCCACGGTGTTGCTCTAAACTAACTAATTAACTAGCTAACTAACTAAATAACTAGTAAATAACGTAAAGTCTACGAGCTAACATATGCTAGACTAGAGTTGGGGTGACCGACTCTTCCATATGAATTTTCTAAATCCTAACAATTTTTTTACAGCTTAATCCACAGCAGTTGTAAGTTTGGAAAATATGGAAAATCTTAAAATTTGATTTTAAGGTCAGCCAAAAATATAAACCCATGAAAGCTAACTGGAAACCCAATCTCCTCAATACTTTTATACTAATGCTAAACACAATATAGTCTTATATTTAAAACCCAAACACTTACAGAATTCAAATTTTTTTGTTGGAACACAGCTGGATTTGGTATCTGGTATAACGCCATTACAGTGACACTGATGTTGCTTTCCATGGTCCAGTGCCTGAAAAAAATAAATTTAAGCAGTCAAGTCAAGAGTCTGAACTAACTAAAACACATAATAAGAAGAATAAAGAGATATTGGCAGCAAGTTCTCCAAATAAAAGTGTTCAGTACGCAACATCAACCAACGGAAAACCTGTTGGTGCTCCTTGTGACTGCGAGGCTCGCCATAGGCTAGCCGATGACAAACGTAAGTCCCTGTATAAAGAAAAAAACTTATAGTTAAACACACACAACAAACAAATGTAAGAATGAATATTCAAAAGATCACTCACTGGAACAACCGACGCTTAAATGTCCTTCATTCTTTAACCTCTTTTCAGGACTAGCACACTAATATTTTGAGGTTCATTAACACCTCTCTTCAAACCATGGTTACACAACCTCGAGACAATGTCGAACCAATATCGTCAACCGGATAGCCACATTCGCTCGAGGCCACTCTAGATATCTAGCTAACTGCCTCCTCAAAAGTATTTTGAGAACCGACATCCCCAATGGCAGAAGATGGGAAACATGTACGTCTAATAACATTTTTTTTCTTTGATTTCATACTTGGAAAGCAGCAGTTTCAAAGTTTTTGGATTAAAATGGGAAAAAAAGAAACACACAACAAACGGATATGAAGATTACGTGCATATATTTGAACGGTAACTACAAAACTGACTCAATAAATCATAGGCTCAGATTCGTAGATGCAAAAGGGTCAAGAAAGTCCGAATTCTACCCGGCTGCAAAGAAACGCAGATGCATATAGCAACTATGGTATCATACCATCTTGTCTAGTGCCCCGTCAGGTTACGGATCAGACCTCCAATGCCCTATATCATTTCACTCAGAGAACATCAGTTAACCATCATAGGCATTTCCATTTTAAATTATATCTAGTATATATGACATAATACCATGTCGTTTTAAAAGGATTTTAGAATATTGTACATTGGTTGTGGCAAACACCTGACAAGGCTGCAATTACATTGTTAGTGTGATTGCTCAGCCAAGATACAGGAAAAGAACAATATCCCAACCTTCATGATTGAATACTATATTGTCGTATAGGAAGTGGGGCGGCGAGACCAACCCCAAAACATCAAACCCCAACATGCGCCACCGCAACAATACAAAATTTTCAAAGAATCATCCCAACCAAGTAAAACGTTCATATGTAACTTAGATCGTCTACCAAGCATTGTGTTTTCTATGCAAGAAATCACAGATACACAATATGCTATTCGAGTATGACTGATTGTACATATATATCATTTTCGGGAGACCAATATAATACTTTCATTTTTTAGTCCACTTTCTTAAGAACGTAAATCCAAGGCCAGACATCGGCCATGGATGCAACCCGAAACTCGGTGAAGCTACGCCTCCAGAATACCAGAACCGAGGAGAATCGGGATAACAAACAATGGAAAATAACTTGGCACCCTGACCACTTCCCGTTCATGTCCCTATGAAAATCTGAAGTAACATAAAGGATCAGAAGCACGACGAATAAAGCTCAGATCTGCCATGGCTGCAACCACAACTTGGCTATGGTTACCTCACCAAGATATATTCCAGAAAATCAATCGTCATCGCCTTAACAAACAAATCAATGGTCATGTGCAACCCATATTAGTCAATATGTAACTGGTTACGGTAATTGGCGTTGTTTCATAGACTCAAACATGGATACAATCGAGAAAGAGGATACATCCGCCATGGCTGCAGAGGTAACAAACTGCCTGGCCAAGATACGGAGCATCTCAGATTTATCGAATTCGTAAATGCTCATCAAAACCACTTATCCAAGTACGTTAAACGACCTATTTCTCTCTCAATTCAGCCCAACCAAACTCACACTTGGTTAAGCGTGTCATAAAGTAGAGGATGACCATAACCAACTCAACCCAAAATTGCTAATTAAAAAGAAAATATTTGGTGATAAAAATCCAAACACATGATCACAATAATGTGTTATTTGTGTTTCTAAGTTGCCAAAAGTGTCAAATTATCAAATATAGTACTATGTACCTAATGAACAAGCTAACATAATGGGCTAAGCCTTTAAAATAATAATTACAATAATAATATTTTCTCCGTTTTAAAATTATAGTTCATATCCTTTTTAAGGGTGTCTCAAAATATTGTTCATTTTTCATTTTAAGTAAGAAAAAGAGAATTTAGTGAAGGAATATTCTATTTGAGTTGTTGAGAATTATAGTGGTGTCACTTTTATTAAAATGTGTGATTTTTTGTCTTCTGATAATAATTTTGAGAAGGCTGAAGTAACAGACTAATAATTAATAGACTAAAATACACCGTTGGTCCCTAAACTAGTAGTGGAGGATCGCGATGGGACGAAACCGGGCATAATCATCGCCACGGGTCCAAGCAATTACCGATTAAATGCCGATTGGTCCTTGACCAATCTCGCCATTGTCAACGTTATTTTCTTTGAGGCAAACCGTCTTTCACTGTAGCGTACTAAATAAAACCGTTCTACAGTGAATGTAGCTAGTATATGTGTGTAACAAGGTTTGATCTACATTTATGACCCATCCCTAAACTATCCTTCAAAACCCGTCCTCTTCAAAAAGATAATTGTTTCAAGATGGTACGTTGCTGGTGTGGTAAGCAAGCTATTATTCGTACTTCGTGGACCTCTGCCAACCCAGGGCGTCGATTCTTTGGTTGTCCTGTTCAAGTAAGTGCGTCTTAATATTTCTTGTGTAAGTTTGTAACAATGGTGGTTGTTTAATGACTTGTCATAACCAACAATAGGGGTCTTCTTGTCGGTGGATAAGATGGTATGATCCTGAAATCTGTGCTCGTTCAAGAATGATCATACCGGGACTTTGAGGGGAGAAATGAGCTTGAGGTAAGATTAGTAGTGCTCAAGGTGATGTGTGGAAGTGGAAGATTTACATGGTGCTAAGTTGGATGTTGTTCTTCATTGTTTATGCATTGGGATAACGTTTTAACCTTTTATGTAATGAGGCTAGTTGGTTAATGTTGTGTATCTTGAATTGTAGTAACCTTGTTATGAAGTATTCGCTTTTGTTTGTTTCGATTTTCTATGCCTCATGGCTATGCGATGGTTTGCAATGTGTTTTGGGGTTGACTTTTAAATGTCAACATTCTTATGATGTTCTATTTTAGCTTTGGTTACTTTTGACGCAAACAATTCACACATCAAGCTTAGTCAATTTCAAAAATACACAATAATGACATGGTTTCATAGTTAATGCAAATGGATATAATTCCAATTGCATAAAATTGCATACTTTTCAAAGCATGAGCGCTACTGATTTACACCCACACACAGATATGTTTTAGATTACATAACTTGTCCATAGAAAATAAATAGTAAACTAGATGAAACATTGTCTAGATAATTAGCATAACAGATTTGACCTATGGTGAGGCCATCATTCTTTCAGTCGACCGCTTCCTAGTCATTCTTCGTGTAGCAGTGGGTTGAAGCGTAAACCGCTTGAACATCACTTGACCGAATCTCGGGATGGATTGCTCATGCATGATGGGATCGGCAAATGGTTCACCAAGTTCTTTGGGATTGTGACGAGGATGCATCATGTGTGATGGGATCTTCAGTTCCTGGCTCTTGATTTGTAGATTGAACACCACTTCCTTGAACTGCACTAACTTGGCTTTCTAGAACAACACCCGTACCTTCAGCTTCTTTATCTGCTGCTACCTTTTTACATTTAGGATGTCTTCTTTTTCCTGCAGCTTTAGTAGGCACCTTTTTGACATTTACCTTATTGGCATTTCCACTATGTTGAGCTCCACCATACCCTAGGCATGTTACCCGGTTGTGTCCAGCAATGCCACAAATACTACACCTGACACTCTTCCAAGCCCTTGACAGCTTACCATCCTTCACAATCTCTTGATTTGGGTGCTATCCTAACTCTTTTTCGCCTTTTGCGGCAAAGGGTTTGTTTCGGATTTTGTGGAACAATTGTTGTTGGCATAGTTGATTTTTCCCAATGTACACCGCTAGTTATAAATTTGGACATGGTGTTTGTAGGTAGCCTCCCAAGTGAGAAGATAGTAACAAGGATGAGCCCATGTTTCTCAGACTCCGACTTGTTGGCCATTTAAAGCCATATTCAATTGGTAGCAACAAGATGTTTACATGGTAAACTGTTATCTCCCACCTTACGCAAGTACAAGTCTTGTGTACAACATTAACTACACATTGGTCACCCCATGGTCCACTAACTCGAAACTTAGATCCCCATTCCATAACACATTATACTTAACAGCCTCTTTCTTAATAGCCTCTAGCATGTGTTGTGCAGTTGGTGTTAATGGCCCATCACTCTTCTCAATCACCATAAGAACAATCATTATCCTCTTCATACAATATTCTATGATGTATTCTAAGGCTGTAATAATAGGTTTGCTTAACCCCTCTTTAATTTTCTCATGAAACACTTGACACATGTTATTAAGTAACACATCGAGTAGCTCTCCTAAAGATGACAAGTAATAAACATGTATTAATTGTAAGCTATTTATATCGCATTTACGATGACAAAGTAAGTGAAACAGATAGATCACTTACATGAAAAATGTGACCTTGACCAATGGATCGGTGGTATCTTACTTAACCAATCATGGGCTGGTTGATTAAGTTTCTTGAGATCACCATAGCTTTTAAACTGTGACAACAATTGAGGCATTGCACATTTCCACAGATGGTCTTTATAGGCCCTACCTTTCCATTGCAATTTCATTTTCTCATGTATGCTTTAATACGTAACTGTGGTTCGCACTTTCAAAACTTCACTATGACTCTACTTATATCCTGCACAAAATCAAATATCTTTACCGTCTCATTTCAAACAAAGGACACTTAAATTCATGAGCAGAGTAAGAGAGTACCTTATTTATGTCAAGAATAAAAGTGATGCTTGAAATTGGCCCAAGTGCTAAATCATCGGATAAACAATGAAGAAACCAAGTCCAAGATCCTATGTTATCCGAATCAACAAAAGCATAAGCGAAAGGGTATATACCATTGTTGCTATCAATTCCAAATTGTCATCATTGACCATTGAAAGGACCACGAATTGGAAGCACCAGCCCCAACAACGATCTCCCACAATCTTTAAATCCTTGCTTGATTGCACCTAAACAAACATACACTCTCTTGAATTCTCTCGGTTGGAAGAGACTCATCCGGAGGTCGTTCCACATTCATCTCCACCGTCGTATTAGGGTTTGTCTTCGCAACTCTTGAACATAATCTCTCAACATGGTAAATTGAAGCTTGAATTGACCCCCGATGGCTTTTATAGCTAGGTTTTGGCCCTAATACCTTCTGCAGGGGACACTTGACGGTCGTATTGGTTGGTAAGTTGATTATGCACCGACCGACAGAAGCTCGGATTTGTTTCAACTTGTCTGTAATTTTCGTGAGATATAGCGAAGGTCAAAAGCTCGACTTCCCTTGATTGCAAACAAGTGTGTTGCTCATTATATGTTTCGACCGACCGGATAACTGCCTCACCATTCCTCGCCGACAAACAATAGCCATGGGCGTAGTATTTCAAGGGTCCTTTTGGCGTAAAGCAATGCTCTTATACCCTTCCGCTTAATGGACTTCTAGATGGGCCAATATTCACCCAGACCTTCACTGGGCCCGAAATCGAACACAACCCCACACCGACCCTTATTCTTGTTTTGTCATTCTTCAAAAACAACTCCCTCCTAGTTTCTATTGAATGCTCTCTTACTAGCTTTTTACTTCCCCGCAGTAGCAAACTCCCGACCAAGATAGAAAAAGTGGTATAAACGCCATTAGCAAAGTGCGCGTGTTGGAAACTAACATGGTCACCGAAAATACTTCATCAACCATCACGGGTAAATCATTTACCAACCGTCATCACTTATATAACATGTTGTTCCTTCTTCACCGAATCATGAGTCGACCTACTTGTACCATACCAAGTCGTGCATCATTCTCTTGACAAGTGTTATCTTGATTTGGTTCAACTGCATTGCCAAATTCACTAGTGTCACTCGCTTGTAACAGACTAAGATCAACAACAGGATCCTCTTCCATGTTATCCCGAGTCGGTTGAAACAGACTTACATCCACATCGGGCTCCTCAAAGTCGTTATTCACATCAAGTAGTGGTCCACTGCTTTGTGTAAATGCTTGTCTGTGTCAATTGAAACAGATTAACCTCAAAATTTTCGTGCTCCTCAAAGGTGTTATTGACATCAACTAGTGTCGCTCCACCGTTGTCAAAGTCCTTCCCCGAATCACTCTAAACAGATTAACCTCAACATTATCAGCTCCTTTAGAGCATTGTCCTCATCAACAACTACTAAAGCACGCCACTTTGTTTTGAACAAAGTTGGCTAGCAAATGAGCGCCTAAGGTGGAAAAGAGTGGCTCAATGTTTGGCAAATTGCTAGCTTCACCAATATCATTGACGTCCACAGCAATTGTGTAAGTTGGATAAACCGATCTAGGCGTGTTCATTATCTATATCATCTAACACCAACCGCTCTACAACATGATTGAATAGCAGCAGAGCAACTTTTCTCCTATCTTCATCCATCTCCCAAAACACAGTCTTAATTGATTGTGGGGACATTTCACAAAATTCTAATCTAGTCTTCCTATTTCAACATACACGCCTATCGCCTTATGTCAGATAACAACATCTTTCAACAAGTCTAGATTAGCGTGTTCACGGAAAGAAAACAAACCGTCGTCTAATGTACAACGAGCTTAAGAAAGTAGAAATAATTGGTTTGTCCGGACTCATAACCGATTTGAGTCATGAGAGCATCCATTTCATCAACAGATACCTCTTTTATTTCAACAAGATCAACAAGGCATTTCTTGCCTCCTTGATATATCCCACCGGAAAGTATTTGAATGTACCTTCATAATGGAACATCATGCTAAACGATCCAGTTCACCCATGTATAAAAAAATGTACAAAACTTTGTTAAGCTAAAGTTACCTAAAGGGAATAACTTAATCACTGTACTAACATATGATTGTAATAGGCTCTAACCAAAAAGACTTACAATATCTCATGATTGCAGATCTTTCCTCCGCTTCACGATCATCATATAAAGGATATTCCTTACTCGCCACAGAGTAAATCCAAGGTGGTTGTTTGTTATTTTCTTACTCGATTATTTGATTTTATGATAGACATTGCCTTAGTGTTTTCTGGTAGGCTTCAAAACAAGTTTGGGGATGAGCAATGAGTACCGGTTTTGTTATATTGTACAATATGGCGGGAAATTGGACAAGACAAAGTTATACAGTTGTATACCACATAATGACTATTCTACCCCAGCAGCACCATGATTACGGGTTTATTTTGGGTATAACGAACGTTGACAACGCCTGTTATTGGTCAAGGGACCAATCTGGCATTTAATCAGTCTGTTTGGACCCGTGGCGATGATTATGCCGGTTTCGTCCCATCGCGATCCTCCACTACAAGTTTAGGGACCAACGGTGTATTTTAGTCTAATTAATATATCGGCTAATAGATCTAAAACAATCAATCCGAGCTCGAACCCAACCTAACTCATGGTCGACTCAACGTGTCAAAAAGTAGCCGTTGACCCAACCCGGCCCGGACCCAACTCGAACCGCACACATTTGGTGCTTTTTTCCCAATATTTAGAGACAGAAATGTAAAAAATCAAAACCAAAAGGATCACAATTGTACAAAATTTACAGTGGACCCCACATTACTACTAAACAGAATAAACGGTCATGCAATCCCCTCCCCCTATCCAGATTGTTAAATACAGTTACATTTCGCGCCACCACACAAAATGGCAGCAATCGGCTTCTTCTCCGGTGGTTTTAATCTCTATCCATGTTCCACACGCGCCATCGTGTCACAGTTATTCTCTTCATTTTGACAACATTTATTTTAAAACCGTTAAAGTATTCATAACTGTTTATGTTTGTGTGTTGTTACAGTGTGCGGGCGAAAATGTCGTTGAATGAGGTTGAGAGTCCAGTGGTGGTAAGTATTTTTCGAAAATAAGCTAGTAATCGAGCGATTGAGACGTAAGAATAATGTTATGTGGTGAACTGGTGATGATGATATTGATGCAGCTTGGATTTGGTGGAGTTGGAGTGGATTTGTTAGCGACTGTCGATAAGTTTCCTAATCCGGATGATAAGATCCGAAGCACTAACTTGAAGGTACTTTATACAATTGTGATCCTTTGGTTTATAAGTTCTCCGAGTGAATTCAAGTGTAAGTTGTTAGCAATAGCTGCAAGCTCTGCACAGTTATCGATAAGAGTTCACAGTTTACATCTTAGAGCTAGTTTTGCCAAACATACCTTATATATTGATTATATATGTTTGGATAGTTTGTTTTATAAAAAGAAGTTGGGTAACATAGTTATAGTTATAAAGTGTAAAAACTAAATGCTTCTTTTATTAGCGTTTCCAATAGGAGGGACTAAAAAATCCAAAAGCTAAACGATTGTTTCCAAACAAGCATTATATTAACTACTCAAGAGTGGCCTGGTGGCAAAATGCTTTTGATTATCATCTCTAAAATGTGACAGGTCTCATGTTTAATTACTGTTAGTTGCAAACAACCCGGAAATGGCCACGCCAACCTCCTGAAATGGGAGGCCTTTACCCGGTTTGAGTCTTTGTGGCGATGGGTTCAAACCCCATGATTAGTCTGCCAAAAGGTCGGAAACCATGGTTACCCAAAAAAAATATTACTTCTAAACGCTCTTAAACACTCCACAAAGCTTGTCGCCAAACACAGTAGTTGGTGTTTTAAACGGTCAGGACTTAGGGGTGCATTCATGTGAACTTATAAGCTAAAATTGTGTATTTGGATGTATGAAATTTTATCTATAACTAAACAAATAATGGCTATAGTTTTTTATGCATTCCAAAATGAAGTTCATGGTATCCGAATCAGCTAATTTGTGGTGTAGAATATATCAGCATCTCTAACTTATTGTAACCACGATGCTTGAAGAATTGACCCGTGATCATGTTTTTGTTCCTTGCCCTTTCTCCATGCGATTGAAATTTAAAATTATTCTGCAGTAGTCGTGGACACTGATTGTTGTCTTCTAGAGTGGTCTCTATATTTAGTCGTCTTCTTTTAAGTTTTGCCAAGGGTGGTCGATCTTACTTGATCCTTTATGGTTGTACCTTTACTTCAAATCTTGATTTAGACGCTGATTAATTTATCACCTATATAGTATCTGAATTCGGGATTGTTGAAAACTGAGAAACCTGAATAGTCAAGTTCAATATTTGTTCTGCTTTATTAAGATGTAAGAGTTGCTTTTCTGGATGTCATAATTTACATAGTTTTTTGTTGATAGGTACAAGGAGGTGGTAATGCAGGAAATGCTCTAACTTGTGTGGCTCGTTTAGGTTTAAATGCGAGGTTAATATCCAAGGTATGCATGCAATATGCTAACAAGTTGAGAGTATATTTATGTAACTATTTGAATTATGGTTTATCACTTGGCCAGTATTAAGCGCTAATAAAAACACTCAGGAACCCGAATTAAAAGATGTATATGCACTCGTATTTACATTATCAGGTTGCCAATGATGCTCAAGGGAGAGGAATATTAGAGGAACTGAAATCTGATGGAGTAGATGCATCTTTTTTTGCGGTAATGAATATGTAAACTGTATTTGTTCAGATTTTGCAAGTATGGTTTCTCGCACTTATCTTCATTCAACTTTTTATTGTTACTGATATGCTGCACAAATTCTTATAGATTTTTAGTACTATATAGCATCTGCATTTGGGGGTTCCTTTTTTACATACAGTAATTCAAATTTTCCTGCTTGTAGGTTTCTGAAGAAGGAAATTCACCATTTACTTACGTGATTGTAGATGATCAAACGTAAGCAAGCATCATTATAAGCTGGTCCATTTCTTTCTCAATTTCTTACTTTAGTGAAAGATGTTTAGTTTGACTATATGAGTTACTAGTTTTATGCTAATGGAAAGGCAATCGTATATTTTTTCAATTAAAATTTGAACTTGTTTCATTATGGAAGTTAAACCAAATACTAAGCATCTGAAGCAGTGCAGTCGAGATAACATAGAATTTTTTCCTTTCTGTTAAAAAATTTCTGAGCAATCTTCATAACTGTTTCAACACTTTCAGGGAGTTGCATCCAAACCTGCATAACATAAAAGTGTGGTTGTAGTTATTAAATAGTTTAGATGCATCCAGGAAAACTCGCACTTGTATTCATACTCCAGGCTCACCTCCGATGATTCCGGATGACCTCCCCGATTCAAGTGTGTCAGATGCACTGGCTGGAGTGAAGCTTGTTTATTTTGATGTACGGTTGCCTGAAACTGCTCTTCTTGTTGCACATGAGGTAAATATTATGTGATTCATGATATTCTTAGCTCCATTTAGCTAATAATCTTCTCCTTGTTACAACAGGCACGGTTATTATATTTTTATTTAATAAGGCACATTGTAGTGCAAAGTTAGCTATGGCTTTTGAAATATTCTCTATAATTTATCCCTATTACTTCGGTCCATCTTAAGTACAACCCAAACTGGTGCTTTATTGTGCATACATACTTCATGAATAAAGAATAGTTTCCTTTCGACGACGTTGCACATTATAATTTTGCTATAGTAGCACCGTGATCCACAATTGCTAATGATTTTCTTGAGTTTAGTCGCAACTGGTTATATACTAATGATAAATCATCCATGTTCAATTTTCCTGTAGGCCATTTATTAATGTCAACTTGAATGAGAATCAACCTTCCATGTTCAATTTTACCAGTGCAGGCAAATCGCAAGAAAATACCTATTCTAATTGATGCTGAAAGGCCAAGGGAAGGTCTCGATGATCTTTTAAATTTGTCAGACTATGTTGTGTGCTCAGCAAAACTTCCACAGGCAAGCAAATTTTTTTGACCCTTACTCTGTAGTCGAAAGGTGAGTTCATTTCTAGTATAATTGTTTGTGAGACTAAGTGTAACTTACTTTTGCATATACCTGACAGACATGGACCGGAGCTCCATCTGTCCCAAGCGCACTTGTTTCCATGTTACTGAAGTTGCCTAAGCTGAAGTTTGTGATTGTAACTTTAGGTGCAGATGGTTGTATAATGCTTGAGAGAAGCGAAGCTGGTGTGTGTCTAGGACTTCTTTGCTTTTTACCATTTTTATATTTTCGGTAGTAAACTAGCCTTCAATACTGAGCTTCTGAAATGAACTTCACTTCCAGCGGAAAATCTTCAAGGTGAAGAGCTGGATGTAGATGCTTTAGTGGAGCAATTGAAGCTCAAATCAGACAGTAGCACAGATGCTCCAACATGCCTTTCATCGGTATTTTCATTATTTGTTACATGTCCCTATGTTATGTTGCAAAATGAATAGCTATAGCGTCTCTAGTAAGTGTTATTAACCTAATGTTCATGGACCCATGTCCATCTGCATATGCATATTCTTGTGCATCTCATATTCATCTCCACTGCCACCGGTCTCTTATATAAGGCTTTGATTTAGGCACATTTGAGTAAATTAAGGTATCTAATCTGCTGTATGAATACCAGAAATAGGATAGGTTTTGGGATCAACAATCAAAGTTAGTAACTCATGTTACAGGTAAGGCGGGTTGATGTGTAAAAAGTTTTTGTCAAAAAAGTTTAATATGTTTAATGATAATTAGTGTCTTAAGTATGATTACAGAAATGTTTAACCTGTTTCTTTTTAACTAATATTTTTTATGTCTCCTGATAGGCAGCTAGATATTGCAAATTCCCCATACGGAATGTGCCACCTCCACTCGAACAAAATTTTTTGTGGACTAATATCACACTGTTTCACAATTTGTGTGCATCAGTTAATGTTAAAATTTAAAAATTTGTTATTCTGAATTTCGTATGAGTCTTAAAGATGAAAACAGACAAGTCAATATATTTCTGTAACCATTTCCTTAAAACCCGTCAAATAGTACAATCCAAATCATACTCTATTTACTTCATGGTTCAGGAAGTTACGAGATTGCAGGCGAAGGGAATCGGGACCGTGTGCGGAAAGTTATTCATTGGCACAGCTGAGAAGATACCACAGTCGGAGCTCGTGGACACAACAGGTGCTGGAGATGCATTTATAGGAGCGGTCCTATACGGTACGTATTTATAACCAATTCATTCCATCATAACTGCATTATCAAATATCATTCTGCTTTATAATTTGTCACACTTATTATATTTCTCAATAATCTCTCCAGGCAACAATGTATATACTAACTTGTATGGTCCTACTCCACTGTCAAAGTGTCAAATGTTTACTTCATAAAGTATATGGTTTTAATTTTCTGAAAGGTCAAAAGTAGAATTGAATAATGGAATGAAAGAAGTAAAAGATGGGACACAAAGCTATTTAATAAAGTCTCCCAAGTTGCTGAGGAAATTGACCACTCTTGTTGTACATTTTATTTGTAGCCATTTGCACCAACAAGCCTCCAGAACAGATGTTACCTTTTGCAGCTCAAGTGGTTAGTGTACATTCAAATTTATGGTTTGCCAAATTTACACTTTCACAGTTTATCTAATTTGTTTTGGGACAATGCTACATAGGTTAAAATATTGTTTTTGTCTAGGGATAATTGTCAATGTATGCTAAGTTTTTGACCTTTTTTTTTTTTAACCATGATTTCCAACCTTTTAGCCGACTAATCCACGGGATCTGAACCCACCGCCACATAAGGTAAAGCCCTCCCTTTTCAAGAGGTTGGCGTGGCCACTTAAGATTGTTTGCACCTAGCAGGAATTGAACTTAAGACATCACACTTATTAGAGTGATAGTCACAAGCCCTTTTGCCACTAGGCCACCTTTAAGTGGTTAGTTTTTTTTTTTTTTTTTTTTTTGACCTTTATATAACAAAACTTTTGAATTTCGAACTTTGGGGTTTCAAAAATGAAAGTGCATCAAACTAAGCTCACTAACTCGGCTGCTCTAAGTAAACGTTGCAAATACTTAAACAAACCGTGTAGGCATTATCCCGGAAATGTAAAGAAAATGTAAAGTATTCGACAAGTTACTGTTAATCTCGTTAAAAAATGTAAAGTTTGTATTATAAAATCAAGTCAATATGTTTTCATCAAGTGCTTTCTGCATAAAAATAATTGCAGGCAGCTATTGCTTGTCGAGATTTAGGAGCTCGTGCTGGTCTTCCACGCCTCACGGATCCTCGTTTAGCACCCTTTTCACATTAAAGACCCCTATAACAACTTCAATGCGGCGTTTACAGGTAAACTAAGCTTTGAAGCTTGGCTTTTCCTAGTAGTAATTTTCAGCTCAAATTCTTGTATCGACTCAATTAATTGTTAAGTTAACTGTAACAAGAAAAGCGTTTTGAATAATTTGACGTTCACGGATAGGAAATTGTCTTTAATTAGCTTAATAAAGAGCTGAGTGCTGATCATTACAATACTAACTTCCAGTCTTGCTAACAAGTTCTAATGACACAAAACGACCCAAGATACATCAACAGATTGCTAATCTTCTAAACCCTTAAAACCATCTAAAACCCACCAGACACGCATCTACAACATGCTATCAGCCATTGTAGGAAGCCTCTTGAAAAAACAAACAGCACTTGATGGCAACTTGCTCCTAAACCTCGGCGGCCTCAAGAACCACAAGCCCCAAATTGCCACCACCCACCTTATCGGCACAAGATAAAACCCAAAAGCAGCCAAGAAACAGATCACCACAAACAAGAATGAAGCCCTTGGGTCCCGCCAGCTTAGCAAAGCTTGAAACCTCTCCCCTTGAGTCGCCATGTCACCAACCACTGTCTGGATTCTCCCCGCCACACTCCTTAGCCTATCGTACCTTATCCTTACTGTCTCCGCACTCCTGCTTGTTGGGAAAGAGTCGAATTCTTCATCTAGTTCATCGGGGTGAACACCTTCTGCATAAGAGAGGCGGGTATCCATGTGAGGTGGATACCTGGGGCGTAATCGGTATCTCCATAGTCCACTAACCGCGAACCCACACAGTACTGATGGTACTATCAGCTCCGGCATTAGTACCATGATCATGAAAGTAACCACAAACATGCTTGAGTAAACCGGCATGGTCCAGTTCCGCATAGCTTCAACAACCTTGTTGATAAACACAAGCCAAGCTAACACATTTGTGAGCCGAAAGAAATTGGCTTTACTCTTCCTCATACTCCACATGTGAGAATCATGATCGAGCATGTACTCAACCACTTCCCGACCCAACGAAGGCTCGGCTCGGCTGAGCCGCGACGTGACAACATTCATAGCTTGGTACCTCAAGCTGTCTAATTGGTGCACAGACAAAGGTTGTACATAATGCATTTTAGGTAGTAAAGGCATAGTGTACATATGAAGCATATTGACCATATTAGCACAAGAAAATCGAACAGCCAAATGAAGCTCACCCATTTTCTTCACACCAGAAGGATGCAACATTAAAAGAGGGTATGCATGAGTGTAGACCCGATCCGATTCAAGCGTAGATAACCGGATCCGAACTTTTCCAATCCTGGAGTCACGGATCCCGGCTCCATTACCACCAGCCGGGTTCTTATCGACCCGTGAGTTATCAAACACCCCAATTGTGATAACTGTGCACGGATCAAACACCTCCCAAGTGTACTGTTCATTCCATTTTGGAGCCAAGCTATCCACAACAGTTCGGGTTCGAACCCATTTCTGTGCATATTTCGCCACACAGTAAGCATCAGTTGATCCACCTTTACCGTCCTTGATCTTCATTGGCATAAGATTAGAAGCCCCCAAAATACCCATTTCAAGAACACCGATATGAGGCTTCCATAACTGTTTGGCTGTAGGCCTAACATCGCTACTATACATCGTAGCTTCATCGAGCACATGATACCCGCCATCAAGTGTGGCCCGTATATGAATCCTAGAAGCGAACCTGACAACTGATTTCACGTCATTTGGGTTACTTCCATCAAGATTATACCACCTTGAAGCTACTTCTTTAGAATCCAACCTCCTACTAATAATTGAAACTGGTAACATAACCCTGCCCACAACCTCCTCACGGTTTGGCCCAACCCGATCCTCAACAGACAGCATCACATAATCCTCAAAAGGCTCAGCTACAACAAACATCAAATCCTCATTCCAATACGGGTTCGAAAGGCTCCGGTTCGCCATAGCAGGAGCCACTCGAGTTTTCAGAACTTGGTTCCCCACTTGCACCTTAACATTAAGCTCAGGATACCTCATTATAGAAGTACCCTTTTCACTCAAAACAACATCTTGTGCTTCAATAACCGAAACCCTTAAATACCATAACTTTGGAGACAAATACACCTTCGACTGAATAGAACTAAGCCCGTCCAAATGCACACTCGCAGCCTTAGAATGCCATGCCTCAGAAAACGCCTCATCCGCTTGTGTCCCAAACCAGATCGCCACCATTACTTCACCACCTTTAGCCCTCTCACCCCTCTTATCATCCATCCTATACCATTGTGGCGCAAGCTGACTATCTGGTGGGACCCGTTTCGGAACCTCATTCAAGTCAAACCAAACGCGACCGATATAATCATCCTTATCTCTTTCCTTAACAAATATTTCCACCACAGATGACTGAATAGTATCTTTACTAAAAGCGAAAACTTGATCCCATTCACCATTATTTATACCAACCCTTTTCGTAATCCCTCGATAGTTCCCAAGCTTAACTTCTGCCACCACTTCACCACCATTAACAACCGGTATATCCCGCCCTTTAACAACCCGAATATAAAGATACTGCATTTGCTCAACCAAGTCATAAGTAGAACTTGTTTTATCTTTGTTCAACAACCCACCACCCAAATGTGGTTTAGTTTCCTTTAACGAGTACTCATTTGACCCACCCGTATACAACCCGACCCGACCCGGACCACCTCCACCACCTGCCACCCCCATGTTCATGCCAGACATTTGTGGTCCCGGGTTGGAAGTGATAACTACTGGCTTCATACCAACCTCACCCGGGTTCGGACCCGGGTCGGGTTTTACCATTTGACCCATTTGGTTCAAATGGGTCATTTTCTTATTTTCTTGACTAGCCATTTGCTGGTGGTTTTGTACAATGGTGTTAACACTTTGTTGGTTAAACTTTTTACTTTTTTACCACCACCACCACCACTGACATTACCATTTACTATTACTATTACTATTACTATTACCACCACCACCTTTAGCATTAGCATGCTCCTTAACAGAAATATACATTTTAAAAGTGATCTCACCTCGCACGTGCGAAAAAAGACTCCTTTTATCAAGCGTGTGAAGCTGAGGTACAACTTCATCTTGACCCTCACGTGCAATGCTAGTGCCTGAAACTCTAACCTTACCTAAGAAATTCCTACTGTTGTTTGACTTTTTCTCATTAAAAACATTGACTTCTATAGTCCTATAAGGTAAGTCAGCAACATCATTAACATGAAACACAAGCTTTTCATTCCAAACAGGGTTTAAATCTTTGTACTTAACTTGTGTTCTTTGCCTTTGACCTTCAAACTCAACTTCAACAAAAGCTGATGAAGAACCTTCACCATCTTTTGGCATTAGGTTGTGGGCCCCCAACACTTCTACTACAAGCTTCTCTTTACTCATTTCTTGGTTCAAATGTGTGTTCTTGTTTGTGTTGCTTGAGGGTTTTTAGTGAGAGAGTTTAAGAAAGTGCATGTGTTTTTGGTTTTTTGAGAGTGAAGTAAAGAGACAATAGAGTGGCTCAAGAAGAAGATGAAAAACCAACAGGTGGAGTGAGAGTGTGTGTGTCTTGGAGAGTGAGATATGAAAGCAATAGGTTGGTCTTGAGAGAGGTATATATGACAAACATATTTGTCTTTTGGTGTTATATGTTGGTCAATGTAATGTAATCCGTATTAATTAGTCATTAAGTTTATTCAAAGTGTTGGTTTTTCTTTTCTTCTCATTTTGGGTCTTTTACAATGTGAAAATTATGTTTATGGATATTCTACTTTGGTCATTATAAATTTTTAAAAAAAGATAATGTTATGACTATAAGACTAGGTAAGCAAGCTAGCATGCATCCTATTTAAACAAGGAGATTTTACCATTTTAGACATATGTGCTATCAACTTTTCACCTATTAAGTGTAATGTAGTTGTGATTTTTGTCAAAGAATGTAACATGATGGAAACGGAAAATATTGCACTAATTGACTAGTTTAATAGGAGTACTTGTTGAAAAAAAATACTATGTAGCTTTACTACATATAAAAATACTTAATAAATATATAACCGTGCTATAAAAAGTATGTTATGTTCACAAAAATTTATAAATTTTTTACATAATAATCGTGTCAAGATCACTTGTTCAATCAACTAACTTTTATTTTTTTATTGAATGATGATCATGGCGACGTCATTATGTGAAACTTTTTTGCAAATTTTATGAACATAGTATTTCTACAAAAATAATGTGTAACATTTTTGAGCTACAAAAAATGTCGCTTTTTTTTAACATAGTATTTCTATAAAAAATGTGTAGCATTTTGAGCTACAAACCATCAAACATATTGAAGTAATTGCTAAGTGGCATCGTTTATTTATCACAAACGTTCGGTTATTCGGTTAATAATTATTTTGTAAAAATAGGGCATGAGTTTAATCTCACTTTTAGGTTTGATTTCGGTTAATAAGATTTTATAAAATATGTCATGAATATAATCTCACTTTTAGGCTCAATTTTGACTAAAGTCATTGAAATAAGTGTTTATTGTTTGAAGCTAAATTCTTATAAAAGATTACTTCATACCCAAAAGTGATATACATTGGTTTCCTCGGCTATATATAATTTTCATGGATATCATTCAAGTATGTACATTGTTTAGTTTTTGATGTTGTTAGGAGTACCCGTATAGGTTAGTGGCACCACCATTTAAGCCATTTTATCGGTTTGTGAAAAGATAAAGACAGCTTTTCACCGTTTCTTGTTCCGTGATTTTTGCTTTGTACAAAGCAATATTTTTAACTTATCGAACTTTTATTTTATGTTTCGTACTTTCGGTTTGTAGTTTTAAAATAAAGGTTTAATTTTAAAAAATAAAAATAAATAAAGGGGAAAGTAGTAAGAGTGCCATCAAATTTGGCAAAACTCAGGATAACCTAAGAATGGCAAAGTTCAATATAACCAAAAATTACTATGATCCAATCAATCAATAATAACCATTCATTTTTATTACGATAAACTTTCACTCTTTTAAAAATTAAATATCTCGCAAACCGTTAATCGTTACGCGATAAAAATTATACCATCGTGTGAGAATTAAATTATCTTTCATGATACGCACTACTATATATTTTTAACAACTTTTTTTTCAAAATTTCGGTCAACAAAATCATATATGATTTGTGAAAATCATATATGATTCGATTTTTACGAATCACATATGATTTTTGAGAATCATATATGATTGTAAAAATCATATATGATCAGAAAATCGAATCATACATGATTTTTAAAATCATATATGATTCGTAAAAATCATATATGATTTTTTGGACGAATTTTGAAAAAAATATTTGTCGAAAGTATATAACAATGATATCTATAGAAAGATAATTTAATCTCGTTATGATGGTGTATTTTGTACCTTGAAAATTTACCGTTTTAAAGATATGTTGTTTTAAAAAAAGGTGGAATATGATTTAAATAAAAATAGATTACATGACGGCCCATTTGCTCTACGATGAAATATGTAGTTCTATATGGATCTCAACTCAACCTAATATGTACATTGTTTTGTTTTGTTTAGTTTATATAAGATAGGTTTATGACAAATGTGTTAACCACAAGTTTAAAGAGAAGCAATGTTACAATCATATAAATTTTACAAAAGATTTTCACACAATAATGTGTAACAAGAATGACTTGTAACAAAATCAATAGACGGTGGAAGATAAAAATAACGATGGTTCAAGTGTCACACCAACTCATTCTATGAACTTCATTTGTAAATTTTATGTGATCAGAAGAAAACAATAACATATGCTATTATATACTTTTTTCGTCTCACAATTATTGTCTACGGATAAAAAAATAAGAAAAATATAATTATTATTATTTTATTTTATTTTCTTAAAAATATAATTATTATTATTTTATTTTTATTTTTTCTTATATTTTCACAAATGTCTATCTATTTTACCTTTAATTAATTAATAATTTTTTCTTAAAAGTTTATAATAACAATTCCATTGAATAGTACTAGTAATATATTTTGATCAAATTTCTATCTATTTTAATCTTGATAGTTAATTTGAGACAATCTAAAATAAAAATGTCAAAACAATAATATTGGGACGAGGAGATTAACAATAAACTAGATATCCACACATGGGCACTTCAAAATGTTGAAAAGATATAAACAAAAATCTAAATTTATACATAAATCTATAGAGAGAAATACATGCACATAGAGAGATAGAAAGAGATGTGACAATGGATGGAGTATTTTAGTTGCACAGACAAGAGTGGGTTGTATTGGAAACTAGACAAGACAGATAAAGGAGAATTGGATTTTGGGGAATGAATTGGTCAAATTATCTACTCGCTCTCCCATTTATGTTTTATTTACACGCGCTTGTTTTGCAGCTTTTTAAGCTAAAGTACCATCCTTTAAATGCAATATGGTACAATTATTTATTGCGTATATTTTATTATTTTGATTTTTTAAGATTGTTTCTTTTTTAGGAAAATTCTTAATTTGTTGTTGACTGTAGTTTATGACTATGAAGAATGAACTACAGAGTAAACATTGAATTCGCATCAAGATTTTTGAAGAAAATGCTTATTAAAATTTTACTTTGAGGGTGCAATGTCTAGTAGTGCAGTGCATACATTGATCATACGAAGTTGATTTGAATAATTGAATTGAACATTTTGGCTATGCGGCTTGTGAAATATGTTAGAACGATGTGGCTTGTATATATGTTAGAAAGACTACACTTCTATAATTTGAAAATTGTTGCTTTAGGGTAAATTTTGAGCTATAAGTAAGTAATCCTTCTAGTTGAAAATATTAGTTTTGAGACAATAATAAGTGGTTTAACAAAAATATAGTCACTAAAGCTTATCTAAATAATAAGTGGTTTAACAAAAATATTGTCACTAAAGCTTATCTTTTGTGCATAATGATAATTTTATTATTAACTAATTACTCAATAATTTGTTTAAATTTTGTAGTTTTACTTTTACTTAAGGGTATTTTAGTAAACTTATTCTAGTATACTTTTACAATTTATGTAGTGGAGTTAAAAAGAGACAAACTAAAAGAGTAATATTTACAATTAATTTTAGGATGAAAGTTATTTTACATACAAAACTTTTTCTACATACTAAGGGACTTATCTCCACTCTTATTTAAAAACAATTTATTATTTCACCTATTTTTTATAATTTAAATATACCGTTAATCGTTAGCGAAAATAATTACACCATCACGACGTTTGATTATTATTTTTATAGATGCAAGACTTTGATATACTTTCGAAAAAAAAAAAAAAAAAAAAAAAAAAACATCGTTTTGTTTTCACGTTTTTTCTTTTCTTCGAATCGAGATTTGCATGTAAAACCATATGTGATTAAGCATTGTTGAATATCACGTGTGATATTTAGTGTTAAATCACATATGATATGTAATATCACATATGATATTAGTGTTAAGTCACGGATGATATATTATCATACGTGATTTAACACTAATATCACATGTGATATTCAAATTTATCATATGTGATTTAACACTAATATCACATGTGATATTCAAATATATCATATGTGATTTAATACTAATTTCACATATGATATTCAAATTAGTGTTTAATCATATATGATTTTTTCATGCAAATTTCAAGAACGAAAAAAAAATGTAAAAAAGTGAAAAACACAAAAAAAAATTGTCGAAAGTATATCAAAGTGCATATCTATAATATTTGTTGTAATGGTATATTTTTTTTCTCATAACGATAAACGGTTTGAAAGATATTAATATTTGAAAAATAATAATGAAAGTGAGTTTTTAAATTGTTGGAATCAATCTTATCCATTAGATCAAATAAAATGGAGAAAAATAGAAGGCGAGATTGATCCCTTAATACGTAAAGATCTTTGTTCTCAAATGATCTTAAATCTTAATTTTAGATGTAACGTTGACAATTAAATCCTTCACCTTTTGGGAAGGATTTAGTGCTAATTTCTTGATCTCTTAGGTATTTTTATTTAGTTAAACTATTTTGGTTCTCTTTTTGTTAGAATCTATGCAATCTTTGAACATTTTGATCGAGTAAAATGACATAAGGTATCTTTAATCTAATATTGCACCCCATAAAATCCTTTTTTGCACCCCATAGTAAATATCATCGCCAATCATCACCTAACGATTGGTTTTTTCTTTTTTTTTTTTTTTTTTAGTTTTGTTTTTTTGTTTGTGTATAATTTATATTTGTGTAATGTATATATATAGTGTTTTATTTGTAGAGTATATATAGTGTGTATTTATTTACAGTAGTGTTTTTATACGATAATGATTTAATTGTGTAGTGTTTTTATATGATTTTTATTTTACGTTACGCTTTTTAATTGTGTGTTTGTTTCATTTAATTAAACAATAACATTAAAACATTAAACAAGAAACAACAATGTTTTCAATATTACAACGTAAATCTACTCATACGAAGATTATTAACGTCATCTATGTTCATAGAGTATTCCACTCTACCGACATGCGTGATCAACTGGATTTCTTGCCAATTCCAATTGATGCCTCCAACGCCTTTATTTTTGCCTGCAACAAATTGTTTTCACCAATAAGATGTTGATCGTCAGATCTTTAGTTTCGCATTGAACTTGCGTTGAAGAAGAGGCTTCACCAAAGTACTTTTCTTGAAATATTTCCTTCCACATGAAGTATCGACACCCATAGTCTTTAGTCCCTACCATTACATATCTAAACAATTATAAGAAATGTATTCTAAACAAACAAGTTATTGATATATTTACGCAAATAAGCAAACGCTTAATTATTTACCTTTGAGAAAGGACACGATAATACTTCGCACTACTAGCACGGTGGTGGGATGTTCTTTCAATTATTAATCCACGTTGACAACGACACAAGTAAGGATTTTGTTGTCAGATCTGGCCAAAAAATTAGATAATTATTCACAACATAAATTATTAATATGATGGTTCACAAAATTAGAAGCTTCGAATACATAAATAACCAATCTTGTTATAGATTAATAGTTGATACATGGTTCACAAAATTACAATATAACTAGAAACTAAGATCAATCACGCCCGTCGTAGTCGCTCCAATGATACCGCCATGTGTCCCACACGAGACTTAACTCAAATGCGTCTCCTCAATCAATCAATCTCGCTCAGACTCGCCAACGCGAGACGGCCGTATCAAAAGATGAGGAAGAACCGGAGGACGGTGTATAAAAGTGTCCTCATCTGCGGTGGAGATATAGCCGGAGAGGAGGCACATAAGATTTAAGAAAGCACATAATCTGGACTCTCAACACGAGCGGGTGTGTGGTTGACACAATGAATGTCCTCCATCGAATGTCATCCGATTCTCGTAACAAAACACGAGGAAGAACCGGAGCAGGAGCGTAAATCAGAACAAAAGATGACGAGTCGTTTGCTATAAATCAAGAATCGCCTATACATGTTGTGTCATTTACAATATAAATCAAGAATCGCCTATACATGTTTTGTCATTTACAATATAAATCGAATCGTCTATACATGTTTTGTCATTTACAATATAAATCAATAATCGCTTTCTACGTGACGCCTAAACATCCCCGTCGTTGAGCAAACACATGTTCCCATGGCGCGGCCTCGGCATTTCTATAACGCTCCATTGTGGGTGATTATACGGGAGTGGTGAGTCTTCATCAAGAACCGCAAGAACGGTGAGCACAATCGTTGTTCCCCACACGAAGAATCACAACGGAGACAATATTTCACGAATCGGAGAACCTCTCGGTGGAAGACAAAGCAGATTGTGAATTGGTTATACATACAATAGGACGGTTAAGAGTCAGAGCAATAACCACTCCCATTTCGCATACTCATCCAATAACGCTGTGGTGTCGCACTGTTAAACCAATTCATCGAGTTACGTGTAGATGTAAATAAATTACCCCAATTCCTCGTAATCTTCCTCGTGATTGTCTACTCTTCCCGGCAAGAGCTCGATTCGGGCCACATTTCTTCATGAAGGCCAAGACCTATGGCAATGACTCGATAGCACAATTTCCATCACCCTCCACGTTAAAGATCCCCATGATCCAACGTCGGAAAAGAGCCGGAATTTCGGTCATACAACCTTCGCTAAAGTAATCTGGAGGCGTATAAGTGGTGTCTTAAGTCGCCTCGCTAGGTCCTTCGTTAGGTCTTTCGTTTAAGTCTTGGACGTTAAGGCTCTCCACATAAGAACCGTGTCTCGCAGATTCTTTATTTACTCGGGACTTTTTAGGTTTTGTGTAGCCATGCGGTGCCTTGTGGGGGTTCTTCGTTAAGTCCTTTGTTCAAATCCGGATATTTGGTTTAGACTTGGATTTTTGTCCTTTGCGCTCGGACGTCCACGATTACTTTCTTTAACAAGAAAGTTGTCATCCGACACAGATTCAGGAGCGTATATACCGAGCCTATTTAACATATTTTTTTGACAAACGACGATGCTCGGTATAAACACTTTGGAATTTTTGTACGTCATCTTGACAAGAAAATATTCAGCTCTTCAGTGCCTCGAGGCTCTTCGGACTCTTGAGTATTTCGGACAACCGCCGTGGAACGCCAGGTTCTCCAAAATTATCAACAAAACCAAGCGGAATAGGCAATCCTCGTATTCGAAAAAGGAACTAGTTAAAATTATCGATATCGACGGGAGATTAACTTGATAGGCATAAATTTGAAATTCATACCGTTTGCTTTAAGGTAATACTGATTGGTGATAACATGGTAAACCATAAATTGACCAAGAATCGATGATCACATTGATGTGGGTCGACATCCGTTGACTTTCTGCGAGTAAATGAGTAAAGCATCTCTTGAAACATTATAGCGCAATTCGCTAAATAGCTTATCCTTACACGCATGCGTTCTTGATTTTGCTTGTATTCAAAGAGGCTCAGATCGCAGCTTTCTTGCAGCCTATAATCTTGTCGACCGAACACAACAACGTGTCTAAGCCGGACTGTGTTGCCCAAGTATAACTTCAACAACAAGGTTGACTCTCAACTCTACATGTTGTTGTCTCGCCGTTCGCGATATTGATCGGTGAATGTATGACACAAACATGTTGTCGTAATCTTGCAACCGCCATCAAATATCGAAAACATCCGATAAAACAAAGAATTAACAAAGTGAGAAAACAATTCGAGTAGTTATTTATTAAATAATAAAACAAAGAATTAATGGTTAAGTACCCGGTTTTGGGCTAATAAATCTTGTAGGTGCTCGTAATAATGCGTGAACACATCTTCTGATCTGAGTCAGAACCATCAATTCCATGTCCATCTAACGGACTCATACTCCTTTAACAACTTTATTTATATAAAAAAAAACTAAAAATTTAACAACTTTATTTATATAAAAAAAAAAAAACTACAAATTTAACAACTTTTATTATAATTTATCAAGTTTTATTAAAATTTACAACTTTTATTTAAATTTAACAACTTTATTAAAATTTACAACATTTTTAACAACTTTATTTAAAAAATACTAATACAACTTATACTCTTTACAACTTTTATTAACAACTTATAATTTTTACAACTTTTATTAACAATTTACTTTTGAAAAAAAAAAAAAAGTTTGAAAACTGGTTTTGGAAATACCATGTGCGCCCATGTATTTACCCACCCGGTTTTGGAATCATATGTCTCGTCCGTCTCTCTCTAATCTCTCACACACACACACAAATAATACTCATTTCTCTCTCTCTCTCTCTAATATCCGGCGAACTAAAAATATCCGGCCTATTCTCCGGCCACGCACGACCGGGTATTTCACCCCATATACCGAACGATAGATCGGGAAAAGGTGATCATTTAACATAGGGCACGCGCGGTATTTCTCACCGACGCGCCCTAGATCTAAAGTTTTAGAAGATGATATCTATGTTTTTTGGTGTATAGTCTTAGAAGATGATATCTATGTTTTTTGGCTTTTCATAAGTGGCGTGCAAAGATTGTATCTTTTGAAGAAAAAGATCGTTGCATATCATGCCCGATGCTAACGTGTTGCAATAAATGTCTGATTGGTCCACGTATGGGGTTTTGACCCACGTGGTGGTCTTGTGACTAGTGATGCTTTTGTGCTGTTTGGGGTGCCAATAATATTCGGTAAACTTGATCTTTTTCATACATTAATTTCTTAAAAAATGAGAGGTTGGGTGAGTTGAAAACTTATCAAAATGGTTGTTTTAGTAGTGGCTGGCTATCTTTTATTAGTGGCTGGCTCCGGAAAAAAATAGTACGTGGGGTAAACAATATATATCTTTTTATTTGACTCTCAATAAATGTTCTATAAGTGCGATTATGAGCCTATTCGAAAAGTTTACCTCTTGTGTTACAAATGGTGACCCAGACATGGTTGTTTGTTGGTGCTGTTGTTGCATTTTGTTGTTGCTTTGCTGTTTGGTGATGTTGTGTTGTAGCCTTCTGTTGGTGTTGTTGCTTTCTGTGGTGTTGTGGTGTTGGTGCTGATGGTGTAGTTTGTGTTGCAGCTTTCTTTGTTGGTGTTGTGGTGATGTTGCTTTCATGTGGCATTATAAGCTTGTGAATGCCTGCTATGCTGGTACCCTTTGAGAATCTTTGTTACTTTCTCGTGAATGCCTGCTATACTGTTGCAGATTGAGAATCTTTGTTACTTTCTTGTGAATGCCTGCTTGTGAGGCTTGTGGGACTTTGTCCTTGTGCATGGGAAGGAAATATCGGGGTGCAAGATTAGATTGTTTCCTGTGAAATTGTGACTCTGCAGTTGTGACTTAAAATTTTTCCGAGGCGATGATGATAAAACCGAATGGACGGTAAAGTGAAATCAAATCTCACTTTGCAACCTTCGGGTTTGAGCCTAAAAAATTTTCCGAGGCGATGATGATTTTGAGCCTAAAAATTTTCCGAGGCGATGATGAAAACTGATGGACGGCAAAGTGAGATAACATCTCACTTTTGCAACCTTCGAACTGAGCCTCAAAAATTTCTGACTACGCTTTTTTAAGTTTTAAAACTGATTAATAAAAAAAAAAAAATAACTTGTAAAAAGTTATATACTTTATTCAGTAAAAAGAAATAAAAAGTAAAAAATCTTACTTTTATAAAAGAAATAAAAGAGTAAATGTAAAAAAAAAAAAAGACTTGTATAAAAATAGTGACCAAAAAATAAAGAGTAAAAGTTAAAAAAAAAAAAAAAAAAAAAAAAAACTTGTACCAAATGATTGTAAGACGGAAACTTTAACACCTCTAAAATTTTTTAGGGGTAAGATTAAGATGACCCAATCAAAAGTAAGAAGCATATATACCTTTTGTTGTTGGATGAACCCCATAATAAATCTATTTGCACAAACAATATAATCAAGTCATGAAAACATAAAATCCATAAATATTGTTTTAAGATTAAAAGGTTGTAAAAGAAATTGTATACCTTCTTTGGACTGTGCATCCATACAACATATCACCAAAACTATGTCACCATAATCTGATCAGAATTAAACCAAACAAAATCCCAAAATCAAGTATTTGTAGAAAGTACATAAACCAATAAAATCTCTAAGTAAAATCAAGGCATAAGAAGTAACGTACACAATTTTTTAAGATCGGAGCAGTAAATGCAGTGACTAAAATGGTTAGATCAAGATATTAATGTGCTCGCTCGAGACATAACCAAAGTCGCCCCGATGAATTTATTTCATCCGTTCATCGGAGATCCTTGTTGGGCACTTGGCCGTGTCTGCAGAGAGAAGAAAAAGTTAACGAAAATATAGTTAAAAGTAGAAGCAAAACAATATTAAGTAAAAGTTAGAGGTTTACAGTCATCGGTGAAAGGCAAGAACAAATGGAGCCAATGAAGGTGATAATATGATGGAGATTGAGAGGATGAGAGAAAATATGAAGAAAAAAAATATATATTTAGAAGACATGAATGGGCATGAGTAAATAAATTTTACTGATTATCTTACAAAGCAAACTCTGTAAATAGTTGCTTACTATTCGCTGCTGACGTGTCCTCTTTTGAGCTCCACAGTAACCTGAAGCGTCATTTATTATATATATATATATATATATATATATATATATATATATATATATATATATATATAATAAACTTTTTTTTTTTTTTTTTTTTTTTTTTTATCTTACGGGCTTCCTACCCAACCCGACCCAAATCTTTATTTCTTGTATCTTTCGGCTCGTGTAATCCGACCCAACCCAACATGAATTCTTACCTTTGGGCCTAGCCCATCCGAATACCCTTGGCCCAGCGCACCTTAATGAGTTTGTTACACAAATTGGCACAAGTAAAATTTTGTACAAATGTTTCTTTGTTTTTTGAATACAACGAGGCACAACCAAAACAAAACACAACATTGGACATCTCTACTCTTTTTGTGTGTGTGTGATCATGGAGACAAGAACACTACTAATAGCCACCCTAACAACAATATTATAATACCCTAAACCTCTTTTACCTTCTTTTGACCTCATTACCCATTAGACCTTATGCCCCTCATGCTCTATTGTGAAATGACCAAGCATTAGCATGCCCTTAATTGGGGCTGAATTCGCAGCATGCTTCAAGCCAACACACACCATTTTTCTTTCTCTTGGAACTAGAAGGATCACAAATATAATATAGGGTATAAATTATCACTTTTCAAAGTATAAGGGTATAAAGTGTACATTTGGAAACTTGAGGTTTAAAAGTGTAAATTTGGAAAAATGTTTAGAAAGCTTGAAAACTTATAACAACTTTATAAAAAACGAGTATTTTGATGACCTAATGTACATAAACGAGAATTATTACGTCAATAACTAAATAAACTTATATATATTTATAAGTATATGTAAATATATGAAAACGTTATTCGATAAAGACACATCTTAAAAAGGAATAAATCAAACTCTTTGCAATATCGTCATTTTATTAAATCAGCAACGAGGAACATTTCACTTATATATAAGTGTGAATTTCTAAAAGAATAACAAACTAAGTCGATATAACACATCTTTTGAATTTGAACTTTAAGCACTATCCACACAAGTGAAATCAACGTTGATATCGCTCTATTGAATTGTATATTCAATGCTCTATCATTTTGGTCGTGAACCAAACGTTTATCATTATTCTGAGACTTGTCATCTCGTACTTAGGTTTCGGGTTGGAGCCACTGCTGTATCACACTTGATCTCTTTGTGCTTTATCACTATCGCTAGGGTGAGTTCATAGCCTCGTTTTTAATTATATTTACAAAACCTACGAGGGAGATACACGCTCTAAACTAGAAAATAAGGTTTTTGCAATTGTTCGCTACTTGATTATTGGTATTGCCTAAGTTATTAGCCGAAAGACCCCTGCATCATGAACCATTAGTCACTTGCGAGTGAACGCAAATATCGTGAATAGTACTATGGGGAGTAACAACCCGGTCTTGGTTATCGAAAATAACCGGGGCGCACCATATTTGAATCAGCACAGTAATGGCTATTACCTCCTTGGGGACAAACTGTTACGTACACCAGTAATTAGGTGTATGCAGTTGAGTATTGGTTGCATGAGCTTAGCGCATAATAATCTGTGATTTTCTATGATAAGTTGTTGGTTTACAATTATCATGTTCTTGTGTTCAACTGATTAATTATAAACCTATGGATTCACTCAACATTGTTGTTGACCTTTTTAAGCATGTTATCTCAGGTAATAATTGAAGAACATCTCTATGGCACGGAGCGGGCATTGCAAGACCTTTTTATCGTGGTATAAACATAAAGTTATCATTTTCTGCAAACTCATGATCTATCTTTTGTGTACCATCAAAAACTATTTGAAAGTGTTTTGTAACAAACTATGAGTTTTTCTTGAATGATAACAACTTTTATTTAAACGTCTCTTTTTGAGTCGTTTTCTATGATTATTGATTGTGATCCGTCAAGTAACACCCCAATTAGTCTTCCGCTGCTTTGTTGATCTTTTGGGGGTGTTACACCATATGTGACACAAAAAACAGTTTAGGACGCCTCCCTAAACTGCACAACTTGGCTCAAATATGGCATTGGACATATCCCAAGCTCATAATAAAGAAGACTGCAATATAAAAATTGAATACAAACTATAAAGAGCAATGACCAGACTGGTGGAACTAGCATACTCTGAATCATTAAAGTGCATTGAGACCGATCAGTGTACCTTAAACCATCACCATACGTTAGAACCAACCAGAAGTCAAGCTCAAATACAAAAGAAACTCAACCAAAATAAAGTTGAAGACCATCGAGTTCATACATAGTGAGCAAGAATCCCAAAGAGTACCAACCGCCTTTCCTTAACCTACCTCATTAAAACCCTCTCCAAGTAAAATCCCTTAGGACAAAACCAAATAAAGGAAAAAGAATGCACACCATAAGACTACCCCCAACCCTCACACCACGTCATCTTCTACATCATCGCTACATCAACTTTCTTTTTCTTCCACCGCCATCTCACTTTTCACCCCCAACCATCTCACACTAATTCACTTTTCAACAAATTTATTTATTTATTAAAATACCCCACTATATATTTCCCAAACACTCGTAACTAAAAAATAAAATAGAAAATATATCCACTAGCACAAATGTCGAAAGGTGAAATTTTCACCTTTTCTACACATTTCTCTCTCCTTGCCAACACTTCACTCTACGCCCCATCCATGTTGCTTCGATTGAGGGTAGCATAAGTAATGTTGCTATATTTGTTTTAGACCAATAGTTTGCTAATGAATGTGTTATGTTATTGTTTTAACTTTTCTTAGTGATCCTATCTTTCACTTACAACATGACCACACATTAATTCTACCTATATACACACATACAATTTTCCGGAAGTCATTCCGAAAGCAGTCTCTTTTCCATCAGATAGAGGTGCATCCGTGTATATCCTACCTCTCCAATACCCACTCAAGCAGGATCACGTATTCTTTGTGGTATTCTTTAACCTTTCTATAGGTCCATATTTTAAATTTTGCTCTTGATTCTATGTAATTTATACAGCTATAAAAGTCCGTGACCATATATAATTGGGCTTAAATCAGTGTTATTTCGGCCCAATGACCTTTACCTAACCAGACCATACATCCATATATATCATGCAATCCTACAATAACTTCATTCAATTATTGGAAGTACTTGTATATTTTCAGTACAATGTTGTCATATATTCGGTGACGTTATTTGAGTATGACATTTTTGTCGACTACCCATGTTTTCTTACGGACTTTTAGATAATACCAAGCTATAAAAAATTATATGTTGAAGTTCATAAATTTTTAAAAACAAGTACCGGTTCTTTGATAAACTCATATGAGCTACGTAGGCTCTTAACGAGTTAAAGTGAATGAATGTGTCCGATTGTAATATGTTTAAGTGTCTAACGTTCATATTTGTCTGGTGGCTCAAAAATAAACGTAATAATATCGTCACCTTACCAAAAAGAAAAATCGGGAACAGAAAAATCGAGCTTGTCGGTTTTTTTTTTTTTATGGTGCATATAACCATGTTAATCACGTTACAAAGTAAGGGGGAAAAAAAAAGAAAAAAAAAAAAGTATCATCTTGCAACCTTTTACCTCATTCATTAGTTACACACGAATTAAAAAGAAGGGGGCGTGTTTGCATGTTCGCTCGACCTTTCGCGTACCAAAAGTTTGCTAGTGCATGAATTTCCAAATGGTCATTTGTCGATCACCTAACAGATTTTGACCAAAAGTAGAGCATATGAATCTTTGTTCATTGAAAAAGTACACAGAATTATTGTTGTTATTGTTAACATTTTTGTCATCATCGTATAAGGATAACAACAACGCATTTATATAAGTGGATCAACTTACACAACATAGTGACTTCCTTACAAATACTATTATGTTACAGGAAATTTGTATATAACAATTTATCACAGATTGTTTGTCGACGGAACTTAGAAGGGATCTAGAGGGTTGTGACCTCCTAATTTTTTGAACATATGTACATTTTATTCTTTTTATATATGGTTTCACCATTTTAATACAAAAATTCGTGCAAGTATATATATCGGCTGCACTGTAAAAATTTTCAAGAGGCAGAAAGTTAAAAGTGAGTGTCGATCGTTTCACGTCAAGAATGCTGACCTATGTTGTTATAATTAAATCGATTTTGATTGAAAGTGAATTTTTCAGATTTGTTTGCACGCGTAACTAAAACCAAGAATGGTGATGATATACACAATTGCTAGATATACTTACTTTTTCTAATCCATATTAACACAAGTAGTTAAAGAAAAATAAAAGATGGATAACAATAATTCATAAAATCTATAGAAAGAACACGTTAATCAAATATTATATCTCCACGAAAGTCATAAATGTCCTTAACCACTGACTACGATATAACTATTTTATAAACTTTCACCATTATACCATTACCCATTTATGAAAGAAATAAAATCATCATCATCTTTAAAATCGACATTACTCGAATGAGCTTTTATGACAATTCTTCACACCGCCTCTATCACAGTACCGCCTGTATCGACCTTCCTAAAATAAATATTTTTCAAGTTGGCCCCTTCACCAATAACGTTCAAGTTCCGTCCCTAATCCTGGGTTTTTTTTTGTATTTCACCATTTTCTTGTATTTTAATATATTACTTTTCAAAAAATATCTAGACTAACCTCTTTCACCATAATTTTCAGTTCAACCCGATGAAATTGAATAATTGATCAGCACTGCTCTAAAGTACGTTACATCAGAATTGCTAACTTTAAAACACACTCCTTCCATATTGAATTAATATTACAGGTTTTTTTTTAGGATATCTCAATTTCATTATCCACTACCAAATATATATTAAAAAGTTTGATCGAGTTTATTACATTATATTTGTTTGAAATTATTATTAAAAACTTTGAAGTAGACACTAATTAATTAGGTAAGTGTAAAATTATTATTCTAACCAAAAAAAGAAAGGAAAAAAAAAAAAAAACAGTGTTTTCTTTTAACTGTGTTTTTCTCGTCGAGGAAAAATAATTTTAAGACTCGAAGGATTATCTAGTATTCAATTTCTCCTGCATAACTACTAACTTGTTATAAAAATCCATATGTTCCCTATTATTGTTCCACTTTAATAATTTTTTTCTCTAGGCATAATTAAATAATTAATAGGAATGTATAAGCTTCAAGAAACATGAATCTTCTTATTAAAGGCAAATTTAAAAGATTGTTTCTAACATGAATCTTCTTATTAAAGGCAATTTAAAAAAGTATGGAGCTGGTAATCTGACATGGATTCTCCACTCGGGCAAAGGGTGGGTCTAATATTTCCCAACGGGCCGATAGTTATAGCGGGAAGTTTAACAGGCTTTACAAAATTACTTCTCCCTCTCTTTTAAAAATTGTTCACAGACAAAAAACACAAAATTAAAAAAAAACATCATTATTACAGTTTTTTTTTTATTAGTTTTTGCACAAAAGACAATTTTACTATTAACCAATTAATTTAAAACTTGTAATAATAGCCTCAATAAAGGTTAATATGGTAAGTTTGATCTATATTCTCTTTGATTTTTGAAAGTGGACAATTAATTTGGGATAAACCAAAAAGGAAATATGAACTATAAATATTAGATGGAGGGAGTAAATATTAGCACATCGTTAGTTTTTACGACAAGGGATAGAGATTTGTAATGCTATGTTTATCTAACACCAGGTGTAATAAGGATCTTAAAGCGACTTTTATCTTCTTTAGCACCTGCCACTTCAACTTTTTTCTTCTAAACTACTTTATAACTAACTTGGTATAATAAGGTGATCGACACCACAAAAAAATACTCCACAAAAACACACTTAGAATAAAAAATCGCACACACAAAATGCATACAAGTAGGTCACCTAACCGACCCACTTCTCATTTTCTTGCCTGGTCGACCGAGTCGTGTATCACAAGTGTAATAAGAGGAATTAATCTCTTTGGGTGTCACATGGGTAGTGGCTCGATCAAGAAAAGCCCTGTTACTACCAACCTAACATGAATATAATTTGTGTGAAAAGAAATACGTGCGAGAAACTAAATTGGATAAGAAAGAACGCTCGAGTTCGCAATGTTTTCATAGTGAGGAACTGATTGGGCAATAAAGGTTAATAAATGAAACTAATTTTGGTCAAATCTAAATTTGAATAGTTTAAAAATAAAAAATGCATGGCTTTGTGAACTCATTTTTATGTTTTTCCACTTAATTGTAACGAGGATTGGAAGTCCGCGCATTGCGACGGGGTATCTGTATATGATATCAATTTTACGATACAAAAAATAGTTTATTCCTCCGCCATTAATCAATTGTTCCAAAGCAGTCGCCAAAAATGAGTCGGGTTTATATTGTAGAATAAGAAAATGATTGATAACATGCGATTTTCATGCAATTAGACAAAAATTATGATAGTGGAATCCAGTTGGAAGATGGAGGAGAAGATAGAAGAAGGAGGAGACTGGCTCATTTTTGGCTTGGCATGTGAACAATATCGGCTTACCCAATATTATATTGTTTTCCTTCTTTACAATTGTTTGAGTTGGATCAGTTTTTAGTGGCTGCTTGGGAATAGTTATGCAGTTGGTATTGTTCATACATCTAGCCAAAGTGATTAGCCCTTTTTCTTCTCTTATTGTGTGTTCCTCTTCTAGCTTTGGTAGGGAGAAGGGAGGATTGGCGTGTGAACAGTACCGGCTACTTCAGTTTTTGGGCTGGCTTGTAAAGAGTGGGCTCAAAGGACGCACTTCAAATTTAATGAAACCGATTTTGTAAGTTTACTGCCCCTAATATTAAAAATCAATTTTAGTTTAGGTATACTTAGTTTAATGTTGGAAGTGATGAAAGAAAGAGATGAGAGTTGTGTTTGGACTCTGTTTATACGGCATTAATAAGTTTTCTTATATAAATTTAAAATATGCCACAAATAATCTAAGCACAACATCTATATCTATACATATATGCGCCACACACGCCACACGATAACGCTTCTTAAGATTTTAATGATGACATGGCGCCTCTATGATGAGGTGGAAATGCCACCATGGCACTACATCCGGATACATTATATAAAAAAAAAATTGGTAGCAGCCAAGATTTGAACATGGGTCTTTACATTCACAGTCTCACGCCTCAACCACTGAGGCAATCCACATATTTGAGTATTATCTTCTACTTCCAAAGTAATATACTTCAATGCCCATCAAACAAAACCACCATTCGCTACAAAAGTTATCTTATATCGAAAATGAAACTCCTGCTCATTCGCTACAAAAGTCAATCATCTTCAATGCCCATCAAACAAATCCTTCCCTTATTTAACTCGGCATTTCGAAATTCAAATCCCCACAAATAAAGAAACGCATATTATAATTCATTATTTTGTGGTTTTTTTCGGTGACTTTATTGTTCTGATAACCAAGAACTATCATCAAGTCAACCCCTTCAAGGTACATGTATGTTGATTTGGTTAATTCATTATTTTGTGGTTTTAGTTATATTTTCAGTTTTAATAAGCAGTTGTTCATTCAATCATTTGTTGTTGTTGTTCATGTATTAGGGATATTGACCAATTAATCAAGCCGAAAATTAATGATGATACACCAAAGGTACGATTTTGGGTTCTATTGAATCATAATCATTTTTCTTTGTATGTTCATGTATTAGGGTTATTTTCAACTCAAATTGGGGATCTATTGAAGGTTAGTAGTTCATCGACGATAAAAAAGGTACAATTTTTGTTGATGATTAATGGTTTAATTTGAAATTTGTTTAGTTGTATTGTAGTTAATTGATTATATAAAGCTCAAAAAATAAGCTATTCCAAACAAACACTAAATTTTGTTTTTATGTAAACTTAACAATGTTTAGTGGATTATTTATTTAAGATTAATGATTGAACTGTAAGTTTTTTTTATAAATTTTGTAACTTTAGTTTATCCATGGAGTGTTTGGATGTGCATTTACAGGTTGTTTGGCATTGATGATTTGAAATTGTGCTTTTAAGTAGTAGTAGATAATCGGTTTCAAGTGTATAAAAAAATTGCTTTTTACCTTTTAAATAATTAGCTGTTGAAACTAAACTTTGACTGTCATTTTAGATGCAAATCCTTGAATAAACAAAATTTATCAAGTAGTCACTAATCATTACTTCGAAACAATAGTAGCACTATTCACTACTTCGAAACAATAGTAGCACATCCAAATGCTAATCCAGCATTTTAGCAACCCTTTTTGTTATAGTACGTATTTGATATCTTACTTTCTATTATTGCAATACGTAATAACGTAATCACTTGGAAAATGCAATGCCAAACACCCATTTTATCGTTATTAGCATTTTCTCACACTTTAGCGACTGTACGATTCCCTGCCTAGGCGGGATTGGGTTTGTTGTTGTTGTTGTTGTTGTTGTTGTTGTTAGAGACTGACGATTGATAGTTTAACAAATATAAAATATCTTCAATATGCTGCTGATTTTTACATGTATTTGTTGATTTTTTTTGTTGCAGATCCGACAAGTCATCTATCCAAGAATCATGGGCTAATAACATGAGTTGTCATCAAGGTAATATACTCAACTGTCGAACTCATTATAATATATTATAAAGATGGAAATCTCACACCACAATTAGAAAATTCTTAAGGCCTCCGTTATTTCTTAATCTGCCATACTATTGGTCCATGTAATGTGCTTAAGTCATTACATACAGCCCAATAGTTGATAAGGTCAAGCCTTGGCATAATGTGATTGGTCCAAAGTAGTTTGCAAGTTTACTGTACATGCTCGTTGTCACGTAATTACCCTGTAACTCACTTTCAAGTGTATACCAAAAATTGTACTATGTTATGGGAAATTTGCATAAAAAACTTCTTGATTGTACTTTCTCTTTTAATTTAATCTTTATCAACCAAAAAAACAAAGAAAAAAAAAACAACCACATTTGATAACCCAACGCAGATCAACACAGGATAACATTTTTTTCAAGGAAATTGCGCTGTTAACAGAAGCATGTGAGCATATATTGCTGGATCTTAGTGACGTAGGTATGTTTGTGTGACACTTTTTGGTTTTATCTTTTTCCCATGCCTGGTAGAACGGTTTAGGTTATATGTTTCCCATGAGTAATGCCTTTCAATTAGTTTTAGTTACGATATACTTACTCGAATTGTCTGTCTTTTGATTGTTCAACTTGATGCTTCATGGATTTCCAAAAAGCAGTTGTTGCTTATGTGATTTTTTCCAACTTATGTTTACACACTGTTGTTGTTCAGAGGATTGAATAACTACTTGAGCTTATTAGGGGTTTTCTTTGATTATGGGTTTATTCTTTTGTAACAAGAAATATGAAAGATGAGGAGTTGGAATGTGGTTGACGATGGAGAAAGAATGGGAAAAAGGAGTTGTGTTTATAGGTCTTTGATATGAGTTTTATAGATGCACCAACTGTTTGATAAAACAAGCTCAAGTATTCCATCAATTTCCTGATTTGTTTACTTAAATATTGTTATAGGAAGACGTTTGAGGTCTCATGTTGCCTGCTAGATGATAACAGGTGCATAGAAAAGGTGCCAACCAGCAACTGTTATTCAGTATCATCCACAATTTGACTTTCAATGTCTACCGATGGACTATGGTAAGTTACTCGAGGAATTATTCTTTTTTTTTTCTTTTTTTTTTTTCAAATTTCTCATTATATCCTGTTACAAGTTGTGATGAACTTTTGTCAATGTCACATTGTATTCAGTTATAAGTTCATAAAGGTCCAAAGAGTGAGATTTTCAGCTTTGCTAAACCAAAAAAAGCCCATAAGCACGGTAAATAAACTGATCCAAACGCCCCCTGTATAAGCTCATGAGTTTGAAAATAAGCTGGAAAATGGGCTTTTTTATATAACTTTCAGTAAGCCAAGATCACATAAAAAAATATGCTTAAACAATGAGGTTAGATATTGGGGTTCCGAGTAGTGTTTGGGACATAGGGAAGCAGAAATGGTGGTCCAAACTGGAGTGTCTGGATTGGTGTATTAAAGTATAAGTAGAAGCACATATTATTGTTTTATGTTAGATGTATTTTAGGTATTCTTGGAATGTTGTTAGCAAATCTTGATGATGAAACCAATAAAAGATTAATAGCTCTCGATATGTTATACATTGTTAGAAACTACTAATGAACCAAACACGTTATGGAAGCAAGCACCAATACATACCCTTTAAGGTGAATCTCTTCCTTTTTTCGAGAATCAACCAGTAAGCCACACATAAGTAGTTAAGCATTGTTCTTGATAATTTTTCAGCATTTGGTATTAATGGGTGTTTGCATTGTGTTTTGAAAATGATACAATTTTGCTAAGCTTTCTGATATAACATAAGTAGTTAAGTAGTGTTCTTGATAATTTTTTAGCATTTGGTATTAAAGGGTGTTTGACATTGTGTTTTCAAAATGATTTTTTGATTAGTGTGTTTTTTTAACTTTAACTAATTACAATATATTCAGCTAAAATATTTTAGTGGTATTAAGTCATAAAAATTTGGCTATGATGTTTGATGTACAAGTCATAAAACTACAACTTTTCAGTTAGTCTTTTCTATTCGATGAGTTACTACATTACATTCTAACCAAACGTGCCTGCAACTATTCTGCAAATTTAGCATATCAAGAGTTGCTTACATGTATTTTATAAATTTCACTTGTAGAATTCATGGAAAGCAAGCTGATCTAACTTATGAACCATTCTATGTCAAGACAAGAAGACATGAATAAAGAAAATTAACCCGCTGCTAACATGCAACAACCCACTTCAAGGATTATTAGAGCATGGGCTAAAGCCTTGGGTATATTCGAAGGTTTTTCACCACTACAACCTCTGGTGAAGAAGGTTTCTAATCATGTTTTGCAACCAAACACTAAAAAAGGTTCATCATATGACAAGTTCGCTGAAAGCTACTAACATGAACTTAAATGATTCAAATATAAAGGTCATCAATGAAGTAAAAATATTGGTACAAACATGTCTACTATTGCTTTAGTATATAGCATTTAAAATAATAGAACATTTTAATTTACTGTCAATTGATTTACTTCATATGTAATAAATATATTCTTTTTTTTTTATATGTTGTGTTTAACATATTTACCATTATTCATTATTTTGTACATCGAGTTAGAATTCGTCAAGTGAAAATTTGAAGCTAGTCCGCCCATCCGGGCGGGCTATGAAGCTAGTTTATATATATATGAGACTAAACATGACACATCATTAATGCTGACTAGGCACCATAATGATGACATGGAAATAGTGACATGGCACCATTCCCGGTTAAATAAGAAAAAAATTGGCACTGGAAAGGTTCGAAACCTGGGCTGCTAAACCACACAAGAGCACCTCAACCAATAGAGCAAACTACAACTTGTGATACAAAATTGCATCCACTAAATGATAAATAAAGCGAAGTCAAAAAGAAATTCAAAAAAAACTGCTCAATTTCATCAAGATATTTATGGAATTTATTTTGAACGTCAATAAGACTAAGCGAAAAGTTGTAGTTTTATGACTTGTACATCAAACATCATAGCAAATTTTATGACTTAATACCACTAAAATATTTTAGTGAATATATTGTAATTAGTTAAAGTTAAAAACACACTAATCAAAAAATCATTTTGAAAACACAATGTCAAACACCCTTTAATACCAAATGCTAAAAAATTATCAAGAACACTACTTAACTACTTATGTTATATCAGAAAGCTTAGTAAAATTGTATCATTTTCAAAACACAATGCAAACACCCATTAATACCAAATGCTGAAAAATTATCAAGAACAATGCTTAACTACTTATGTGTGGCTTCTTGGTTGATTCTCGAAAAAGGAAGAGATTCACCTTAAAGGGTATGTATTGGTGCTTGCTTCCATGCGTGTTTGGTTCATTAGTAGTTTCTAACAATGTATAACATATCGAGAGCTATTAATCTTTTATTGGTTTCATCATCAAGATTTGCTAACAACATTCAAGAATACCTAAAATACATCTAACATAAAACAATAATATGTGCTTACTTATACTTTAATACACCAATCCAGACGCTCCAGTTTGGACCACCATTTCGCTTCCCTAAGTCCCAAACACTACTGGAACCCCAATATCTAACCTCATTGTTTAAGCATATTTTTTATGTGATCTTGGCTTCTTGAAAGTTATATCAAAAGCCCATTTTCCGACTTATTTTCAAACTCATGAGCTTATCTGAGGCGTTTGGATCAGTTTATTTACCGTGCTTATGGGCTTTTTTTGGTTTAGCAAAGCTGAAAATCTCACTCTTTGGACCTTTATGAACTTATAACTGAATACAATGTGACATTGACAAAAGTTCATCACAACTTGTAACAGGATATAATGAGAAATTTGAAAAAAAAAAAAGAAAAAAAAAAGAATAATTCCTCGAGTAACTTACCATAGTCCATCGGTAGACATTGAAAGTCAAATTGTGGATGATACTGAATAACAGTTGCTGGTTGGCACCTTTTCTATGCACCTGTTATCATCTAGCAGGCAACATGAGACCTCAAACGTCTTCCTATAACAATATTTAAGTAAACAAATCAGGAAATTGATGGAATACTTGAGGTTGTTTTATCAAACAGTTGGTGCATCTATAAAACTCATATCAAAGACCTATAAACACAACTCCTTTTTCCCATTCTTTCTCCATCGTCAACCACATTCCAACTCCTCATCTTTCATATTTCTTGTTACAAAAGAATAAACCCATAATCAAAGAAAACCCCTAATAAGCTCAAGTAGTTATTCAATCCTCTGAACAACAACAGTGTGTAAACATAAGTTGGAAAAAGTCACATAAGCAACAACTGTTTTTTGGAAATCCATGAAGCATCAAGTTGAACAATCAAAAGACAGACAATTAGAGTAAGTATATCGTAACTAAAACTAATTGAAAGGCATTACTCATGGGAAACATATAACCTAAACCGTTCTACCAGGCATGGGAAAAAGATAAAACCAAAAAGTGTCACACAAACATACCTACGTCACTAAGATCCGGCAATATATGCTCGCATACTTACATTATGACGCAATTTCCTTGAAAAAATGTTATCCTGTGTTGATCTGCGTTGGGTTATCAAATGTGGTTGTTTTTTCTTTCTTTGTTTTTTTGGTTGATAAAGATTAAATTAAAAGAGAAAGTACAATCAAGAAGTTTTTTATGCAAATTTCCCATAACATAGTACAATTTTTGGTATACACTTGAAAGTGAGTTACAGGGTAATTACGTGACAACGAGCATGTACAGTAAATTTGCAAACTACTTTGGACCAATCACATTATGCCAAGGCTTGACCTTATCAACTATTGGGCCTGTAACAGACTTAAGCACATTACATGGACCAATAGTATGGCAGATTAAGAAATAACGGAGGCCTTAAGAATTTTCTAATTGTGGTGTGAGATTTCCATCTTTATAATATATTATAATGAGTTCGACAGTTGAGTATATTACCTTGATGACAACTCATGTTATTAGCCCATGATTCTTGGATAGATGACTTGTCGGATCTGCAACAAAAAAAATCAACAAATACATGTAAAAATCAGCAGCATATTGAAGATATTTTATATTTGTTAAACTATCAATCGTCAGTCTCTAACAACAACAACAACAACAACAAACCCAATCCCGCCTAGGCAGGGAATCGTACAGTCGCTAAAGTGTGAGAAAATGCTAATAACGATAAAATGGGTGTTTGGCATTGCATTTTCCAAGTGATTACGTTATTACGTATTGCAATAATAGAAAGTAAGATATCAAATACGTACTATAACAAAAAGGGTTGCTAAAATGCTGGATTAGCATTTGGATGTGCTACTATTGTTTCGAAGTAGTGAATAGTGCTACTATTGTTTCAAGTAATGATTAGTGACTACTTGATAAATTTTGTTTATTCAAGGATTTGCATCTAAAATGACGATCAAAGTTTAGTTTCAACGACTAATTATTTAAAGGTAAAAGCAATTTTTTATACACTTGAAACCGATTATCTACTACTACTTAAAAGCACAATTTCAAATCATCAATGCCAAACAACTGTAAATGCACATCCAAACACTCCATGGATAAACTAAAGTTACAAAATTTATAAAAAACTTACAGTTCAATCATTAATCTTAAATAAATAATCCACTAAACATTGTTAAGTTTACATAAAAACAAAATTTAGTGTTTGTTTGGAATAGCTTATTTTTGAGCTTTATATAATCAATTAACTACAATACAACTAAACAAATTTCAAATTAAACTATTAATCATCAACAAAATTGTACCTTTTTATCGTCGATGAACTACTAACCTTCAATAGATCCCCGATTTGAGTTGAAAATAACCTAATACATGAACATACAAAGAAAAATGATTATGATTCAATAGAACCCAAAATCGTACCTTTGGTGTATCATCATTAATTTTCGCTTGATTAATTGGTCAATATCCTAATACATGAACAACAACAACAAATGATTGAATGAACAACCGCTTATTAAAGCGAAAATATAACTAAAACCACAAAATAATGAATTAACCAAATCAACATACATGTACCTTGAAGGGTTGACTTGATGATAGTTCTTGGTTATCGAACAATAAAGTCACGAAAAAACCACAAAATAATGAATTATAATATCGTTTCTTTATTTGTGGGATTTGAATTCAAATGCCGAGTTAAATGGGGAAGGATTTGTTTGATGGGCATTGAAGATGATTGACTTTTATAGCGAATGAGCGGGAGTTTCATTTCGATATAAGATAACTTTTGTAGCGAATGGTGGTTTTGTTTGATGGGCATTGAAGTATATTACTTTGGAAGTAGAAGATAATACTCAAATATGTGGATTGCCTCGATTGGTTCGGTGAGGCGTGAATGTAAAGACCCGTGTTCAAATCTTGGTCGCTACCAATTTTTTTATATAATGTATCCGGATGTAGTGCCATGGTGGCATTTCCACCTCATCGTAGGCGTATGTCATCGTTAAAATGCCTAGTAAGCGTTATCGTGTGGCGTGTGTAGCCTCATATATATATAGATATAGATGTTGTGCTTAGATTATTTGTGGCATTTTAAATTTATATAAGAAAACTTATTAATGCCGTATAAACAGAGTCCAAACACAACTCTCATCTCTTTCTTTCATCACTTCAACATTAAACTAAGTATACCTAAACTAAAATCGATTTTTAATATTAGGGCGATAAACTTACAAAATCGGTTTCATTAAATTTGAAGTGAGTCCTTTGAGCCACTCTTTACAAGCCACATAAAAGCGAAGTGGCAGGTCTTGTTCACGCCAATCCTCCCTTCTCCTACCAAAGCTAGAAGAGGAACACACAATAAGAAGAAAAAGGGCTAATCACTTTGGCTAGATGTATGAACCATAGTTGTCGGGATCCCGATCACGATCTTGAGATCTTCTGATTTTACGATCTATAAAGCAAAACGATCCGGATCCTACATGGGATCTTTGCAAGCTTAAGATCTTATAGGATCCGATCTTGACCATCTGATTTCTGATCTAATCCGATCCGATCTTACTTTTCGGATTACAAACTAAAAACTACAAATTTAATGTTTTTTGTAGAATTCAAAACAACATGTTAATCTTTTAAGCATTTATAATTATAATTTAGGACAACATTTATATGAAACATTAATAGTATTTTGTGGTTATAATGTATTAGAATTTGTAGATTTTATAAATTTACATAAACTATTAAGAATAACATTAGAGTAGGATCTTAAGATCGTCCGATCTTCGATCGCGATCTTTGCGAAAACAACGATCGCAGGTAGGATCCGTCTTGATAACCTTAGTATGAACAATACCAACTGCATAACTATTCCCAAGCAGCCACTAAAAACTGATCCAACTCAAACAATTGTAAAGAAGGAAAACAATATAATATTGGGTAAGCCGATATTGTTCACATGCCAAGCCAAAAATGAGCCAGTCTCCTCCTTCTTCTATCTTCTCCTCCATCTTCCAACTGGATTCCACTATCATAATTTTTGTCTAATTGCATGAAAATCGCATGTTATCAATCATTTTCTTATTCTACAATATAAACCCGACTCATTTTTGGCGACTGCTTTGGAACAATTGATTAATGGCGGAGGAATAAACTATTTTTTGTATCGTAAAATTGATATCATATACAGATACCCCGTCGCAATGCGCGGACTTCCAATCCTCGTTACAATTAAGTGGAAAAACATAAAAATGAGTTCACAAAGCCATGCATTTTTATTTTAAACTATTCAAATTTAGATTTGACCAAAATTAGTTTCATTTATTAACCTTTATTGCCCAATCAGTTCCTCACTATGAAAACATTGCGAACTCGAGCGTTCTTTCTTATCCAATTTAGTTTCTCGCACGTATTTCTTTTCACACAAATTATATTCATGTTAGGTTGGTAGTAACAGGGCTTTTCTTGATCGAGCCACTACCCATGTGACACCCAAAGAGATTAATTCCTCTTATTACACTTGTGATACACGACTCGGTCGACCAGGCAAGAAAATGAGAAGTGGGTCGGTTAGGTGACCTACTTGTATGCATTTTGTGTGTGCGATTTTTTATTCTAAGTGTGTTTTTGTGGAGTATTTTTTTGTGGTGTCGATCAGCTTATTATACCAAGTTTCTTATAAAGTAGTTTAGAAGAAAAAGTTGAAGTGGCGGTCTTAAAGAAGATAAAAGTCGACTTTAAGATCCTTATTACACGGTGTTAGATAAACATAGCATTACAAATCTCTATCCTTGTCGTAAAACTAACGATGTGCTAATATTTACTCCCTCCATCTAATATTTATAGTTCATATTTCCTTTTTGGTTTATCCCAAATTAATTGTCCACTTTCAAAAATCAAAGAGAATATAGATCAAACTTACCATATTAACCTTTATTGAGGCTATTATTGCAAGTTTTAAATTAATTGGTTAATAGTAAAATTGTCTTTTGTGCAAAAACTAATAAAAAAAAAAACTGTAATAATGATGTTTTTTTTTAATTTTGTGTTTTTTGTCTGTGAACAATTTTTAAAAGAGAGGGAGAAGTAATTTTGTAAAGCCTGTTAAACTTCCCGCTATAACTATCGGCCCGTTGGGAAATATTAGACCCACCCTTTGCCCGAGTGGAGAATCCATGGCAGATTACCAGCTCCATACTTTTTTAAATTGCCTTTAATAAGAAGATTCATGTTAGAAACAATCTTTTAAATTTGCCTTTAATAAGAAGATTCATGTTTCTTGAAGCTTATACATTCCTATTAATTATTTAATTATGCCTAGAGAAAAAAAATTATTAAAGTGGAACAATAATAGGGAACATATGGATTTTTATAACAAGTTAGTAGTTATGCAGGAGAAATTGAATACTAGATAATCCTTCGAGTCTTAAAATTATTTTTCCTCGACGAGAAAAACACAGTTAAAAGAAAACACTGTTTTTTTTTTTTCCTTTTTTTTCTTTTGGTTAGAATAATAATTTTACACTTACCTAATTAATTAGTGTCTACTTCAAAGTTTTTAATAATAATTTCAAACAAATATAATGTAATAAACTCGATCAAACTTTTTAATGTATATTTGGTAGTGGATAATGAAATTGAGATATCCTAAAAAAAAACCTGCAATATTAATTCAATATGGAAGGAGTGTGTTTTAAAGTTAGCAATTCTGATGTAACGTACTTTAGAGCAGTGCTGATCAATTATTCAATTTCATCGGGTTGAACTGAAAATTATGGTGAAAGAGGTTAGTCTAGATATTTTTGAAAAGTAATATATTAAAATACAAGAAAATGGTGAAATACAAAAAAAAAAACCAGGATTAGGGACGGAGCTTGAGCGTTATTGGTGAAGAGTAGAAACGAAAAAATATTTATTTTAGGAAGGCCGATATCACTGCTGCGCTGAATTTTTGTATTAAAAATGACTGAAACCATATATAAAAAAGAATAAAATGTACATATGTTCAAAAAAATTAGGGAGGTCACAACCCCTCTAGATCCCTTCTAAGTTCCGTCGACAAACAATCTGTGATAAATTGTTATATACAAATTTCCTGTAACATAATAGTATTTGTAAGGAAGTCACTATGTTGTGTAAGTTGATCCACTTATATAAATGCGTTGTTGTTATCCTTATACGATGATGACAAAAATGTTAACAATAATAACAATAATTCTGTGTACTTTTTCAATGAACAAAGATTCATATGCTCTACTTTTGGTCAAAATCTGTAATGTACACATTAGGTGATCGACAAATGACCATTTGGAAATTCATGCACTAGCAAACTTTTGGTACGGGAAAGGTCGAGCGAACATGAATTCGTGTGTAACTAATGAATGAGGTAAAAGGTTGCAAGATGATACTTTTTTTCTTTTTTTTTTCCCCTTACTTTGTAACGTGATTAACATGGTTATATGCACCATAAAAAAAAAACCGACAAGCTCGATTTTTCTGTTCCCAATTTTTCTTTTTGGTAAGGTGACGATATTATTACGTTTATTTTTGAGCCACCAGACAAATATGAACGTTAGACACTTAAACATATTACAATCGGACACATTCATTCACTTTAACTCGTTAAGAGCCTACGTAGCTCATATGAGTTTATCAAAGAACCGGTACTTGTTTTTAAAAATTTATGAACTTCAACATATACTCTAATTTTTTATAGCTTGGTATTATCCAAAAGTCCGTAAGAAAACATGGGTAGTCGACAAAAATGTCATACTCAAATAACGTCACCGAATATATGACAACATTGTACTGAAAATATACAAGTACTTCCAATAATTGAATGAAGTTATTGTAGGCTTGCATGATATATATGGATGCATGGTCTGGTTAGGTAAAGGTCATTGGGCCGAAATAACACTGATTTAAGCCCAATTATATATGGTCACGGACTTTTATAGCTGTATAAATTACATAGAATCAAGAGCAAAATTTAAAATATGGACCTATAGAAAGGTTAAAGAATACCACAAAGAATACGTGATCCTGCTTGAGTGGGTATTGGAGAGGTAGGATATACGGATGCACCTCTATCGATGGAAAAGAGACTGCTTTGAATGACTTAGGAAAATTGTATGTGTGTATATAGGTAGAATTAATGTGGTCATGTTGTAAGTGAAGATAGGATCACTAAGAAAAGTTAAAACAATAACATAACACATTCATTAGCAAACTATTGGTCTAAAACAAATATAGCAACATTACTTATGCTACCCTCAATCGAAGGAGTGAAGCATTGGCAAGCATCAAGTTAACTTAGCAACATGGATGGGGCGTAGAGTGAAGTGTTGGCAAGGAGAGAGAAATGTGTAGAAAAGGTGAAAATTTCACCTTTCGACATTTGTGCTAGTGGATATATTTTCTATTTTATTTTTTAGTTACGAGTGTTTGGGAAATATATAGTGGGGTATTTTAATAAATAAATAAATTTGTTGAAAAGTGAATTAGTGTGAGATGGTTGGGGGTGAAAAGTGAGATGGCGGTGAAAGAAAAAGAAAGTTGATGTAGCGATGATGTAGAAGATGACGTGGTGTGAGGGTTGGGGCTAGTCTTATGGTGTGCATTCTTTTTCCTTTATTTGGTTTTGTCCTAAGGGATTTTACTTGGAGAGGGTTTTTAATGAGGTAGGTTAAGGAAAGACTGGTTGGTACTACTGGGATTGCTGCTCACTATGTATGAACTACTGATGGTCTTCAACTTTATTTTGGTTGAGTTTCTTTTGTATTTGAGCTTCAACCTGCTGGTTGGTTCTAACGTATGGTGATGGTTTAAGGTACACTGATCGGTCTCAATGCACTTTAATGATTCAGAGTATGCTAGTTCCACCAGTCTGGTCATTGCTCTTTATAGTTTGTATTCAATTTTTATATTGCAGTCTTCTTTATTATGAGCTTGGGATATGTCCACTGCCATATTTGAGCCAAGTTGTGCAGTTTAGGGAGGTGCCTAAACTGCTTTTTTTTGTCACATATGGTGTAACACCCCAAAAGATCAACAAAGCGTGAAGACTAATTGGGGTGTTCTTGACGGATCACAATCAATAATCATAGAAAGCGACTCAAAAGAGCGTTGTAATAAAAGGTTGTTATCATTTAAGAAAAACTCATAGTTTGTTACAAAACACTTCAAATAGTTTTGATGGTACGAAAGATAGATCATGAGTTTGCGAAAATGATAACTTTATGTTTATACCACGATAAAAGGTCTTGCAATGCCGCTCCGTGCCATAGAGATGTTCTTGATTATTACCCGAGATAACGTGCTTAAAAGGTCAACAACAATGTTGAGTGAATCCATAGGTTTATAATTAATCGGTTGAACACAAGAACATGATAATTGTAAACCAACAACTTATCATAGAAAATCACAGATTATTGTGCGCTAAGCTCATGCAACCAATACTCAATTGCATCACCTAATTACAGATTATGCGTAGCGATTTGTCCCCAAGGAGGTAATAGCCAATTACCTAATGCAATTCAAATATGGTGCGCCCCGGTTATTTTCGATAGCCCCGGTTATTTTCGATAACCAAGACCAGGTTGTTACTCCCCATAGTATTATTCACGATATTTGCGTTCACTCGCAAGTGACTAATGGTTCATGATGCAGGGGTCTTTCGGCTAATAACTTATGCAATACCAATAATCAAGTAGCGAACAATTGCAAAAACCTTATTTTCTAGTTTAGAGCGTGTATCTCCCTTGTAGGTTTTGTAAATATAATTAAAAACGAGGCTATGAACTCACCCTAGCGATAGTGATAAAGCACAAAGAGATCAGTGTGATCTGTGATGGCTCGACCCGAAACCTAAGTACGAGATGACAAGTCTCAGAATAATGATAAACGTTTGGTTCACGACCAAAATGATAGAGCATTGAATATACAATTCAATAGAGCGATATCAGCGTTGATTTCACTTGTGTGGATAGTGCTTAAAGTTCAAATTCAAAAGATGTGCTATATCGACTTAGTTTGTTATTCTTTTAGAAATTCACATTTATATATAAGTGAAATGTTCCTCGTTCTTTGATTTAATAAAATGATGATATTGCAAAGAGTTTGATTTATTCCTTTTAAGATGTGTCTTTATCGAATAACGTTTTCATATATTTACATATACTTATAAATATATATAAGTTTATTTAGTTATTGACGTAATAATTCTCGTTTATGTACATTAGGTCATCAAAATACTCGTTTTTATAAAGTTGTTATAAGTTTTCAAGCTTTCTAAACATTTTCCAAATTTACACTTTTAAACCTCGGTTTCAAATGTACACTTTATACCCTTATACTTTGAAAAGTGATAATTTATACCCTATATTATATTTGTGATCCTTCTAGTTCAAGAGAAAGAAAAAATGGTGTGTGTTGGCTTGAAGCATGCTGCGAATTCAGCCCCAATTAAGGGCATGCTAATGCTTGGTCATTTCACAATAGAGCATGAGGGGCATAAGGTCTAATGGGTAATGAGGTCAAAAGAAGGTCAAAGAGGTTTAGGGTATTATAATATTGTTGTTAGGGTGGCTATTAGTAGTGTTCTTGTCTCCATGATCACACACACACAAAAAGAGTAGAGATGTCCAATGTTGTGTTTTGTTTTGGTTGTGCCTCGTTGTATTCACAAAAACAAAGAAACATTTGTACAAAATTTTACTTGTGCCAATTTGTGTAACAAACTCATTAAGGTGCGCTGGGCCAAGGGTATTCGGATGGGCTAGGCCCAAAGGTAAGAATTCATGTTGGGTTGGGTCGGATTACACGAGCCGAAAGATACAAGAAATAAAGATTTGGGTCGGGTTGGGCTAGGAAGCCCAGAAGATAAAACTTAGAGATTTTATTGGTTTATGTACTTTCTACAAATACTTGATTTTGGGATTTTGTTTGGTTTAATTCTGATCAGATTATGGTGACATAGTTTTTGGTGATATGTTGTATGGATGCACAGTCCAAAGAAGGTATACAATTTCTTTTACAACCTTTTTAATCTTAAAACAATATTTATGGATTTTATGTTTTCATGACTTGATTATATTGTTTGTGCAAATAGATTTATTATGGGGTTCATCCAACAACAAAAGGTATATATGCTTCTTACTTTTTGATTGGGTCATACTAATCTTGCACCCCCTAAAAAAATTTTAGAGGGTGTTAAAGTTTCCGTGCCAATCATTTGGTACAAGTTTTTTTTTTTTTTTTTTTTTTTTTTTTTTTTTTAACTTTTACTCTTTATTTTTTTTGTCACTTTTTTTTATACAAGTCTTTTTTTTTTTTTTACATTTACTCTTTTATTTCTTTTATAAAAGTAAGATTTTTTTTACTTTTTTATTTCTTTTTTACTGAATAAAGTATATAACTTTTTTACAAGTTATTTTTTTTTTTTTTATTAATCAGTTTTAAAACTTAAAAAAAACGTAGTCGGAAATTTTTTGAGGCTCAGTTCGAAGGTTGCAAAAGTGAGATGTTATCTCACTTTGCCGTCCATTCGGTTTTCATCATCGCCTCGGAAAATTTTTAGGCTCAAAAATCATCATCGCCTCGGAAAATTTTTTAGGCTCAAACCCGAAGGTTGCAAAGTGAGATTTGATTTCACTTTACCGTCCATTCGGTTTTTATCATCATCGCCTCGGAAAAATTTTAAGTCACAACTGCAGAGTCACAATTTCACAGGAAACAATCTAATCTTGCACCCCGATATTTCCTTCCCATGCACAAGGACAAAGTCCCACAAGCCTCACAAGCAGGCATTCACAAGAAAGTAACAAAGATTCTCAATCTGCAACAGTATAGCAGGCATTCACGAGAAAGTAACAAAGATTCTCAAAAGGGTACCAGCATAGCAGGCATTCACAAGCTTATAATGCCACATGAAAGCAACATCACCACAACACCAACAAAGAAAGCTGCAACACAAACTACACCATCAGCACCAACACCACAACACCACAGAAAGCAACAACACCAACAGAAGGCTACAACACAACATCACCAAACAGCAAAGCAACAACAAAATGCAACAACAGCACCAACAAACAACCATGTCTGGGTCACCATTTGTAACACAAGAGGTAAACTTTTCGAATAGGCTCATAATCGCACTTATAGAACATTTATTGAGAGTCAAATAAAAAGATATATATTGTTTACCCCACGTACTATTTTTTTTCCGGAGCCAGCCACTAATAAAAAGATAGCCAGCCACTACTAAAACAACCATTTTGATAAGTTTTTCAACTCACCCAACCTGTCATTTTTTTAAGAAATTAATGTATGAAAAAAGATCAAGTTTACCGAATATTATTGGCACCCCAAACAGCACAAAAGCATCACTAGTCACAAGACCACCACGTGGGTCAAAACCCCATACGTGGACCAATCAGACATTTATTGCAACACGTTAGCATCGGGCATGATATGCAACGATCTTTTTTCTTCCAAAAGATACAATCTTTGCACGCCACTTATGAAAAAGCCAAAAAAAACATAGATATCATCTTCTAAGACTATACACCAAAAAAACATAGATATCATCTTCTAAAACTTTAGATCTAGGGCGCGTCGGTGAGAAATACCGCGCGTGCCCTATGTTAAAATGATCACCTTTTCCCGATCTATCGTTCGGTATATGGGGTGAAATACCCGGTCGTGCGTGGCCGGAGAATAGGCCGGATATTTTTTTAGTTCGCCGGATATTAGAGAGAGAGAAGAGAGAGAAATGAGTATTATTTGTGTGTGTGTGTGAGAGATTAGAGAGGAGACGGACGAGACATATGATTCCAAAACCGGGTGGGTAAATACATGGGCGCACATGGTATTTCCAAAACCGGTTTTTCAAACTTTTTTTTTTTTTTTTTTCAAAAGTAAATTGTTAATAAAAGTTGTAAAAAATTATAAGTTGTTAATAAAAGTTGTAAAAGAGTATAAGTTGTATTAGTATTTTTTTAAATAAAGTTGTTAAAAATGTTGTAAATTTTAATAAAGTTGTTAAATTTAAATAAAAGTTGTAAATTTTAATAAAACTTGATAAATTATAATAAAAGTTGTTAAATTTGTAGTTTTTTTTTTTTTTATATAAATAAAGTTGTTAAATTTTTAGTTTTTTTTTTTTTATATAAATAAAGTTGTTAAAGGAGTATGAGTCCGTTAGATGGACATGGGAATTGATGGTTACAGCTCCGACCGAAGATGTGTTCACGCATTATTACGAGCACCTACAAGATTTATTAGCCCAAAAACCGGGTACTTAACCATTAATTCTTTGTTTTATTATTTAATAAATAACTACTCGAATTGTTTTCTCACTTTGTTAATTCTTTGTTTTATCAGATGTTTTTCAGTATTTCAGTAACTGGTTGCAAGATTACGACAACATGTTTGTGTCATACATTACCGATCAATATCGCAGCTTCGGCCAGACAACAACATGTAGAGTTGAGAGTCAACACGCGCTGTTGAAGTTATACTTGGGCAACACACAGTCCAGCTTAGACACGTTGTTGTGTTCGGTCGACAAGATTATAGCTGCGCAAGAAACTGCGATACGAGCCTCTTTGAATACAAGCAAAATCAAGAAACTGCATGCGTGTAAGGATAAGCTATTTAGCGAATTGCGCTATAATGTTTCAAGAGATGCTTTACTACTGTTACTCGCAGAAAGTCAACGGGATGTCGACCCACATCAATGTGATCATCAGTTGCGGTCAATTTATGGTTTACCATGTTATCACCAACTGTATTACCTTAAAGCAAACGGTATGAATTTCAAATTTATGCCTATCAAGTTAATCTCCCCGTCGATATCGATAATTTTAACTAGTTCCTTTTTTCGAATACAGGATTGCCTATTCCGCTTGGTTTTGTTGATAATTTTTGGAGAACCTTAAGCGTTCCCTGGCCAGTTGTCCGAAATACTCAAGAGTCTGAAGAGCCTCAAGGGCCTGAAGAGCCTGAATATTTTTCTTGTCAAGATGACGTACAAAAATTCCAAAGTGTTTATACCAGAGCATCGTCGTTTGTCAAAAAAAATATGTTAAATAGGCTCAGAGGTATATACGCTCCTGAATCTGTGTCAGCCCAACAACCTGCTGTTAAAGAAAGTAATCGTGGACGTCCGAGCGCAAAGGACAACAAATCCAAGTCTAAACCAAATATCCCGGATTTGAACAAAGGACTTAACGAAGAACCCCCCACAAGGCACCGCAGAAGCTACACAAAACCTAAAAAAGTCCCAGAAGTAAATAAAGAATCTGCGAGACACAGTTCTTATGTGGGAGAGCCTTCTAACGTCCAAGACTTAAACGAAAGACCTAACGAAGGACCTAGCGAGGGCGACTTAAGACACCACTTGTACGTTCCAGATTACTTTAGCGAAGGTTGTATGACTGAAATTCCAGCTCTTTTCCGACGTTGGATCATGGGGATCTTTAACGTGGAGGGTGATGGAAATTGTGGCTATCGAGCTGTTGCCATAGGTCTTGGCCTTCATGAAGAAATGTGGCCCAGAATTCGAGCTCTTGCCAGGGAAGAGGTAGACAATCACGAGGAAGATTACAGGGAATTGTGGGGTAATTTATTTACATCTACACGTAACTCGATGAATTGGTTTAACGGTGCAGCACCCCGGCGTTATTGGATGAGTATGCCAGAAATGGGAGTGGTTATTGCTACAGCTCTTAACCGTCCTATTGTATGTATAACCAATTCACAATCTATTTTGTGTCTTCCGCTGAGAGGTTCTCCCGATTCAGCAGAAATATTGTCTCCGATTGTGATTCTTCGTGTGGGGAACAACGATTGTGCTCACTTCGTTCTTGCGGTTCTTGATGAAGACTCACCACTCCCGTATAATCACCCACAATGGAGACGTTATAGAAATGCCGAGGCCGCGCCATGGGAACATGTGTTTGCTCAACGACAGGGGATGTTTAGACGTACGTAGAAAACAGTTATTGATTTATATTGTAAATGACAAAACATGTATAGACGATTACTGATTTATATTGTAAATGACAAAACATGTATAGACGATTACTGATTTATATTGTAAATGACACAACATGTATAGACGATTACTGATTTATAGCAAACGACTCGTCATCTTTTGTTACAGATTTCTGCTCCTGCTCCGGTTCTTCCTCATGTTTTGTTACAGGAATCGGATGACATTCAGTGGAGGGACATTCATTGTGTCAACCACACACCCGCTCGTGTTGAGAGTCCAGATTATGTGCTTTCTTCACAATCTTATGTGCCTCCCTCTCCAGCTATATCTCCAGCTGCAGATGAGGACACTTTTATACACCGTCCTCCGGTTCTTCCTCATCTTTTGATACAGCCGTCTCGCGTTGACGAGTACGAGCGAGAGATTGACGGATTGAGGAGACGCATTTCAGAGTTAGAGTCTCGTGTGGGACAGATGGCAGCATCATTGGAGCGACTACGCATCGGGCGTGATTGATCTTAGTTTCTAGTTATATTGTAATTTTGTGAACCATGTATCAACTATTAATCTATAACAAGATTGGTTATTTATGTATTCGAAGCTTCTAATTTTGTGAACCATCATATTAATAATTTATGTTGTGAATAATTATACAAATTCTTTTGGCCAGATGCAACAACAAAATCCTTACTTGTGTCGTTGTCAACGTGGATTAATAATTGAAAGAACATCCCACCAGCCCGGTACTCGTGGTCTGAAGTATTATGCATGTCCTTTCTCAAAGGTAAATAATTAAACGTTTGCTTATTTGCGTAAATATATCAATAACTTGTTTGTTTAGAATACATTTCTTATAATTGTTTCGTCATGTAACAGCCAGGGACTAAAGACTATGGGTGTCGATACTTCATGTGGAAGGAAATATTTCAACAAAAGTACTTTGGTGAAGCCTCTTCTTCAACGCAGTGCTCAAACTGCGAAACTAAAGATACAACGATCAACATGCTATTGGCTGAAAACAATTTGTTGCAGGCAAAAATAAAGGCGTTGGAGGCATCACTGGAATTGGCAAGAAATCCAGTTGATCACGCATGTCAGCCGAGTGGAATACTCTATGAGCTTATAGATGACATTAATAATCTTCATGTGGAGTAGATTTCGTTGTAATATTGAAAACATTGTTGTTTTACTTGTTTAATGTTTTAATGTTATTGTTTAATTAAATGGAAACAAACACACAATTAAAAAGCATAACGTAAAATAAAATCATATAAAAACACTACACAATTAAATACATTATACATATAAACACTACACAAATAAATACACTATATATCTACATAAAAACACTATATATTACATTACACAAATATAAATTATACACAAAACAAAAACAAAAAACTAAAAAAAAAAAAAAAAAAAAAAGAAAAAGACAAACCAATCATTGGGCCAATGATTGGCCAATGATTGGCCTACTATGGGGTGCAAAAAAAGGATTTTATGGGGTGCAATATTAGACTAGCCCAAGATACCTTATGTCATTTTACTCGATCAAAATGTTCAAAGATTGCATAGATTCTAACAAAAAGAGAACCAAAATAGTTTAACTAAATAAAAATACCTAAGAGATCAAGAAATTAGCACTAAATCCTTCCGTTTCAAATTAATTGTCAACGTTACATCTAAAATTAAGATTTAAGATCATTTGAGAACAAAAGATCTTTTACATATTAAGGGATCAATCTCCGCCTTCTATTTTTTCTCCATTTTTATTTGATCTAATGGATAAGATTGATTCCAACAATTTAAAAAACTCACTTTCATTATTATTTTTTCAAATATTAATATCTTTCAAACCGTTTATCGTTATGAGAAAAAAAAATATACCATTACAACAAATATTATAGATATGCACTTTGATATACTTTCGACAATTTTTTTTTTGTGTTTTTCACTTTTTTTTTACATTTTTTTCGTTACTGAAATTTGCATGAAAAAAATCATATATGATTAAACACTAATTTGAATATCATATGTGAAATTAGTATTAAATCACATATGATATATTTGAATATCACATGTGATATTAGTGTTAAATCACATATGATAAATTTGAATATCACATGTGATATTAGTGTTAAATCACATATGATAATATATCATCTGTGACTTAACACTAATATCATATGTGATATTACATATCATATGTGATTTAACACTAAATATCACATGTGATATTCAACTTAGTGCTTAATCACATATGGTTTTTACATGCAAATCTCAGATTCGAAGAAAAAAGACGAAAAAACGTGAAAACAAAAACGATGTTTTTTTTTTTTTTTTTTTTTTTTTTTTTTCTTCTGAAAGTATATCAAAGTGCCCATCTATAAAAAGATAATCAAATGCTCGTCGTGATGGTGTAATTATTTTCGCTTAACGATTAACGGTATATTTAAATTATAAAAAATAGGTGAAATAATAAATTGTTTTTAAATAAGAGTGGAGATAAGTCCCTTAGTATGTAGAAAAGTTTTGTATGTAAAATAACTTTCATCCTAAAATTAATTGTAAATATTACTCTTTTAGTTTGTCTCTTTTACTCCACTACATAACTATGTAAAAGTATACTATAGAATAAGTTTACTAAAATACCCTTAAGTAAAAGTAAACTACAAAATTTAAACAAATTATTGAGTAATTAGTTAATAATAAAATTATCATTATGCACAAAAGATAAGCTTTAGTGACATATTTTTGTTAAACCACTTATTAGATAAGCTTTAGTGACTATATTTTTGTTAAACCACTTATTATTGTCTCAAAACTAATATTTTCAACTAGAAGGATTACTTACTTATAGCTCAAAATTTACCCTAAAGCAACAATTTTCAAATTATAGAAGTGTAGTCTTTCTAACATATATACAAGCCACATCTAGTTCTAACATATTTCACAAGCCGCATAGCCAAAATGTTCAATTCAATTATTCAAATCAACTTCGTATGATCAATGTATGCACTGCACTACTAGACATTGCACCCTCAAAGTAAAATTTTAATAAGCATTTTCTTCAAAAATCTTGATGCGAATTCAATGTTTACTCTGTAGTTCATTCTTCATAGTCATAAACTACAGTCAACAACAAATTAAGAATTTTCCTAAAAAAGAAACAATCTTAAAAAATCAAAATAATAAAATATACGCAATAAATAATTGTACCATATTGCATTTAAAGGATGGTACTTTAGCTTAAAAAAGCTGCAAAACAAGCGCGTGTAAATAAAACATAAATGGGAGAGCGAGTAGATAATTTGACCAATTCATTCCCCAAAATCCAATTCTCCTTTATCTGTCTTGTCTAGTTTCCAATACAACCCACTCTTGTCTGTGCAACTAAAATACTCCATCCATTGTCACATCTCTTTCTATCTCTCTATGTGCATGTATTTCTCTCTCTATAGATTTATGTATAAATTTAGATTTTTGTTTATATCTTTTCAACATTTTTGAAGTGCCCATGTGTGGATATCTAGTTTATTGTTAATCTCCTCGTCCCAATATTATTGTTTTGACATTTTTATTTTAGATTGTCTCAAATTAACTATCAAGATTAAAATAGATAGAGAAATTTGATCAAAATATATTACTAGTACTATTCAATGGAATTGTTATTATAAACTTTTAAGAAAAAAATTATTAATTAATTAAAGGTAAAACTGACATTTTGTGAAAAATAAGAAAAAAATAAAAATAAAATAATAATAATTATATTTTTCTTAAACTGTGTATTTTTTATCCGTAGACAATAATTGTGAGACGAAAAAAGTATATAATAGCATCTGTTATTAGAGTTTTGCTACAATCACATAAAATTTACAAATGAAGTTCATAGAATGAGTTGGTGTGACACTTGAACCATCGTTATTTTTTATCTTCCACCGTCTATTGATTTTGTTACAAGTCATTCTTGTTACACATTATTGTGTGAAAATCTTTTTGTAAAATTTATATGATTGTAACATTGCTTCTCTTTAAACTTGTGGTTAACACATTTGTCATAAACCTATCTTATATAAACTAAACAAAACAAAACAATGTACATATTGCCGGTTGAGTTGAGATCCATGTAGAACTCATATTTGTCATAGAACCAATGGACCAATCATAGCCATCCATTTTTTATTTAAATCATATTCCACCTTTTTTTTTAAAACAACATATCTTGCAAACGGTAAATTTTCAAGGTACAAAAAATACACCATCATAACGAGAATTAAATTATCTTTCTATAGATATGCATTGTTATATACTTTCGACAAACATTTTTTTTCAAAAATTCCGTCCGAAAAAATCATATATGATTTTTACGAATCATATATGATTTTAAAAAATCATGTATGATTCGATTTTTACGAATCATATATGATTTTTACAATCATATATGATTCTCAAAAATCATATGTGATTCGTAAAAATCGAATCATATATGATTTTCACAAATCATATATGATTTTTGTTGACCGAAATTTTGAAAAAAAAAAGTTGTTAAAAATATATAGTAGTGCATATCTATAGAAAGATAATTTAATTCTCGTCACGATGGTATAATTTTTATCGCGTAACGATTAACGGTTTGCGAGATATTTAATTTTTTAAAAAAGGGTGAAAGTTTATCATAATAAAAAAATGAATGGCTATTATTGGTTGATTGGATCTATGGTAAATTTTGGTTCTATATTGAACTTTTGCCATTGCCGGTTATCCTGAGTTTTTGCCAAATTTGATGGCACTCTTACTACTTTCCCCCTTTATTTATTTTTTATTTTTTTAAAAATTAAACCTTTATTTTAAAACTACAAAACTGAAAGTACGAAACATAAAATAAAAGTTCGATAAGTTAAAAATATTGCTTTGTACAAAGCAAAAATCACGGAACAAGAAACGGTAGAAAACTGTCTTTATCTTTTCACAAACTGATAAAATGGCTTAAATGGTGGTGCCACTAACCTATACGGGGTACTCCTAACAACATCAAAAAACTAAACAATGTACATACTTGAATGATATCCGCGAAAATTATATATAGCCGAGGAAACCAATGTATATCACTTTTGGGTATGAAGTAATCTTTTATAAGAATTTAGCTTCAAACAATAAACACTTATTTCAATGACTTTAGTCAAAATTGAGCCTAAAAGTGAGATTATATTCATGACATATTTTTATAAAATCATTATTAACCGAAATCAAACCTAAAAGTGAGATTAAACTCATGCCCTATTTTTACAAAATAATTATTAACTGAATAACTGAACGTTTGTGATAAATAAACGATGCCACTTAGCAATTACTTCAATATGTTTGATGGTTTGTAGCTCAAAAATGCTACACATTTTTTTATAGAAATACTATGTTAAAAAAAAAGCGACATTTTTTTGTAGCTCAAAAAATGTTACACATTATTTTTTGTAGAAATACTATGTTCATAAAAATTTGCAAAAAAAGTTTCACATAATGACATGCCATGATCACTTGTCCAATAAAAAAAATAAAAGTTAGTTGATTGAACAAGTGATCTTGACACGATTATTATGTAAAAAAATTTATAAATTTTTTGTGAACATAACATACTTTTTTTATAGCACGGTTATATATTTATTAAGTATTTTTATATGTAGTAAAGCTACATAGTATTTTTTTTTTCAACAAGTACTCCTATTAAACTAGTCAATTAGTGCAATATTTTTCCGTTTCCATCATGTTACATTCTTTGACAAAAATCACAACTACATTACACTTAATAGGTGAAAAGTTGATAGCACATATGTCTAAAATGGTAAAATCTCCTTGTTTAAATAGGAAGTTAATGCATGCTAGCTTGCTTACCTAGTCTTATAGTCATAACATTATCTTTTTTTAAAAATTTATAATGACCAAAGTAGAATATCCATAAACATAATTTTCACATTGTAAAAGACCCAAAATGAGAAGAAAAGAAAAACCAACACTTTGAATAAACTTAATGACTAATTAATACGGATTACATTACATTGACC